>CM055120.1:32747900-32970400 GCA_029206835.1 Rana muscosa
CCCGGGCGGCCTGCGATTGCGGTCGGCAAAGGCAGAACAGGGGGATGCCTTTGTAAACAAGGCATTCCCCTGTTCTGCCTAGTGTCACGTCAGGGATCTACTGTTCCCTGTGATCGGGAACAGTGATCGCTGACATGTCACTGGTAGCTCCTCTTCCTAACAGTTAGAATCACTCCCTAGGACACACTTAACCCCTTCAGTGCCCCCTAGTGGTTAACCCATTCACTGCCAGTGTCATTTTTCCTATAATCGGTGCATTTTTATAGCACTGATCGCTGTAAAAATTACAGTGGTCCCAAAAATGTGTCAAACGTGTCCGATGTGTCCGCAATAAAGTCGCAGTCACGATAAAAATAGCAGATCACCACCATTACTAGTAAAAAAATAAATAATCATAACAATGCCATAAAACTATCCCCTTTGTAGACGTTATAACTTTTTCCGCAAACCAATCAATATACGCTTATTGCGTTTTTTTTTTTTTTTTACCAAAAATATGTAGAAGAATACGTATCGACCTAAACTGAGGAAAAATTTGCTTTTTTAAAAAAAAATTGGGGATATTTTATTATAGCAAAAAGTACAAAATATTTTTTTTTTTTTCAAAATTGTCGCTCTATTTTTGTTTATAGCGCAAAAAATGAAAAACCGCAGAGGTGATCAAATACCACCAAAAGAAAGCTCTATTTGTGGGAAAAAAAGGACCTCAATTTGGTTTGGGAGCCACGTCGCACGACATCGCAATTGTCAGTTAAAGCGACGCAGTGCCGAATCGCAAAAAGGGGCCCGGTCATTTGGCAGCCAAATGGTCCGGGGCTTAAGTGGTTAAGGGCGCACGCACGCATCACGCCACTCCCTATATGACTAATTGACAGATTCATGCATTGCATGAATCTATCCATGGCCGCTGCTGCCACCCCCTATTCAGGTGTCCAACCCCTTTTAGGATGCCGGGCGCGTGAATTACAGTGGCGGGGTGTTTTTATGAAGCACCTGATTAGCGCCATAGGCTTCAAAAAAGGTGGACTTGGAGCGCAGAGCATTGCGCTCGGAGTCCACCCAGATGTGTTAGAAAAGAAAATTAATATTTGCTTTTCTAACACTGAACTGCCTCTCTGCCAATCAGGAAGTGTGGGTCTAATACCCATCACCTGATTGGCTGAAGGCACAGACGCCCCTATTGGACGCCTAGCAGAACAGAAGAAGAGAGAAGGGGAAAGCATTGAGGACACAGGAGCCATCCCACAGCTCACCGCCGTCACCCGCTGCCTGATCCACCACCAAGATGGGGTAAGTGCCGGGCAGACAGCGGGCAGGGGTCACAGTGGCTGCATTTGACGGGCACAAGTGGCTGCATTTGATGGGTACAAGTGCCTACATTTGATGGGCACAAGTGGCTGCATTTGATGGGCACAAGTGCCGGCATATGATGGGCACAAGTGCCGGCATATGATGGGCACAAGTGCCGGCATATGATGGGTACAAGTGGCTGCATTTGATGGGTACAAGTGGCTGCAAATGATGGGCACAAGTGGCTACAAATGATGGGCAAAAGTGGCTGCATTTGATTGGGCACAAGTGGCTGCATATGATGGGCACAAGTGGCTGCATATGATGGGCACAAGTGGCTGCATATGATGGGCACAAGTGGCTGCAATTGATGGGCACAAGTGGCTGCAATTGATGGGCACAGTGAGGCTGCAATTGATGATTTTTTTCCCAGTATTTTTCAGTTTGTTTGCCCCCCTAAAAGATTTTGAGCACCAGCCGCCACTGCACTGCACTCTATCTATGGAGGTGCAGTGTTGTTATCCTAGGCTTACTTGCTTCTGATTTGGACCTCACTCTCCTTCCTCTCTTCATCTCCACTTCATAGGTGGCAGGGGTTGTGCATTTCACAGAAAATAGCTGGGAGATATAACATTGTTTGGGATTCCAGTTCAGTGCACAGGACATTACTAGAACACTGAATTTCTGGCAGGATCAAATGGTATTTTTCTTTACTTTTTTAAATTGCCAAAAACCAAAACGGTTTAGTGCCTCCACTGCTCCAAGGAAATAACAGTTAGACCCCTTTCACACTCATTTTAAAGTGGCGCTTTTCGGCTGCTAACAGGGTGCTTTTACCCCAAAGAAGGGGTTAAAAACTCCCATATTGCGGCGCTTCCAAAGCGCTTTACAAACGATTCGGAAGCGCTGCCCATTCATTCCAATGAGCAGGGGCATTTTGGGAGCGCCTTATACAGCGCTCCCAAACCACCCCAAAGGCGCTGCTTGCAGGACTTTTCCGAACGTACCGCAAGCGCACCGCCCCAGTGCGAAAGCACTCATTGCAGAGAATTTACGCTTTTGAAGTTTTAAATGATAACAGAAGATTATCAAACAATCAGGTAATACAGTGCATTAACTAAGTGTGTGACCTTATCAGCATAAGTTCCCATAGAAGAAACATAGGTGATTCATGTGAGGTACTTCAAGCTAGATTATCCTAGCATTACTATCTTATCGAAACAGCATGCTCTTCCATAACCAGTCGGAGAGATACTCAAAACTAAGTAAGTACTGTGACTCCAGCCCCTGGGACGCCCCTTAGGGATCACACTGCATCCCAGAAGCATAGTTACCAACAGTCCCGAATTTCCCGGGACAAGCACGATTTTTGGACCCTTGTCCCGAATTGGGCTTGTCCCGATTCGGGACAAGCCCAGTTCTTTTTGTCCCGTTTTGTCCCGGTAAATTCGGGAATGCTTTAGCTAAAAACGGCAGCGGCTACACAAAAATGGCCGCTGCCGCCACCATATTTGTTTACGTTTTCCCCTTGTGTTCAGTGCAGAGCCTGGGGCAGCCAATCGGCTTCGGATTGGCGACTCCTCCCCGCTCTCCACTGACTGAACGCAAGGAGAGGCACAAGGAAGCAGCATGCTTCACCCGCCGCCGCTAACGACCCTCTGCCCAGCCCCCGTGTGTCTGACAAGGAGCGGGGACACGGATGTAAGGACCGGGGCTCCACTGGCTGGGGACACTGACGCCTATCAGCACCCGGCGCCGCCGCTGCCAACAACCCTCCGCCCCGCCCCCGTGTGTCCGATGAGTGGGGACACTGATGGAAGGACTGGGGCACCACTGGCTGGGGACACTGTGATGGTCCTGGCTCACTCCATTTGGCAGACCCCTCGGACCACCAGCACATCCTCACGCACCGCAGGTACCGTACTATTGCACTGTAGTGTAGTGGGTGGTGGGGTAATTGTAGTGTAGTGGGTGGTGGGGTAATTAGTGTAGTGTAGTGGTTGGCGGGGTAATTTAGTGTAGTGGGTGGTGGGGTAATCACAGTGTAGTGTAGTGGGTGGCGGGGTAATCACAGTGTAGTGTAGTGGGTGGCGGGGTAATCAGTGTAGTGGGTGACGGGGTAATCAGTGTAGTGGGTGGCGGGGTAATCAGTGTAGTGGGTGGCGGGGTAATCAGTGTAGTGGGTGGCGGGGTAATTAGTGTAGTGGGTGGCGTGGTAATTAGTGTAGTGGGTGGCGGGGTAATCAGTGTAGTGGGTGGCGGGGTAATCAGTGTAGTGGGTGGCGGGGTAATCAGTGTAGTGGGTGGCGGGGTAATCAGTGTAGTGGGTGGCGGGGTAATCAGTGTAGTGGGTGGCGGGGTAATCAGTGTAGTGGGTGGCGGGGTAATCAGTGTAGTAGGTGGCGGGGTAATCAGTGTAGTGTAGTGGGTGGCGGGGTAATTAGTGTAGTGGGTGGCGGGGTAATTAGTGTAGTGGGTGGCGGGGTAATCAGTGTAGTGGGTGGCGGGGTAATCAGTGTAGTGGGTGGCGGGGTAATCAGTGTAGTGGGTGGCGGGGTAATCAGTGTAGTGGGTGGCGGGGTAATCAGTGTAGTAGGTGGCGGGGTAATCAGTGTAGTGTAGTGGGTGGCGGGGTAATTAGTGTAGTGGGTGGCGGGGTAATTAGTGTAGTGGGTGGCGGGGTAATTAGTGTAGTGTAGTGGGTGGCGGGTTAATCAGTGTAGTGGGTGGCGGGTTAATCAGTGTAGTGGGTGGCAGGGTAATCAGTGTAGTGTAGTGAGTAGCGGGGTAATCGGTGTAGTGGGTGGCGGGGTAATCAGTGTAGTGGGTGGCGGGGTAATCAGTGTAGTGGGTGGCGGGGTAATCAGTGTAGTGGGTGGCGGGGTAATCAGTGTAGTGGGTGGCGGGGTAATCAGTGTAGTGCATAGTTGCCAAACAGTCCCGAATTTCCCGGGACAATCATGATTTTTGGACCCTTGTCCACAAGTGTGGAGGGGGCTCTGCTGGGGAGGCACCTGATGCAAGGACGGACTGCTGGGGAGGCACCTGATGCAAGGACGGACTGCTGGGGAGGCACCTGATGCAAGGACGGACTGCTGGGGAGGCCATCTGGTGGCAGGCGACGTGGCAGGTAACACGCTCAGGGCTTCCACTGATTCGGCATTATGGTGAGTTGAATGATTTCATTTTATATTACAATGTAAAAATAGAAATAATGCACTTCAATCATCCTGACACCGTAACAACCATGGTGCCGGGATGATTGAAGCGCCAACAGGTGTTTTGGAGTATCCTTATCTGCCAATTTTGTTACACATTACTATTGTGGTGTAGGATCTGGCTTCTTTCTTTCTATTTATTTCTCTCTCTTTCTCTCACCTCGGACTCTAGCCACACCCCTTTGAACCACGCCCATTTAAACCACACCCACTATTGTGCGTAAACCACGCCCATTTTTCGCCGCGACGCGCTTCGCGCGCCACATTTTTCACTCCAGCATGACACGCCTACAAACGAATGCCCCACCCCCTGATTATAGCAAGGCTCCGCCTCAATACAATAAAAGTGTCCCATTTTTTTTTTTTGCAATGTTGGCAACTATGCAGAAGGTGGAGAATCCAGCACCCAGAAAGCGTCTACCAGCCTGGCATGTTAGTCTAGATGAGTAGCTGATGCACCTCCACCATGTGACTAAGCATAAGGTTTTCCTGTTATAATATGAGGTCAATATGCTCAGTTAGTAAATGGAGAGTCAACAAGAACGAATACAAACCACAGATCAGTAAAATAATCCTAAGAAGAACAGCGTGAACATATTGAGCGTAGTAACCCAGAGATGCCAAGGGAGGCCGAAGAAAGGAGAAGAGGTATAAACGTGTGAAAGAAAAAGGGGGGGCTGGGGGAATTCTCACATGCTAGGAATGTGAGACGCGACTGCTCAGAAATCCAGGTTGGACTCCTGTTATAAGAGAAACATTGCATGAGGTGGCCCAAGGTTCCCAGGTGGCCATAAATTTTTCAGTCTTGTCATTAAGTTTAGCGACAATTTTCTCTTGTACCATGATCCAGGATACCTTCCTCCTGAATCCTGTAAATGAGACGGTGGGTTTCTTCCAGGCCTTGGCTATGGTTAATTTGGCTCCTAGTAATATAAAAAATGAAAGTGTCTGGGAGTGTTTGGGCATATTGGGAAAAGTATGGTTTAGAAGTGCTATATTGGGCTGTGGAGTTGTCTGTACTCCCGTCAGAGCTCTAATGGTGCGAAATACTTTGCGCCAGAAAGATCTGATGTACGGGCATGACCACCAAGTATGGAACATAGTGCCCTCTAGTTCGCAGCCTCTAAAGCATACTGGGGAAGTGCCTGCATACATTATAGCCAACCTGGAAGGAACGTAGTACCACCGGACCAGTACTTTCAGACTAGCTTCGATCAGAGAGACATTGAGTATACCTTTAAACGAACGCTTCAATGCGCGGAACCATACCTCAGTGTCCCATGAGCTATCCATATCCTCCTCCCAAATCTGAGCGTAGGTGGGCTTGGTCAACCTAGTCGACAGAGTCGTGTAAATTAACGCACATGAACTTTAATGGCATCCCAGTCTTAGTCCGTAGGGTTCAATATTGGAGTTGGCCCACCCTTTACATCTATAACAGCTTCAACTCTTCTGGGAAGGCCGTCCACAAGGTTTAGGAGTATGTCTATGGGGATGTTTGACCATTCTTCCAGAAGCACATTTGTGAGGTCAGGCGCTGATGTTGGACGAGAAAGCCTGGCTCACAGAAAGTAAAATAATAATTGTTTTTTTTTTCAAAATTGGCGTTTTTTTTTTGTTTATAGCGCAAAAAAAAAGAAAACACAGACATGATCGAATACCACCAAAAGAAAGCTCTAATTGTGGGAAAAAGGGACATAAATGTTATTTGTGTACAGCATCCCACGACTGCGAAATTGTCAGTTAAAGTAACGCAGTGCCGTATCGCAAAAAAATGGCCTGGTCATGAAGGGGGGTAAATCTTCCGGAGCTGAAGTGGTTATATATACATATATATACAGTGTGTGTGTGTGTATATATATATATATATATATATATATATATATATATAACATCTCTCCCTTTACCTGGTATTTCAGACTCTGCTTTCCAATCCTGTGATGGAGGACTTTGTGAATTTGGAAGCCACAGACGCTCTGCTTAACAGACCAGAGGAGTACAGACAGATGGTGTTGAACTGTGTGAAGATCAGCAGACAGATTGATGGTAAGTCTGTCCACCTTGTTAAATAAACTGAGGTAGGAGCAAAACATCAACTGTAAGTTGCAGTAATGCTGAGCATCCAATCAGAATTTACTTAAAGGGTAACTACTTTCATGGGGGGAAAAAAAGCAAATAAAAAAAATAATAATATAGCGTATACAATTCCTACACAAGTCATATTGTAATTGAATGTTATTAAAAATGACATTTCCTTTTCAATCTGCAGCTGCTGTAATTTTCTGTAAATGCAACATGGCCACCTGGAGGTGTTCTGTATACAGAATGTGTACAGAACGCCTCCCAGAAACATCATTTCCTGCTTGTGTGATTGGTTGACTGATTTTCTCAGAAGTCTGCACTAAGATACAAGTCAGACTTTTGGCATCCCCTGCAACAAAAATTAAATTTTTTGTTGAGATACTCCCAATAGGAAATTACGTCTAAAGGAATGCAGGCCCAGCAGTTTTCCTCATTAGAGCCCTGCAGCTGCAGCAGCTGATAGATAATTATGAAACCACTCCCGTTAGACTCACTGGACACATGGGCACAGAGGAACAAACAGAGATTACAAAGCGTATCTGTAGAGGCTGATATTCACACACGTTACCCGGTAACAGCGGTATTCCTTCAGCAGATGGATATAGGCATCTGATACGCTTGTCCCTCCCTCACAGCGAGGACACCGGTTTTATCATCCGCAATGGGGAGTCTTTCATCCGACCAGGAGTGCTGATACAGGACTCCGTAGGAACCCTGAGCTATCCCTACACATAAACATATCAAATCAGCTGAAAAGTGTGTATATACACTTGCTAACCCACTTCCTCTTGCAGCCAGCTAGGCTGCCCTGCACTACAGCTGCCTACACACAGGCTGCATTGGTGGGCACAGGCTGCATTGGTGGGCACAGGCTGCATTGATGGACACAGGTGAAGCAGCATTGATGGACACAGGTAGGCTGCATTGTTGGGCACAGATAAAGTTGTTGTTAATATTTATTTTTATAACTTAATTCTGCATAAAACATTTAAATGTCATTTCATGAGATCATTTATGAGGGCGCGTTTAGGGGGCGGGATTAGGGGCAGGCAGGGTTGGGGTTGGGTGGGGTAACTGGTGGCGAGTAACCCTTGAGGCCTGGCTAGTAGCTCAGGACTTGAAATTTTGAGCCCTGGTATATGCATAGTTGCATTATTCCAAGCTGTAACTACGGTATGTAAAAAATGCCATACCGTGAATTCTTCTTTAATCCTGTAGGGGGTGTAAGTATATATTTATCAGGATGGGGGCCATCCAGACTTCCACCTGTAATCCAGGTAAAGAGAGCAAGCTGTCACTGCATGTAAGGTGTGAACAGGGCACATAGAGAGCAATGTTTTCTGTTTCCTTGCATTGAGCCTGTGTAGATCAATGCATTTTTTTTTATTTTTTTATTATTGATCCTAACATTAGTACTAATTAAATACAATAACGTTTAGACAAAGTTTCTTATGTAGTTATTAAAAATATAAATCACTTACTAAATATATTCTCCCTGCATGCACCTCTCGATCTCGCGCATGCGCTATTCAACGGCGGCCGTGGCGCTGATTGCTTCTAAACTAGCAACAGGCAGCGATGGCGGAAGGTCCCGCCCCGTTGTTATGGCAACATAGATAAACACATCTCGGCGCTGTGATCCGCCTGTCAGGAAATAACACAATTTTTGATCACATTATTACCCACAGACTCCTGGGAAATGATGTGTCATCATTTCCCAGGAGCACAGGCAAGGGGGAAGTGACCCAGGAGCGCCGCGGACCAGGAAATGGCAGATTAGGAGGACTACATAGCAACAGGGCGATTCTGGTAAGTAAAAAAAAATTTTTTCCTCAATGTTTTTTTATAGGTTTCCAGGAGTCTGATAATGTAAAAAAAAAAAAAATTACCGTGGAACTCCGCCTTAACAGAAATGTATTTAAATGAGAGATGCATGGAAATGCAATTCTGCAAAATTGCTGACTCCAATGACAATGTAATTTTCAAACTTTACTAAAATGTTATAACAAACAAGCTACATGATATACTGTGTACAGTATATATATATATATATATATATATATATTGTAAGATTAGGGGTTGTTAGCTCTCGTAGTAGATGCGTTTTTTCAGTGATGCAAGCCAGTCAGGAACTCTGTTTAAGGGCATGGTAGCCCATGTTTATTTAAAAGCACAAAAGTTCACAAGTACATCTGTAGTATTCACAGGGGGGTTCCACCATTCCTGTCTCTTGCATACTTAACAGTTTAGCCTCGTAGCTTTACCTTCTTGCTATCCAGGCCTTTAGCCTTGGGTCTGCTCCTCAGACCCAAACAGTTTCCAAGAGTTTAAGCTTTCTCCTCGCTTACCCCTGGTCAGCACCTTTGTTGCTGTATCACTAATGATGTCTGCCTCCTGCAGACATGCACCGCCTCTGACTCCACTCAGAGGATGAGAGTCCACCTGACTCCCATGCACACAGACGTCCTCTCTGTTGGGTGGAGCCCTGATCTATAATCACCTCTGACTCCACTTCAGAGGATGAGAGTCCACCTGACTCCCATGCACACAGACGTCCTCTCTGTTGGGTGGAGCCCTGATCTATAATCACCTCTGACTCCACTTCAGAGGATGAGAGTCCACCTGACTCCCATGCACACAGACTTCCTCTCTGTTGGGTGGAGCCCTGATCCATAACCATGTCAGAACTAAATAGCCCAAGACACAGCTGTTCCATCAGCGTGTCTTTCTTTACCAAATCTGACGTAAACCAACACTCTTGAAGGTCGCACAAAGTTGCACCCTCACAATATGTAGCGGGTATATACTTTACAAGTATATTTAAAAACTGGCAGAGACACCAGTGATGTACGGTTCCCTGGAGCCCAGCAGGTGGCGCTGTCATTTTGGGCTGGGGTCGAACCATTGCTGGGTGCCGTGCCTCTTTTTGGCCTCTCTCAGCGGTTGTATGGAGCCCGCCGTGCTTGCTGGGGGAGGGTATAAGGGGGGCCGGCCATCTTGGTTGGGGAGGAGTCCCAGGCACCTTCAGCCTGAGGACGGTGGTTCGTGTTGGGGGTCTAGGCGGCTTAGGCCTAGAGGACACCCGGAGGTCGTGTTCCATCCCAGGCACCTTTAGCCTGGGGTGAAGTACTCGGATGGAGGTCTGGAGCCCTGTGTCCTTCGCTGGGTTCCACAGGGGAAGGATCTCCTAGGGGACCCCGGGAGTGGGTACCCGAATCCAGAGGCGTAAGGGACCGGAGGAGTTACTTAACTGAAGACCTAGTGCAGAAAATTGCTGGTGCCGGGTGAGCCTCCGGAGACCGCCTGGAGGGATGTCTTCCCCGAACAAGGGACCAAAAGCCACTTTCTAGAAGGAAAGAGGAGAATAAGTTGTGCCTGGGCCTACTCGCATCCACACACCCCCCCCCCCCTGTCTGTTTTGTTCGTTGAGGGAGTCCAACTGATAGTGTTTCACTCTGATGTTTGAAGAATAAAGGAGTGTTGGACTTTTGATGGTGTGGGGCTCATTTTACTGGCAGACATTGTTCGAGGGAGGAGGTGGAGGTTCCAAAAACAGAACACCGACCCGAAGGTAAAGAAACTTTGCTTACACCTCACAAACATCTGTGGTGGAGGCTTGGCGTGGTGACCCCGCACTCTCTCCTCCGGAGCAACCCCTAGACACCAAGAAGAAGGAAGCCAGGGAGTGAGAGAGTGGAGGCTGCTATATATATATATATATATATATATATAGCGGGTGGTTACATTTAGGGGGAAGCATCTGAGTGGTAGCCAGGCTCAGATGTACCAATTGTTAGGTCTCATTGACCATTTCTATCCCTGGGAGATAGTACTGGTGGTTAAGTTCACCGTGGGTCCCGCGTTGAACTGCAGTACGAGGTTGTGTCCTTTTTGTCCCCTCTCGGCAGCGGTACGGCGGGGCGGGGAACCTGCTATGCCTGTTGGGAGAGGGTATAAAAGGGGCGGCCATCTTCCAGAGGGGTCGTCATTCCACGCTCAGGCACCTTAAGCCTGGGTGCAGGTGTGTCGCCTCCGGGTGCCCTAGGCCCGGAGGCCTGTCAGGAGGTCTCTGGGTACTCTAGGCCCAGAGACGGAGCTGCTGTTCCATTTCAGACACCTTCAGTCTGGGGTGAGGTACTTCGAGAGAGGCCCGGGGCCCAGTACCTTCGACTGGGTCCCACAAGGGATCGAGGGCTCCTAGGGTGCCCCCTGGAAGTGGGTGCCCGAATCTAGGACGAGGAGGCCAGGGAGGTGACCCTTCCCGAAGATCCGGCGCGGCATCGCTGGTGACGGTGGGGCCTCTGGTAACTCTCCAGATGGACATCCTTTCCCTGACAGGGGTCAATACTTTTAGAAGGTAATACACGTTCTCATGGTCTGTGGCAGAGGCCCATCGTGAATCTGGTCGGTGGCAGAGACCCAACAACCGGGCCTGTGGCAGAGGCCCTATTCACCTGGTCTGTGGCAGCGACCCCTTCGTGGTCGGTGGCAGCGACCGTGCGCCAAGCCTGTTAGTGCTATTCAGAACAGGAGAAAACCCAAATTTAAAGTTTGTGCCTGGACCTCCTCCCACCTTATCTGACCCATGTTTGTCTCAACCCGTCTGCTCTAAAAGAGACTGTTTATTGTGCAAGAAGGAATAAACAAGTGTTGGACCTTTCAGTTGGTGTGGACAGTTGCTTACTGGGGAAAGTTAAAGACTTGTTCTGATTACTGCAGAGACAAGGTCAGCACTGGAGGTCTTTTTACACCAGTCGCAAGCAGGCCCGAGAAACTAACACCGCTCAACCTCCATATACAGGAGGGTACAGGCTTGTGGTGCGGTGTGCCTCATTCTTTTCCTGCGGAGGAGCCAAGCAGAAGAAAAGCAGGTAAAGTCTGGGGTTGGTGCGCTACACGTATATATATATACTTTTTGCTGAAGTACGTTAACATGCAGCAATGGGCAAAGGGGTCCAAGACTTGTAGTAAGGGGCCCTGTGATTTCTGATGGCAGAACTGAGTCCCCGAAGAGGCCGCTAACAGGCAGTTCGTTCTGGCGGCGTTTCGCGCTGAGCTCACAAAGGGAGACGTTTTTTGGCACCAAGAGTTGTGCAAATGGATTCTGTACAGGGTCCACCAAGAGTACAAGTAATTCTGCTTTCCACCTCGAGATTAAAGTTAAGTGGGGAACTTTCCTCTACAAATATATGATCTGGCAGTTGTATGACAGCTGATTATTTGACTTTCAAGTCCCATTCCCCCCAACAAAAAGATATATAAAAAGGGTTTTTTGGCTGTTTTTGTTATCGCACAACATGTTGGAAAGAGATCCAGGTGCCTCGCGCCTGTACGCCAGATGGTGTTAACCCTTTGCGGGCCAGAGGGGGACTGCTGCACTTAGCACTAAATCTACCGACATTAATGATCCTCCGAGGGCTATTTATCAAGGTCAGAACTGATATTTTGCCGGTTTGCCAGGGGGAACATTATTTCCAATAGTTCAGCCTGTTTATAATGCTGTTTTAGGCAATTTTTATATTTTTTTCTCGTTTTAATAACTTCATCAAATTTATTTGGCAGATGACTTTGCAAGCTAATAAAAAGTTAAAGCCATTTTTCTTAAAAAAAAAAAATGTTGTCAATAATTTACACCGCACTAATCCTTGTGCAAATCATTACTTTCAAAAGAGGAAAGCTGGAGAAGGAATTGCTTTCAAGGTGGAGAATTTTTTAACCACTTCAGCCCCGGAAGGATCTGCCCCCTTAATGACCCGGCCATTTGTTTTGCGATACGGCACTGTGTTGCTTTAACTGACATTTGCGCGGTCATGCGACGATGTACCCAAACAAAATTGGCATCCTTTTTTTCCCACAAATAGAGCTTTCCTTTGGTGGTATTTGATCACCTTGGTGGGGGTTTTTAGCGCTATAAACAAACAATTTTGAATAAAAACATATTTTTTTTACTTTTTGCTATAATAAATATAAAAAAAATATATACATATAAAAAAATAATTTATTCATGAGTTTAGACTGATATATATTCTTCTATATATTTTTGGTAAAAAATAAATAAAAGAAAATCGCAATAGGTGTATATTGATTGGTTTGCACAAAAGTTATAGCGTCTACAAAATAGATGATAGATTTATGGCATTTTTATAAATCTTTTTTTTTTTTTACTAGTAATGGCGGGGATATGCGATTTTTAGCAGGACTACGTCTACAAACTATGGGATAGATTTAGGGACTTTTATTTTTTTTTTTATTGTTTTTACTGGTAATGGCGGCGATCTGAGATTATTTTTTTTTAGCAGGACTGCGACATTGCGGCGGACAAACCTTTCAGTTTCTTAGACCAGTTCCGGTCCCTGATCAGCTCTATGGTCAGCGAGTGAAACCACCGGCTGCAGTTCCAGGTTCCCTGGTGGGACAGGAAAGCCTAGGAAGGTGGTGGGAGGGGCCCCCCACACGCCACTAGTGGCAAACCAGTAGCCACTAGGATTATATTTGCCAAAAAAGTGCTCCACCAGTCTAAAGAAACCCAAAACATAACCGGGATGATGTCTGCAGCTGCAGGTATCATCCCATAATAACCACTGAAAGTCCAGGACGTTAAACTGTCCAGTCGGTGGTCTGGGAGAGGTCAGTGAGCAATCTGTCATACTAAACTGCAATAAAGATGAGGCCGCTGGTCTAGCTTTACTCTCTTGAAGAAGTCAATTAGTAGTAATGGAACCCTAGGATTGTCCTTATAGTGTTGCTATCCAATAGTGTTGCAGTGGTGTATGAACAAGGTATTGTAGTGTATTGTATTTTTTTGGGGGGTTGGCAGCTTCTACACCAAAGGGTTTCCACAATTTTCTTGGTTTGTGATGGAACTAAAAGGATTCAAGATTGAAGTGCCAAACCACAGATTATTTTTCCAGATATAAATTTAATCCAATGAAGGGTCAAATGGACAACACATTTTGGGGGCAAAAGTTGCACCCGTCCTCAGGGCTTGAAGATGAGAATCCATATATGTAGGCTACACTGGATGACCATTTAAATGTTGAAGCACAATGTTCATCAGCAGCTGGTTTGACCTGCTTAAAGTGATGTAGCGAGGTCCCGGGCCCCCAGAGGCCTAATGGTGACCACCAGAGTTGGGGACAGCTGACATTCTTCCGTGTAGAGTGGGTTACAAGGCATGGTGGGTGTAATGCACGGTGGATTAATGGGTTCCTTCTTGAATGCAAAGAGATTTATTGTCTCTTAAACAGAACTGTGGAAGAGAGGGTTAGGGCCAGGCAGAGGCGTAGCGTGGGGGGGGCAGGGGGGCCGTCGCCCCGGGCGCGACATTTAGGGGGGCGACATTCCGTGCCTCCTCCTGATTTTTATTTCCTGTGTCCCCGATCTCTGGCCGCCATGTTTAGTATCCGGCGCCCTGTGATTGGACTATGGAGGTCATGTGGGGCTGGCCAGTCCGCGATCGCTCTAGAAGTCCCGCCTCCGCACATGACCCGCCATATGCCCAATCACAGTGTGCCGGGAAACTCCGAACATGGTGGCATGACAAGCACTGAAAGTGTGAGCCGCCGGGGCCGCTGTCTTCCCCTCCGCCTGTCCCTCTGCTTTGATATGGCGCTGTGTGTCTAGCGCGGAGCGGAGGGGCGAGGCTCGGTGGAGATGGGAGCATGGAGGGTGCAGCGTCTGACACCATGGAGCGGGCTGCGGGAGGATGGCGCTGGCGGGGAGTCGGGACTCCAAAGCAATTCTGCACGTCCAGTACTGAGGTCCTGTCCTGAGGAGAGTCCTGGCGAAGAGCAGACAGAGGTAAGGAGGACTCAGAGGATGGATTTGCACCGAGCTGGGGGGAGGGGGGTGTGAGTAGTGCAGGAAGCCGAAGTAGGACTCCTACTGTAGGAGTCAGGTGGGTCTGTGTAGTAGGTCAGTCAGTCAGTGTAGTGTAGTATGGTGGGTAATGTAGTGTAGTATGGTGTGTAGTGTAGTGTAGTGTGGTGGGTAGTGTAGTATGGTGGGTAGTGTAGTGTAGTATGGTGTGTAGTGTAGTATGGTGGGTAGTGTAGTATGGTGGGTAGTGAAGTATGGTGGGTAGTGTAGTATGGTGGGTAGTGTAGTATGGTGGGTAGTGTAGTATGGTGGGTAGTGTAGTATGGTGGGTAGTGTAGTGTAGTATGGTGGGTAGTGTAGTGTAGTATGGTGGGTAGTGTAGTGTAGTATGGTGGGTAGTATGGTGGGTAGTGTAGTGTAGTGTGGTGGGTAGTGTAGTGTAGTGTGGTGGGTAGTGTAGTGTAGTGTGGTGGGTAGTGTAGTGTAATATGGTGGGTAGTGTAGTATGGTGGGTAGTGTAGTATGGTGGGTAGTGTAGTATGGTGGGTAGTGTAGTGTAGTATGGTGGGTAGTGTAGTGTAGTATGGTGGGTAGTATGGTGGGTAGTGTAGTGTAGTGTGGTGGGTAGTGTAGTGTAATATGGTGTGTAGAATGGTGGGTAGTGTAGTATGGTGTAGTGTAGTATGGTGGGTAGTGTAGTGTGGTGGGTAGTGTAGTGTAGTGTAGTGTAGTATGGTGGGTAGTGTAGTGTAGTGTAGTGTGGTGGGTAGTGTGGTGTGTAGTGTGGTGTGTAGTGTGGTGTGTAGTGTAGTGTGGTGGGTAGTGTAGTGTAGTGTGGTGGGTAGTGTAGTGTAGTGTGGTGGGTAGTGTAGTGTAGTGTGGTGGGTAGTGTAGTGTAGTATGGTGGGTAGTGTAGTGTAGTATGGTGGGTAGTGTAGTGTAGTGTGGTGGGTAGTGTAGTGTAGTGTGGTAGGTAGTGTAGTGTAATATGGTGTGTAGTATGGTGGGTAGTGTAGTATGGTGGGTAGTGTAGTGTAGTGTGGTGAGTAGTGTGGTGTGTAGTGTAGTGTGGTGGGTAGTGTAGTGTGGTGGGTAGTGTAGTGTGGTGGGTAGTGTAGTGTAGTGTAGTGTGGTGGGTAGTATGGTGGGTAGTGTAGTGTGGTGGGTAGTGTAGTGTAGTATGGTGGGTAGTGTAGTGTAGTGTGGTGAGTAGTGTGGTGTGTAGTGTAGTGTGGTGGGTAGTGTAGTGTGGTGGGTAGTGTAGTGTGGTGGGTAGTGTAGTGTAGTGTGTAATGGTCAGTAAAGTAATCAGGTTGGTCAGTACTATTGTATTGTTGGAAGGGGCTCTGGGAGTGTCTAAGTCTGCAGGTTGGGGGGGGGGGCGCAAATTACTTGCCTTGCCCCGGGTGCTGACAACCCACGCTACGCCTCTGGGGCCAGGACACCCTTAAGTAGATGCAATGTTAATTGGCAGACTCCGAGACTTCTATAGGCAGACGGCAATGCAGGGAAACAGTTTCTAACAAAGATTGCGATGAGCTCCTTCACTTTTTCAACAATCTCCTATTGTAGATCTTCACTCAACTGAGCTCCCAGTCTATCACTTAGACTTAGCGATCCACTGCCACTGGATCCCCTGAGCTCTTCCAATATTCTTACTCACTATCTTCCTCAAGCGTCACCCCTGCGTCCCTGCTGGGTCCCTAGCTTGGCACTCACAGATACCCCTCAAGCGTCACCCCACTGACCTGCTTGGTTCCTGGCTTGGCACACAGTAATGCTCTGCAAGCATCACCTCCACTGGCTGGGTCCCTGGCTTGACACCTGCTGAAGATTCCTGATTCTTCACCATACCAGGTTGGTGAGAACACTGCTTTGGTACTTGCTTCAGCTACTCACAGATGGTCCCTTAGTGGCGACGGCTTCCCCTCTACCTCTGACCACGACAGGTTCTCCGGCCGGCAGAACCGTTACTTCTGGTTGGACTGCAAGCCGCAATCCCAACCCTACGCTGCTTTCTTGCTTTTGGATAGGCCCTCAGACAGCCTAGCAGCCAGATGTCCCTGGAATAGGCCTTGGGTCTCTGGCCTAGCAGCCCAAGGCAATACGACACGCGTCCACCCAGACAGCCGTCCAGGTGGCACAGAACCCAGATCACCTGACTCCATCCAAATATATAGGTTTTCCCAGCAGGCCAATGGACCCAACAAAATCCCTGCCCATTGGCTGTGACACCCCATTCATTCCTAATCTGTCCTTGCAATGCCCTTGTCTTATCTAATGTCACCAGATACCCGGCCACCTAGCGACAGAAGAGAGAAGTGCAGCAATTCCAGAATTAGGGCGAAGCCAGTTGACCTCCTAGCAATTGGCCAAGGCAACTATCACTTGGCAAAATACATTTAACAGCAACCCTGGAGAGCCGAGGCTCTCGTGCACATCGCTGGATCGAAAGGGGGTAAGTTTTACAATGCATGAATATAAAAAACCTTGAGCCTTTAAAACCACTTTAAACCACATATAATGTATTCTTATTTCAGTCCATTCTACACATATTTCTCACCATCAGACCCTGAAGAAAGAGGCAATTTTTGGCCCCTGAAATGCGTTGGCTCCATTTGATCCTTGGAATAAATTTGCATCTGGACTAATAATCTACGGTTTGGCGCTTCAGTTTTAGATTCTTTTAGCTTGGGTCACACAGCCGAACAAAATGTACAAATCTTTTGGCAAGTTAAATAGCCTCTATATATGTATTTCCACTGGAGTTCAGCTTTAAGTTATTGTTAATGTCCATAATTCCATGTCACCTGTGAACGGTAAAAGATTGTTGCATTTCCCCAGTAGTGAATGAAGTCATATTTTCGGTAATCCCTCCAATGTGCATTTCGAATCCCAGGCCTTTAGGATTGTCATACCAAGACTATATGAATATCATGAGCTCAACTACTGTATCTAGGGGTAGCCTGTATTTCCTCTGACTGAGGATTGCCAGAAGCTGCATTAGTCAGGAAACCAAGTATCTCTAAAGGTTTATTCATACACAATTTCACTTTTGCAGCTGGTTCGTTTCAAGATTGTACACCGGTTAGAAAGCCATCGGCCATAGAGAAAACACCTGCACAAAGGTCTGTATAACTTGTATATATTCTGTTTTATCCACTTTATGAGGCCTTGATACTGTCTCTTACCCAACTGCCTCTTACCTAACTGTCTCTTACCCAACTGCTTACAGCAAGACAAAATCCATTGGCACTGGTGCCAAATACAAGAACCCTATTAACCAATTACACTATAAGGCCAAAAGTATACGGACAACCCCCCATCACTTGATTGAGTGGTAATTCCACTGAACAGCTACTGGTAATGCTACAGCATACAAATACATTTTAGACAGTTGTACGAGGTGGTATCAAAAAGTTTCAAGACTAGCTCTGTTTACAAGAAAGTCATTTATTTATCACACTATCACCTTCAAAATAGTCCCCTTGCACAGCAATACAGCACTCCCAGCCAGGGCCGGTACAAGGGGTGGGCGGGAGGGACGAGTGCCCTGGGCGGTACCATTTGCTATAGGAGGGGGGGGGCGCAGGTGAAGTTCTGCCATGGCCGCCAGTGCGTACACCTGTGTGTCAAAGCCAGCGGGCAGCGGCACTGTACAAATTGTGTGTGCCGAGTCACGAGTGCGCTCCTGCATCCGTCGCCTCCCTCCCTGCCCTGTCAGCTTCAATGTTTACTCCCGCTCCCCCTACGGAGGAGTCTCATAGTCCCTGCCTGCGGCATGACTTCACTCACGGCCGGAGGCGAGGTGGGAGGACTCAGAGGAGCGCAGGGAGCTGTGTCGGTGCTGTGAGCTAGAGGAGCCGAGGACTCGAGGAGCCTGGCTCTAGCTGGAAGCTAGCAGACAGTGTGCTGAGTACGGACTGAAGTCACTGAACTTGTGTAAAGTAAGCAGAACTTAGAGCAGATTAATAAATGGCTGGATTGGGGGAGGGGAGGAGGCTGCTGAGGCGAGGTTAATGACCACTGTATTAAGAAAAAACAGCAGATAATATGTTTTTGCGTTGCTGATAAATTAAAAGGATGTTGGATATGATCCAACAATGTGACCTCACAGTTTTTAAAAAGATTTTATTTCAGCCAAATTTTAAATAAACCCTGTTACGGCACCCCAAATACGAAAGGGGGTAACGCCGTTTAGATATCTTCCCTCTCCTGGACACTAATTCACTGTCGATCCTCCACAGTCAGACGACCCCTTCCCATAGGAATTAATCCTTCTGGAAGAACGAGACGCACTCTGTATCTTCCTAGGATCAAATGCCTTTATTGAGAAAAACATTGTAACTTTTATACCCATCCAATACTGCATTAACCTAAAATGAACAATGGTCCAGCTCCACCCACAACATAACAAGAGCCAATACACATTATTTTGACGTCTGCTAGGAGACAACAGGTTCTAATCCCCTTTATGTTTAAATAACTATGCATGACCTTTATATTCACCAGACTGTCTGGTACTTTACAATACACACAAGGACACACTTAATTTCCCCAATCCACATCACCACAAACAATGAACAGGTCTTCTAGAAGCTGGAATTCATTAGCATTACACTAGGCAAACAGATGATTGAGGCTGAACACCTCAGTATCTCTCAATTAACCTGTTAAGTTCAGAATAAAACAATATTGTGGACTAATATTACTATTTCAATTTCAAGCAATCCAAGCCATATTCTTAATGTCCATGGTTTCCTGGCTCACCCTGTGTCCAACGTGACCCTCCTGTCACACATCTCCCCTTTCGGCAGGAGACTAACACAGGAGGTGACCCCAGACGGGTTGACTCCGAAGTTAGTCCATAGGTCCATTCTTCTAATGCCGGTATTCGCACAGTACCCTAAATACATTGCTCCAAACAGAGCATTACTTACCCAGCCAACCTCTGCCTCTCTCCGAGAACATACCCGCCGCTGGGGAGAAGACTGGGCTCAGGCCGTCATGCTGTTGGGGATCTGGGCTGACTGCCCAGCATCCCTGAGGTATACAAGTGGAGACTGAATTCCCATCCCCTTGTGGTAGGTGAAAATCCCCCAGTGCTTGCAAAGCAAGGCTGACATCCTGCTGTCCCAGTGTCACACCATTTTCTGGGGTTGTGTCAGTGAGGACCGAAGTCCCATCCAGTACCACAGGAACTCCCTCTTCTGTTAGTTGAGAGCAGAGGCCCGCGGCACTCTGCTCTGTTGCCAGCTCTTTCACTGGGTTGCTGTGAGTGGAGACCGCAGTCCCATCCACCGATATCCGCTCAAGTGGCAGTTGTGTGCAGCGGCCTGTAGCATTCTGCCCTGCTGCCAGTGATTCAGCTGGGGGTAAAAGCTTTACCACCTCAGCTTGTTGCTGGAGAGATGGGCCAACTGCCCCGGCTCCCTGAAACTCCACAGTTGTTTCCGGTGCTGGGCAGAGGTTGCTATCACTCTGCCCTGTTGCCAACACTTCTGCTGGGGACTCCACACCATCTGCTCTGGCTAACTGTTGGGGAGGGAAAAGGGCTGCTTCTCCCCCCTGCATCTCTGAAATCCCCTGGGAAAGAGGAACCATCACCTTCTCACCTCGGGCCTCCAAAACTGCCACGGGTGTAGAGCAGGGGTCTGCAGTACTCTGTCCTGCTGCCAGTACTTGGGCAGGCGATGCATAATCCATAACATCCTCTGAACAGTCCCTTAAGTCCATACTTTCTGTAATCTGTGGCTGGGGAGATGATCCAACTGCCCTAGCTCCCTGGAACTCCATATCATCCACTTCGGCTTTAGGGATGGCAATCTTCAGATTTTCCACTGCCGATTCTTCAGCCAGGCTAGCTCCCTGGAACTCCATATCATCCACTTTGGCTTTAGGGATGGCAATCTTCAGATTTTCCACTGCCGATTCTTCAGCCAGGCTAGCTCCCTGGAACTCCATATCATCCACTTCGGCTTTAGGGATGGCAATCTTCAGATTTTCCACTGCCGATTCTTCAGCGAGGCTAGCTCCCTGGAACTCCATATCATCCACTTCGGCTTTAGGGATGGCAATCTTCAGATTTTCCACTGCCGATTCTCTGGCATGCTGCTGAACGCATTCTAGCAGTTTCCTGTATCCCCTTTCCAGATGCTGTTCCTTCCTTAACAAATAGTCTTGATCAGGTTTAAGCTCTGAGACCCCTGAAAGACCAAGCATAGCCTCTCTGTATTCTCGCAGGTCCTCAAGGGTAGGTTCCCCTTCATCGCCAAACACAAAACAATCTGTAAGGCTCTCCCACAGCAATCCAGGGCCGCCAAAGTCATATCCCTCCGGAGAGCATTCTGTTGTCTCTCTTAAATATCCCTGCTCTGCGTGCCATTGCAGAGCCCGATAACGACTGTCCAGCTCTATCTCCTGCTGGACTAGCCTGTCCAACTCAGTCACCCATTGCTCCTGGGGCCGCTCTCCCAGGAATGCCATCCGTAACGCCTGTTGGTCACTGGCCCGTTGTTCATGGGTTGGAAAGCATTTGCCCTGTTTTATACCAGCGAGCTGGAGGGCTCCAATCCAGAGCTCCACCCGAATCAGCTGCCTGAGCTCCAGGTATTCATCCGCAGACACAGTCCTGGTGTATGCTGAAAGGACGATTTGCAGCAGCCCCGGGAACTCTGATGCCAGATCCATATCTCCGCTGGTGTGACCAAAGTCTGCTTATCCTGATCTTGGATCCAGGTGGAGGTTTGAATGTCCCAGACTGCAGGAAGCATCCCACCGCTGCCAACCAGTGTTAGGGCACCCCAAATACGAAAGGGGGTAACGCCGTTTAGATATCTTCCCTCTCCTGTACACAAATTCACTGTCGATCCTCCACAGTCAGACGACCCCTTCCCATAGGAATTAATCCTTCTGGAAGAACGAGACACACTCTGTATCTTCCTAGGATCGAATGCCTTTATTGAGAAAAACATTGTAACTTTTATACCCATCCAATACTGCATTAACCTAAAATGAACAATGGTCCAGCTCCACCCACAACATAACAAGAGCCAATACACATTATTTTGACGTCTGCTAGGAGACAACAGGTTCTTATCCCCTTTATGTTTAAATAACTATGCATGACCTTTATATTCACCAGACTGTCTGGTACTTTACAATACACACAAGGACACACTTAATTTCCCCAATCCACATCACCACAAACAATGAACAGGTCTTCTAGAAGCTGGAATTCATTAGCATTACACTAGGCAAACAGGTGATTGAGGCTGAACACCTCAGTATCTCTCAATTAACCTGTTAAGTTCAGAATAAAACAATATTGTGGACTAATATTACTATTTCAATTTCAAGCAATCCAAGCCATATTCTTAATGTCCATGGTTTCCTGGCTCACCCTGTGTCCAACGTGACCCTCCTGTCACAAACCCCTAGACTAACAAAGGAAAGCTAATCAAAGGTAAGAAGCAGGCTCTCAGATATATACAATATACTTCAATTAAAATGTACAGTATATAATGGCATTCGTTTTTTTTAGATTTTACATAGAATAGGGAGGAATTAAAACTCCTATCAGGTTATTTTTTTTGCTGTCGGTGTCTTGCTGCAGAAATCTCTCTTCACTTCTGGCCATGGGAAAGCAACATTAAATTAGAGCGAATTTCCCCAAAACGGCAGTTTGCCATCTTCACCCTGGGCACCAAATGGCCTTGTCCCAGCACTGCTCCCAGTGTCCCCACCACTTCTAGAATGTGTCCTGGAAGTCTTCTTTTTTGAAGCATGTCAAGCACCTGTTGGCAACTGGTTTACGACATTTTTGGGGGTTGAGCTCGTTGAAGGTGTTCCTGATCTCTTGTCGACTTCCAGTGGTGTTTTTCCGCTCTTGAAGCGCACCGCGAATGACTCATTGCAGCATCCCAGTAAACTTGCGGAATCATGTCAAACGTCTTTGTGGCAGATTTGCCCAGTTTCATGCAGAATTTGCCCTTTGTTCTTACTGCTGTTCATGATGTGGTAATGCACGTGGTCAGAATAGCACCAGTTGCACAGCTCCCGATGTACACAGACTTATGAAGGTCAGTGGCCCACTGACTTATGAAGGTCGGTGGCAGACTGACTTATGAAGGTCGGTGCTCTCCGTGACTGTGCGTGCAGCCTTGTGTTGCCATCTGTTGGCTTGTAACAAAACTCAAAACTTTTTGATACCACCTTATATGGTTCCACCCTTGTGGTAACAGTTTGGTGAAGGCCTTTATCTTTTCCACTATGACGGTGCTCCTGTGGATGCAGCTATCTCCATAAACACATGGTCTGATTGTATAGAGAGGAGAGGCACTGCCCAGAGCCCTGACCTCAACCTTACTTAACACTTTTGGGAAGAATTGTAATTCTGAATGGGAGCCAGGTCTTCTTATTCAACATCAGTACTTGGCCTTACAAATGCTCTTTTGGCTAATGGGTACACATTCCCACAGACGTTCTCCAAAATCTTGGCCTTTGCAGAAGAGTGGAGGCTGTTATATTGGCATTAATATGGTAACTCCATATAAATGTCAATGGTTTGGAAATACAATGTTCATCAAGCTGATATTCCTGTGATGGTAAGGTGTCCACAAACTTTTGGCTATATGATGTTTTATCTAGCACAGCTATAGTCGGAAGTCTCCGTGCCTCTTGTGTTGGTTAAGAAGTGTATTAAAATTTTCCTTCCACCTACAAGAGGTCAAAAAGTACACTAGGATACGCTTGCTTACATGGAATCCCAGTTGCTCTGCTGCTGAACTTCTCTATATAGGGACAAGAAACAAGGTCCAATAAGAGTTAGGAGAAATGGAAAATAGTACAATGAGCCATGGAGTGAGACACAATGGAAAATAAATGATAGAAATGGGAAGAGCAAAAGAGAGAACATTTTACCCTGTTGTGCCTTGGGGTTCCAATCACTTGTAGGCACAAAGTCTTTTTCACCCAAAGCAACACCTGTGTTTTTGGATCATCCCTTTTACACAAAACATTTTCTTCTTTTACTCTTCTGAGCGGTCAGGCAGTGTATAAATATGTCTACTGATAAACGGTACAGATATGCATGTCCTTTATGCCATGCAGATTTGAGGGGTTCTGTGACTTGCACACAATTATTAATTATTGCTGGTTACTGTACCATCCTTCCAGTTCCATCATTTAAATCAGAGTTTTGCAGAAATGTGAGTTTGTCAGACCCTGAAACGCGTTGGCTGTTTTGTTTTATCTGAATTGTACAGTACAGAACACAAGCTTGATAGTCATAGACCCTGGCTTATAAGCTCATACCTTCAGGTGATTGGACACGAGCAAAGCTTTTGAGGACACTCTTCCGTATAATCTTACCCCACTCTGTAAGTCTTCAGTTATTTTGCTACTGTCTTAAACAGATTGACCTTCTTTTTCCCTTACAGAGGAATTACTCTTAGCTTAAAAAACTATAAATACATGGTGTAGTACATGCTGCTCATACTCACTCAGTTACTATGAGATTCATTTTCTGTATTCTACAAAAAACTTGATGGATCCTGCTGCTCTCTATTTCCCCCTTCTGTCCATGTCCCAAATTCAGCTAGGGATTTTGCAGCTGTGGTGACAACTCTGAACATGCTCAGTTTTCAGTGAGTTTCTATGCTGAGCATTTCTTCCCTAACACATCTGAGCAGCCATTGTGACTATAGAGTCACACATGTGGGTGTATACACAGTGGTAAATGACAGCCCACTCCCTCCCTCCTCCTCCTCCATGCCCTCTAAATAGCTAAACACCATGGGGGTGGGATATTACATGTAGATTAACAGAGGCTTCACCTCCATCTTATTCTAATGCCACGTACACACGACCGTTTTTCATGATGAGAAACATGCCATTTTTTAAATTGGTCGTGAAAAACGGTCGTGTGTAGGCTCCAGAGCATTTTTCTCGACGAGAAAAATGGCCATTAAAAATTTAGAACCTGCTCTATTTTGTCTCGTCGTTTTTCACGTCGTCGTTTTTCTCGTCGTGTGTACGCTTTAATGACGGGCAAGTTGAGACGGGAGCGCTTGTTCTGGTAAAACTAGCGTTCGTAATGGAGATAGCACATTCGTCACACTGTAACGGACTGAAAAGCACGGAGACTGAAAAGCGCGAATTGTCTCTCACCAAACTTTTACTAACACGCAGTAACACGAAATCAGCAAAAGCAGCCCATAGGGTGGCGCCATCCGAATAGAACTTCCCCTTTATAGTGCCATCGTACGTCTTGTACGTCACCGCGCTTTGCTCGAGCATTTTTTTTCACGATAGTGTGTAGGCAAGGCAGGCTTAAGAAGAATCACGTCGAGAAAAACGTTGTTTTTTTTTCCATGACATTAAAAACGGTCGTGTGTATGCGGCATAAGACACAGGCCAGAGGGGTGTGACACAGCCACTGGCAGAAATCCACCCACACCATTTTATTTCCACAAAATAAAGATTTGGGGGGCTTTCAGACTGGGGCGTCACGGCGTTGGTGGTAAAGTGCCGCTATTTTATAGCGGCGCTTTACCGTTGTTTTTGTCGCGATTTTTGGCCGCTAGCGGGGTGCTTTTACGGCCGAAAAAGACCGCCTGCTTAGCGGGCGGTTCGGAGGCGCTGCCCACTAATTTCAATGAGCAGGGGCGCTTTAGGAGCAGTGTATTCACCGCTCCTACAGCACCTCAAAGATGCGTCTGGCAGGACTTTTTTTTACCGTCCTGCCAGCGCACCACTCCAGTGTGAAAGCTCTCGGGCTTTCACACTGGAGAGAAAGGAGCGGCTCTTTCAGGGCACTTTGCAGGCGCTTTTTTTAGCGCAATAGCGCCTCAGTGTGAAAGCAGCCTTAATTTCACATATATATTTGTATGACAATTTAAAACTGTTTATTGATATTATTAATTAATTTTTACTCTGTATTCCAAGGGCTGTTTTTTTATATTGAACATGTGACCAGCAGCAGAGGACTAGAAGCTCTTCCTGCCTTATGTTTCCCTGCAGACAGGCTGGGAGAGAGCTGGGTCATGTGACATCTGGTTATCACATAGGAAAAAAAAAAATTCTTTATTAAAACAGATACCGTTCCGTCATAGATATACAGAAATAGAAGGGACAATCTAAATTAAACAGTGTGTGTTTGGTATCACTTTAACCACTTCCCTACCCAGCCATAGTCAAATGACGTCCACAGATGGGATCTCCCATCCTGGGTGGACGTCATATGACGTCCTCGGCTTTGTAGGGGGATATCTGAATGATGCCTGCAGCTAGAGGCATCATTCAGATATCCTTTTAAAGTGCCAGCGATTCTGTGCACCATATGAACGATCATAGCAGCGGTTCCACCGCTTGATCGTTCTTATAAGCGGCAGGAGGGGACATCGTCCCCCCCTCCCGCCGCCATCCGGTGCTTCTCCGGGCTCTCCCGTGCGATCGGGGACCCGGAGCGAATCTCCAGGCGCCGTTGGTGGGTCACGTGATGAGCATAGAGATGACTGGTGACCAGATGGTCACCAGTCATCTCTATGATCGTCGGAGGTCCGGGCGCGATGTGATGACATCACGCCCGGGTCCTCAAATGTAAACAAAGCCGCCATTGCGGCTGTAAGTATGAGATCAGTGAAAAAATTTTCACTGATCTCATGCTTTCCAGCCTGGAGGAGAGATGTGGGGTCTTATTGACCCCGCATCTCTCAATAAAGAGGACCTGTCACACACATTCCTATTACAAGGGATGTTTACATTCCTTGTAATAGGAATAAAAGTAATAATAAAAAAAAAAAAAAGTTAAATAATTGTAAAAAAAAAAAAAAAAAAAAAGTAAAAAAAATAAAATAAATAATAATAAAAAAAAAAATTAAAACGCCCCTGTCCCCGGTAGCTCGCGATCAGAAGCGAATGCACACGTAAGTCGCCCACATATGTAAACGCCGTTCAAACCACACATGTGAGGTTACGCCGCGTGCGTTAGAGCGCATGCAACAATTCTAGCACTAGACCTCCTCTGTAATTCTAACCTGGTAACCTGTAAAAAAAATTAAAGCGTCGCCTATGGAGATTTTTAAGTACCGAAGTTTGGCGCCATTCCATGAGTGTGCGCAATTTTAAAGCGTGACATGTTAGGTATCTATTTACTCGGCGTAACATCATCTTTCATATTTTCCCAAAAAATTGGGCTAACTTTACTGTTTTGTTCTTTTTTAATTCATGAAACCATTTTTTTTTTAAAAAAAGGCGTTTGAAAAATTATTGCGCAAATATCGTGCAAGAAAAAAAGTTGCAATGACCGGCATTTTATTCCCTAGGGTGTCTGCTAAAAGAACATATATAATGTTTGGGGGTTCTGAGTAATTTTCTAGCAAAAGAATGATGATTTGTACATGTAGGAGAGAAGTGCTAGAATAGGCCCGGTATTGAAGTGGTACAAAAAGCCCGGTATTGAAGTGGTTAAATAACTTTTTTACTTCGCTTTTTCCAACAATTCTTCACTTTTTTTTTATAATATAACAAAACAAGCATTGCATCCAGACAGGCACAACCTTGGTAAGACTTTGGGAGCCTTACTCAGATCCCACGCCATGGAGACAGCCTGTAATGTTGCTTTGGGCACTAGATCCTGTATTGGTGCTCACCTGGGAACTTGGTGCAATGCATGTAGTTAGCCACTAGGTGCTATACAGGGGGCGGGGCCGAGTGACACCCCCCTTCCCAGGGACACCCCCCTTCCCAAAAATCAGCTTGTGCAGCTTGTGCAGTAACGAATCACAGCACAGTGATTGGACACAAGAGGCGGGATTTATGATTTCTCCAATCACAAGCAGGGGTCGGGGATTGTGCTCCTCCAGGCATTCCTGGCCAGGACAAGTACTGGCAGTGAGTAAAGCGGTGATGTGGCGGCCTTTTTTGGGGGCATCAGAATGGCCCGGGGGGGGGGGTAGCTGTGTCAGTTTCATTCCGGGACACTGTAGTGTCCTGGAATGAAGGTGCCCGGGACAGACCAGCAAAATGCGGGACTGTCCCGGGCTATCCGGGACACGTGGTTACTCTAGATACAGTGAGCGGCTATAGCCGCCGGATGTATCACGGGAGCGCGCCCCCGAAAAAACTATCCACCATGCGAGAGAGCTTGCATGAAAGTGGATAGTTCTTGTGGGGAGGAGTGGATACAGCTGCCGAGGGACCCCAGAAGACCAGGTTCGGGGCCACTCTGTGCAAAACGAGCTGCACAGTGGAGGTAAGTATAACATGTTTGTTATTTAAAAAAAAAAAAAAAGCTGCCTTTAGTGTTCCTTTAATTAATTGTTTTAACTATTTATGTGTATCCGATTCCTGAATAATATGCGTTATAGTCGCTACAACTATCAGGAAACCAGGAATGTGTTTAAAACGTATTTACTTATACAGTGTTAAAGAATAACTAAAGACAAAACTTTCTCTTTAGTTTTGAACAGAGTGGAGAGTGATTGGACCCCCTGTCAGTTTGTATTGTTGTCTGTGCCCCCATTAGGGCGATTCTCCCTCTCCATTTGTCCTGTTTACTATTAGCATGGAAAATTAAAGTAAAAGAAATTCCCAAATCTTGGGTTTTCCCCAGAATAGTAATAGAGGGAAAAATCTTCCAATGGGGACACTGGTTCTGGTGGCCCGGGGGTCTAAAAAGGATTCCATTCATTTGCAGGGATTTCCTCACTTCTTGTTTTGGCTATGAGACAGGAAGTGAAGGTAAATCTCCCCAATGAGGCACAAATGTTCAAAAAATTAACCAGCAGTGGTTATAACCCTCCATTACTTTATCCAAAATGAAAAAAAGTTTTGGCTATAGTCTACCTCAGACTTTTAAAACTTGGTGCTAAATTTCAGCCACTCCGGGGGATAGTCAAATGTTACATCACAGGTTGCGCACTTTACCACCACTTCCGCCTAGAGCCCTTTATAAGGTACTGAGGTGCTTCCTCCCATCCTTTTGCCATGCGGACTTCTCTACGGGACGGTCACCACCCGGGTTGCTGTGTACTCCCTCTCCGACACGCGTCCCCCATTTCTGCACCCTACTCCATGAGTACCCCACAGTAGGGTTGCCACCTGTCCGGGATTCTCCCGGACAGTTCGGGTTTGGAATCATTAGTTCGGGTTTCAGACCGTCTGAAACCCGGACACATTATTTAGACCAGACTATGGCTTCCCAGCAGGGTTGCTGGCTGCAGTTGTGTAAGCCGAGAGTGTCTGTTACACTCTCTTTCACACTGCCCAAAGCCAGCACTAACAATCCCCCCTCCCCCTACACAGACAGGAGAGGAGTGAGGACTTGATCTACTCCTCTTCCTCCCGCCCCTACAACTCTGTGTCTGCCCACACTCCAGCAATCTCAGCTACGTCTGGATAAGAGGTGCTGACTGCCAAGGGGTGAGTGAGCTCACCATCCATCCCTGTCTGTGACTAAAGTCTCCCCCTTCTCTCTCCTGCCTCTGAGTGATGTGAGGGGGTTAGCTCGGCAGCGGGTGTGTGTGACCCCCGGGATGGGCTCCCCACACAAAAACAGGCCCAGCAAACGGAGGTTGTGGTTTTCAAAATCAAAAAGGTGCGGTTTATTTTCTATTTACAGTGACAAAACACAGCAAAGCAAAAGAAACATAAATAAAATAAATCCTGGTCAACTTGACCTCTGAGTAAACATACAGGTTTCCTAACTAACAACTGGGATCAGCCTAGTGCTGTCCTAGTCCCTAAGTCCCTGGTTTTAAATGTCCAAGCAAATAGCCACACAGGCTTTGTCTCACCGCACAGGGGTTCACTCTCCCTAGACAGTCCACACAGGTCTGGTTCCAGGCATGAGCAAACACCTAATGAATCTGGGAGTTCTTATAGAGGCCTAAATGAGCTGACAAGCTTCAGCTGGTCTCATCAACTCCCTGTCTGCACGACGCCCCACACTCTCCCTAGAGGTATGAGTCATCCATGAGCCCACTAGCCTCAGCTGGGCTTATACAACTCTCCACCTAGTTGTATAAGTCAGCGTAAAGCCTGAATCTGGGCGAAATATATCTACCCCCCTGGATGCAACCAGGTGACTTTACCTTCCTGCTGTCACATACCCCCCCTCTTGTTTTAACCTCGGGGTTGGAACACCAGCAATCAGGCATTCATGTACTCGAGACAAAGCATCCACATTCCCCATTTGAACGCCAGGGCGATGCTTTACTGTGAAGTTGAATTCCTGGAGGGCCAGGAACCACCTATTCACTCTTCTATTTGTTTCCTTGTTTTGAGCCATCCACTTTAACGGAGCGTGATCCGTAACCATGTCAAAGTGCCTACCTAGCAGGTAGTACCGAAGGGAATCTAGAGCCCACTTCACCGCTAAACACTCCTTTTCAACGGTGGCGTAATTTACCTCATGGGACTTCAACTTCCTGCTGAGGTAAATGACTGGGTGCTCTTCCCCGTTCCAGACCTGGGACAATACTGCTCCTAACCCCACATCTGACGCATCACTTTGTACGACAAAGTCTTTAGAGAAGTCGGGTGAGTACAACACTGGCTGGCTACATAAGGCTTGTTTCAAGAATTGGAATGCTGCCTCAGCCTCGGGGGTCCATTTAATCATGACCGACCCTTTCCCCTTCGTCAGGTTGGTTAGGGGCACAGCCTTAGAAGCAAAGTGGGGAATGAATCGCCGATAATACCCAGCGATTCCCAGAAAGGCTCGTACCTGCTTCTTGCTGTTGGGACGTGGCCAACTCTGGATGGCCTCGACTTTGTTGAGTTGGGGTTTTATTACTCCCCTCCCAATGGTGTACCCAAGATATTTGGCCTCCTCCTGCCCAATGGTACACTTCTTGGGGTTAGCCGTAAACCCCGCTTCCCGAACAGAGTCCAGGACTGCTTGCACTTTTGGCAGATGTGAGGCCCAATCTGTGCTATGGACAATTACGTCATCCAGGTAAGCCGCAGCATACTTCCGATGGGGCCTCAGCATCTGGTCCATTTTCCGCTGGAATGTGGCCGGCGCATTCTGTAACCCGAACGGCATTCTTTTATATTGGAACGCCCCGTCTGGGGTTACAAATGCGGTTTTCTCTTTGGCCGACTTGGCCAGGGGGATTTGCCAATACCCTTTTGTGAGGTCAAGAGTCGTCATGTATCGGGCTGTTCCCAGCCGGTCGATCAACTCATCTATACGTGGCATGGGGTAGGTGTCAAATTTTGTAACTTTGTTCAACTGACGAAAATCGTTACAAAATCGCCAGCTCCCATCCGGTTTAGGCACCAACACAATGGGACTAGACCAATCACTTTGGGACTCCTCTATCACCCCTAAGTTCAGCATTTTCTGTACTTCCTCCCGTATTGCCTCCCGTCGGGCCTCTGGGATCCGATAGGGTTTTAACTTCACCCTTTCACCGGGCGGGGTAATGATGTCATGCTCTACTCCAGATGTTTGTCCCGGCAGCTCAGAGAATACCTCCTTGTTGCGAAGCACAAACTCCTTAACCTCCTGTTGTTGGGGTTGTGACAAGGTGGCTGCTATTCCAACCTCAGGAATCACGCAACCAGTTTGAGCTGGTGACCAAGTGTCTGCGACTAGGGACTCTCTATCCCTCCAGGCTTTCAACAGATTAACGTGATAGATCTGTTCGGGCTTTCGCCTTCCTGGTTGTCTGACCTTGTAATTCACTTCGCTCACTTTTTCCATTATCTCATAGGGGCCTTGCCATTTGGCAAGGAATTTACTTTCAACCGTAGGGACAAGTACCAGTATCCTATCCCCCGGGGAAAAGGTACGGGTCTTGGCTCCACGGTTGTACACTCTCTGCTGTGCTAACTGCGCTTGGGCCAAATGTTCCTTCACGATGGGCATTACCTGTGCAATTCGGTCTTGCATCAGGGCGACATGCTCAATCACACTCCTGTGGGGAGAACTCTCACTTTCCCAAGTTTCCTTGGCAATATCCAACAGCCCTCTTGGGTGTCTCCCATACAGTAACTCAAAGGGGGAGAATCCCGTAGAGGATTGGGGCACGTCCCTAATAGCAAACATCAGATAAGGAAGTAGACAGTCCCAATCCTTTCCATCTCTATCCACCACTTTCTTCAACATTTGTTTTAGGGTTTTGTTGAATCTTTCAACCAGCCCATCGGTTTGGGGGTGATACACAGATGTACGTAATTGCGTCACTTTGAACAATTTACACAGCTCCTTCATAACCCGGGACATAAAGGGTGTACCTTGGTCCGTAAGCAGTTCTTTACAAATACCCACCCGGCTAAACACAAGAGATAGCTCTTTGGCTATGGTTTTGGCCGAGGTATTTCGGAGAGGGATCGCTTCTGGATAACGGGTGGCATAGTCCATTATAACTAATATGTACTGGTGCCCCCTAGCGGACTTGATTATAGGCCCTACCAAATCCATGGCGATCCTCTCAAACGGGACCTCAATGATGGGTAGAGGGACCAGCGGGCTACGGAAATGTGGCATCGGGGCCGACCTCTGACACACAGGGCAGGAGGAACAATAATTTTCTATGTCCTTCATCACCCCCGGCCAATAGAATCTCTGTAATACCCTCTCTCGGGTTTTCTCTGTCCCCAGATGACCTCCAAGAATGTGCCCATGGGCCAACTCCAACACCAACTTCCTGTAAGGTTTGGGCACCACAAGCTGCTCAACGGTTTCTTCTGCCCTTTTTGCCACCCGATACAGTAGGTCCTTCTCTACGCTGAAGTATGGGTAAGTGCAGGTATTATCTGGGTTCACTAACTCGCCATCTATTTTCACTACGTTTTCCCGTGCCTTTATTAGGGCGGGGTCTTTCAACTGTTCTGTGGCAAAGTTTTCCCTGTGAACCTCAAGATCAGAAAACTCCACAGACGGTAGGTTTTCGTCTGAGGAGGTGGGCTCCTCTCCAGTTTCTTGAGTCTCCCCTGCCAATACTGATAAGGGAAATTCCGGAGAGTCCTCACCACTCTCAGGGGAGTTCTGGCTATCACATTCCTGGTCTATAGGGGCACCAGTGGGGGGCTCAGGATCATCCCACAGTTCCCAGAACTTCGGAAAATCCCTTCCCACAATGGCGTCATGCGGTAACTGAGATACTAAGCCCACTGGATGAGAGAGGGTACCTTTGGGGGTCTCGAAACACACTGTAGTCACTGGATACTCTCGGGTGTCCCCATGCACACAAATAACAGCTACCTTGCTATTCCCAAAGACCTCTGTTTTAACTAACTCAGCCTTTATCAGGGTCACAAGGCTACCTGAATCCAGCAATACCACAACATTTCTACCATTAACACACATTTTGCATAAATGTTTCTCAGTTCCTCGAATGGCAGTGCATGCGACTGTCGCACACAGCGACTGACGTCTGCCCGTCAGAAAGTCACACTGCATGGGTTCCTCCACAACCGGGCAATTGGCTGCAATATGTCCCGCTTGCCGGCAGCGGTAGCAAACGATCCTTCTTGCCGCCTCTTGAGCCGCTGATTTCCCAGGCTGTTCTCGCCAAACTTGGGGTAGAGCTCCCACCCTCTCACTCTCTCCACCCTCACCCCTTGGAATCCTCTTATCCGCCCCTGGGGATGGTCTGGTCTTAGGGTGGAAAGTCCGAGTGTCTCTGGAAGAGGCCGTCAGGTTCTCTGTAGCCAAGTATTTCTCCACACGATCCACAAGACCATCGGCCGTCTCTGGGTCTCCATGGCTTACCCACTTTTGGATGGCAGTAGGAAGAGCTCTCAAAAACCGATCCATTACAACACGTTCCACAATCCTTGGTGCGGACAAAGTCTCTGGCTGTAGCCACTTTCTGCTCAGGTGAATGAGATCATACATTTGAGACCTGGGGGGTTTTCCAAGCTGGAAAGTCCAGTTATGCACACGCTGTGCCCGGACAGCCTGGGTGACACCCAGCCTTGCCAAAATTTCAGCTTTTAGCATCACATAGTCTTTTGCTTGGTTAGGCTCTAGGTCATAGTAAGCTTTCTGCGATTCACCAGTTAACAGAGGAGCCACCAGTCCAGCCCACTGCTCCTCAGGCCACTTTTCTCTTTCAGCGGTCCTTTCAAATGTGGTCAAAAATACCTCTGGATCATCCTCTCCAGTCATTTTTGTCAATAAACGACTCACCCCAAAGGACGCGGTATTAGTGGGATGGCTTTCCTCACTGGTCTGCGGACGTTGCTGCATTACTGCTTCCATTTGTTGTAGTCTCTGCTCTTGCTTCTGTAACAGGTCTATGAAGCGGGCCTCAGATTGCTGCTGGGCTTGTTGCTGAGCTTCCAGACTCTGTTGGTGAGCTTGCTGCTGGGCTGCAAGGCTCTGTTGATGAGCTTGCTGCTGGGCTGCAAGGCTCCTTTGCAAACCTGCATTTGTCTGCTGTTGATTGGCATTTGCTAGAGCCAGCTGTTTCAGTATCTCCTCCATGCTGGCTTAAAAAAAACTGCCACTGGTTCTCCACCAACTGTGAGGGGGTTAGCTCGGCAGCGGGTGTGTGTGACCCCCGGGATGGGCTCCCCACACAAAAACAGGCCCAGCAAACGGAGGTTGTGGTTTTCAAAATCAAAAAGGTGCGGTTTATTTTCTATTTACAGTGACAAAACACAGCAAAGCAAAAGAAACATAAATAAAATAAATCCTGGTCAACTTGACCTCTGACTAAACATACAGGTTTCCTAACTAACAACTGGGATCAGCCTAGTGCTGTCCTAGTCCCTAAGTCCCTGGTTTTAAATGTCCAAGCAAATAGCCACACAGGCTTTGTCTCACCGCACAGGGGTTCACTCTCCCTAGACAGTCCACACAGGTCTGGTTCCAGGCATGAGCAAACACCTAATGAATCTGGGAGTTCTTATAGAGGCCTAAATGAGCTGACAAGCTTCAGCTGGTCTCATCAACTCCCTGTCTGCACGACGCCCCACACTCTCCCTAGAGGTATGAGTCATCCATGAGCCCACTAGCCTCAGCTGGGCTTATACAACTCTCCACCTAGTTGTATAAGTCGGCGTAAAGCCTGAATCTGGGCGAAATATATCTACCCCCCTGGATGCAACCAGGTGACTTTACCTTCCTGCTGTCACAGTGAGTACACAAAGGTAAATCATGGTTCTCAGAGCACCCCTTACATCAGAGTTTCCCTTTACATCAGAGTTCTCAGTGTTCCCCCTTTCATCAAGATGCTCTCCATACATCAGAGTTCTCAGTGTCCCCCCTTGGATCAGGGTTCCCAGAGCATCCCTTGTTATGCCCCGTACACACGACCAGTTTTCCCGACAAGAAAACTGCCATTTTTTAGATTGGACGGGAAAACCGGTCGTGTGTATGCTCCATAGCAGTTTTCCCGACGATAAAACTGCCTACAAAAAAATTAGAACCTGCTCTATTTTTTCCTGTCGTGTTTCCCGTCAGTCTTTTTCTCGTCGCGAAAACCGCTCGTGTGTATGCTTTTCCGAGGGGAAAAAAAACGTGCATGCTCAGAATCAAGTGATGAGACGGGAGCGCTCGTTCTGGTAAAACTAGCGTTCGTAATGGAGATGGCACATTCGTCACGCTGTAACGGACTGAAAAGCTCAAAACTGAAAAGCGCAAATCGTCTCTCCCCAAACTTTTACTAACACGAGGATCAGCAAAAGCAGGCCAAAGGGTGGCGCCATTTGAATGGAACTTCCCTTTTATAGTGCCGGCGTACGTGTTGTACGTCACCGCCCTTTGGTCGAGCGGTTCGGTTTTTTGCCTGAACGTGTGTATGCAAGGCAGGCTTGAGAGGAATCACGTCGGGAAAAACTTCGGTTTTTTGCCATGTCAGGAAAATGGGTCGTGTGTACGAGGCATCAGAGTCCCCAGAGTTCTTCCTCACATCAGAGTCTGCAGAGTCCCCCCCCCCCTTACAGTGTAAGGGAACTCTGCGAGTTCAGAAGAAAAAGAGGAACTCTGTGGACTCTGATGTAACAGGGGACTCTTGTGATTAACTTAATTTGATTAGAAATTCTATTTAAAGCGGAGTTCCACCCAATTTTTTAACTTTTTTTTATTCCACTCCTCACCCCCTTACATGCCACATTTGGCATGTAATTTTTTTTGGGGGGGGGGAGTGGGGGCTTCAGTAGGAGTGGGACTTCCTGTCCCACTTCCTCCTTCCGCCCTGGAGCCGCCTAGGCGATACGTCATATCGCCTTGTGGCGGCTCATCCCTGTAGGCGATCACCTGGGACGTGACAGGTCCCAGGCGATCGCCTGTCCACTCACAGAGCGCTGCGCCGTTCGCGCATGCGCAGTGAGTGCCCGGCCGTGAAGCCGAAAGCTGTCACGGCCGGGTGCCCACACTGTGAATGGACGCGCCAGCGGAGGAGGGGGGAGAGGAGCGGAGCTCCAGGCGGCGCGTCGCTGGACAGTGGAACAGGTAAGTGTATGTTTATTAACCACTTAAGCCCCGGACCATTTGGTAGCTAAAGGACCAGAGGTGAATTCAGAATTTTGCACTGCGCTGCTTTAACTGTAAATTGTGCGGACATGCAATGTTGTACCCAAACGAAATTTGCGTCCTTTTCTTCCCACAAATAGAGCTTTCTTTTAATGGTATTTGATTGCCTCTGCGATTTTTATTTTTTGCGATATAAACGGAAAAAGACCGAAAATTTTGAAAAAAAATGATATTTTCTACTTTTTGTTATAAGAAAAATCGAATAAACTCAATTGTAGTCATACATTTAGGCCAAAATGTATTCAGCCACATGTCTTTAGTAAAAAAAATGTCAATAAGCGTATATTTATTGGTTTGCGCAAAAGTTATAGCGTCTACAAACTAGGGTACATTTTCTGGAATTTACACAGCTTTTAATTTATGACTGCCTATCTCATTTCTTGAGGTGCTAAAATGGCAGGGCAGTACAAACCCCCCCCCCCAAATGACCCCATTTTGGAAAGTAGACACCCCAAGGAAATTGCTGAGAGGCATGTTGAGCCCATTGAATATTTTTTTTTTGTCCCAAGTGATTGAATAATGACAAAAAAAAAAAAATTACAAAAAGTTGTCACTAAATGATATATTGCTCACACATGCCATGGTTATATGTGGAATTGCACCCCAAAATACATTCTGCTGCTTCTCCTGAGTACGGGGATACCACATGTGTGGGACTTTTTAGGAGCCTAGCCACGTACGGGACCCCGGAAACCAAGCACCGCCTTCAAATTTTTGATTTCACTCCTCACTACCTATCACAGTTTCGAAGGCCATAAAATGCCAAAATAGCACAAAACCCCCCCAAATGACCCCATTTTGGAAAGTAGACACCCCAAGCTATTTACTGAGAGGCATGATTAGTCCATGGAATATTTTATATTTTGCCACAAGTTGCGGGAATATGACAAACTTTATTTTTTTTGCACAAAGTTGTCACTAAATGATATATTGCTCACACATGCCATGGGCATATGTGAAATTACACCCCAAAATACATTCTGCTGCTTCTTCTGAGTACAGGGATACCACATGTGTGGGACTTTTTGGGAGCCTAGTCGCATACGGGACCCCAAAAACCAAGCACCGCCTTCAAGGTTTCTAAGGGCATAAATTTTTGATTTCACTCCTCACTACCTATCACTACCTATCACAGTTTTGAAGGCCATAAAATGGCAAGATGGCACAAAACCCCCCCAAATGACCCCATTTTGGAAAGTAGACACCCCAAGCTATTTGCTGAGAGGCATGTTGAGCCCATTGAATTTTTTTTTTTTTGTCCCAAATGATTGAATAATGATAAAAAGAAAAAAAAAAGAAAAAATGTACAAAAAGTTGTCACTAAATGATATATTGCTCACACATGCCATGGTTATATGTGGAATTGCACCCCAAAATACATTCTGCTGCTTCTCCTGAGTACGGGGATACCACATGTGTGGGACTTTTTGGGAGCCTAGCCGGGTACGGGGCCCCAAAAACCAAGCACCGCCTTCAGGATTTCTAAGGGCGTAAATTTTTTTTTTTTTGTAAAATCTTTTTATTGAAGTTTTATAGACACACACATTTTGCCCACACATAGGCACAACATCTGCCCACGTAGGGGCCGTTACCCTGGTTCGGCAACATACCGCCACAGGGCAACAAATAACACATACACTTTAACTTAACTTACACTATAACCCCAAACTGGGGGAGAGGGTCCATTCAAGATAAGTCATGCTCAAAGTGATATCAATAGAGGAGGGTAGCCTGAAAAACTTGTTTGGGTTAATAAAGTGATAATCTAATGATACATTACAAGTTTAGGTATTGGTCACTATGTCACTTGCCGTGCTTCTGTCCTCTAGCCAACAACTCCACACCTTTTCAAATTTGTGCGGACAACCTCTGGACGAATAAGTGGCCCTATATAGGGGCAAACTGGCATGAACTAATCTTTTCCAGAATTTAACAGAGGGGGGAGACGGTTGTTTCCAGTTCATCGTAATGGCTTTGCGCGCATAGTATAGTAGCAGGGATATGAGTGTTTTTCTGGCTCTGATCATTGGCAGTTGATCAACTAATCCTAGCAAACAGTATATAGGTTCATATGGGACGCAAGTCCCAGTGGCCTTAGTGATCACCCGTAGCACTTCGTTCCAGTAGGGTACGATTGCTGGGCAAGCCCAGAAAATGTGGAAGAAACCCCCTGGTTGGTAGGAGCAACGCCAGCACTCCGGAGAATGCTCCGGCGACATCTGGTGTAGCCTGTGAGGTGTGTAGTGAGCTCTGTGTACAATTTTATATTGGACTAATTTATCCCTCGCTGAGACCAGTGGGGAGAAGGGAAAGTCCCAAACCTCCCTCCAGTCAAGGGCGTACATTTTTGATTTCACTCCTCACTACCTATCACTACCTGTCACAGTTTTGAAGGCCATAAAATGCCAAGATGGCACAAAACCCCCCCAAATGACCCCATTTTGGAAAGTAGACACCCCAAGCTATTTGCTGAGAGGCATGTTGAGCCCATTGAATATTTTTTTTTTGTCCCAAATGATTGAATAATGATAAAAAGAAAAAAAAAAGAAAAAATGTACAAAAAGTTGTCACTAAATGATATATTGCTCACACATGCCATGGTTATATGTGGAATTGCACCCCAAAATACATTCTGCTGCTTCTCCTGAGTACGGGGATACCACATGTGTGGGACTTTTTAGGAGCCTAGCCACGTACGGGACCCCGGAAACCAAGCACCGCCTTCAGGATTTCTATGGGTGTAAATTTTTGATTTCACTCCTCACTGCCTATCACAGTTTCAGAGGCCATGGAATGCCCAGATGGCACAAACCCCCCCCCCCCCCCAAATGACCCCATTTTGGAAAGTAGACACCCCAAGCTATTTGCTGAGAGGTATGTTGAGTATTTTGCAGATCTCGCTTTTTGTCACAAAGTTTTAAAAATTGAAAAAAGAAAGAAAAAAAAAATATATGTCTTTCTTCATTTTCAAAAACAAATGAGAGCTGTAAAATACTCACCATGCCTCTCGGCAAATAGCTTGGGGTGTCTACTTTCCAAAATGGGGTCATTTGTGGGGGTTTTGGGCTATCTTGGCATTTTATGGCCTTCAAAACTGTGATAGGTAGTGAGGAGTGAAATCAAAAATTTGTGCCTAGAAATCCTGAAGGCGGTGCTTGGTTTTCGGGGGCCCGTACGCGGCTAGGCTCTCAAAAAGTCCCACACATGTGGTATCCCCGTACTCAGGAGAAGCAGCCAAATGTATTTTGGGGTGCAATTCCGCATATAACCATGGCATGTGTGAGCAATATATCATTTAGTGACAACTTTTTGTACATTTTTTTTTTTTCTTTTTGTCATTATTCAATCACTTGGGACAAAAAAAAAACTATTCAATGGGCTCAACATGCCTCTCAGCAAATAGCTTGAGGTGTCTACTTTCCAAAATGGGGTCATTTGGGGGGGTTTTGAACTGTCCTGGCATTTTATGTACAACATTAGGAAGCTTATGTCACACATCATCCACTCTTCTAACCACTTGAAGACAAAGCCCTTTCTGACACTTTTTGTTTACAAGAAAATTATGTTGAACCCCCAAACATTATATATTTTTTTAAAGCAAAGGCCCTACAGATTAAAATAGTGGGTGTTGCATTTTTTTTTTCCACACAGTATTTGCGCAGCGATTTTTCAAACGCATTTTTTGGGGGAAAAACACACTTTTTTTATTTTTAATGCACTAAAAAACACTATTGCCCAAATGTTTGATGAAATAAAAAAGATGATCTTAGGCCGAGTACATGGATACCAAACACGACATGCTTTAAAATTGCGCACAAACGCGCAGCGGCGAGAAACTACATTCATTTTTAAAAGCATTTAAAAGCCTTTACAGGTTACCACGTTAGATTTACAGAGGAGGTCTACTGCTAAAATTACTGCCCTCGATCTGACCTTCGCGGTGATACCTCACATGCATGATGCAATTGTTGTTTACATATGACGCTAGACCGAAGCCTTTGCGCAAGAGCAGGGGGGGACAGCGGTGCTTTTTTTTTTTTTTATTATTTATTTTGCTTTTTTATTTTATTTTTAAACTGTTCCTTCCATATTTTTTTTTATTATCATTTTTATTGTTATCTCAGGGAATGTAAATATCCCTTATGATAGCAATAAGTAGTGACAGGTACTCTTTTTTTGAAAAAAAATGGGGAGTTAGACCCTAGATCTTTCCTCTGCCCTCAAAGCATCTGACCACACCAAGATCGGTGTGATAAAATGCTTTCCCAATTTCCCAATGGCGCTGTTTATATCCGGGGGGGGGGGCATTCCCTCCCACTGCTTGTAAAAGCAGTCTAGAGGCTAATTATCTGCTAGAATTGCTTTTACATGAAAGCCGGCCACTGGCTGAAAAGAATGATACCAAGATGATACCTAAACCTGCAGGCATCATTCTGGTATAAACATTCAAAGTCCAGCAACATACCAGTACGTTGCTGGTCCTTGTTGGACATGTATTGTAATCTTTTTTTTCATGCAGCCTGTTGGCTGAACGAAAAAAAGAGATTGATTGGTGGGTATGCCCACCATTAGAATACCGCCCTTCATCCACCCACTTCTAATGATGGGCATATATGCCGAAGCATGGGGGCATCCTCCCGCAAAAAAGTTATGGCGCGTACACACGGTCGGACTTTTCCACGGGCAAGCCTCCGTCGGAATTTCGACCGTATATACGCGGCATTAGGAGCAAAATCGCTCCTCCGCCCCTGCTGCCCCCATGCTTCGGCATATATGCTCTTTTTTTAACTGTGGTGGTGAAATCACCTTCTACAGCGTTGGAGTCACGGCTTTATGTATCGTGGGAGCAAACACTGTTGCTGTCAAGATAAATAAATCCGCGATGCAACTGAATGGCGTACCTGCTAAGCAAATGATGGTTAACATTAAAACAAAGTAACATTACAGTACAACAGTAAGACCTTACCATACCATACCTGCAAAGCAAATACCAAAACAAAACCTAGTAAAAAATAAAACATTTTTTTAACGCAACCTGTGCCTAAAATATATATATGCCGAAGCATGGGGGCATCCTCCCGCAAAAAAGTTATGCCGCGTACACACGGTCGGACTTTTCCACGGGCAAGCCTTTGTCGAAATTTCGACCGTATGTACGCGGCATAAAAGGTTATGCCGCATACACACGGTCAAACTTTTCCACGGGCAAGCCTCCGTCGGAATTTCGACCGTATATACGCGGCATTAGGAGCAAAATCGCTCCTCCGCCCCTGCTGCCCCCATGCTTCGGCATATATGCTCTTTTTTTAACTGTGGTGGTGAAATCACCTCCTACAGCGTTGGAGTCACGGCTTTATGTATCGTGGGAGCAAACGCTGTTGCTGTCAAGATAAATAAATCCGCGATGCAACTGAATGGCGTACCTGCTAAGCAAATGATGGTTAACATTAAAACAAAGTAACATTACAGTACAACAGTAAGACCTTACCATACCATACCTGCAAAGCAAATACCAAAACAAAACCTAGTAAAAAATAAAAAAATTTTTTAACGCAACCTGTGCCTAAAATATATATATACCGAAGCATGGGGGCATCCTCCCGCAAAAAAGTTATGCCGCGTACACACGGTCGGACTTTTCCACGGGCAAGCCTTTGTCGAAATTTCGACCGTATATACGCGGCATTAGGAGCAAAATCGCTCCTCCGCCCCTGCTGCCCCCATGCTTCGGCATATATGCTCTTTTTTTTTAACTGTGGTGGCGAAATCACCTCCTACAGCACTGGAGTCACGGCTTTATGTATCGTGGGAGCAAACGCTGTTGCTGTCAAGATAAATAATTCCGCGCTGCAGTTGAATGGCGCACCTGAAAACAAAAAATTACATACCTGAAAAGCAAGCATGATAAAACATTGCAGAATGGAATACAGTAAAAAAGAGCCGAACAATAGAGAGAAAATAGAGAGAGAGAGAGAGAGAGAGAGAACAATAAAACGACAACTATTTTTGGTTTTTTTATTTTATATATTTTTTTGTGTTTTTGTTGTTTACGTTTTTTTTTTTCTTTTTTACACTTTTTTTTTCAACTTTAACAACTGTAATGGTTCGGGTCTCTCAAAATGTAATGGCATCTTGGGAGACTCTGTGTAAGTGTGTCCTAGTCTGTGAAATGCTGTACCCTACGCTAAAACTTCACTTTTGAGTGGTAGCGTTCAAAACATTCACCAAGGCAAAGACCAGGTTTGTCAGGACAGAGTGGACAATAATAACGGGTGTCACGCCTAAATCCGCGCTTGCTACAGACACAACATCTTTTTTGGGGGGTTCGTTGGGTAGGGGTACTCGGGAGGAGATGCGTATAATGCCTCTCATGCAGCCGGCTTACTGCATTTGGTAGGGGATGGTGAGGTGCAGAACCGCCTGGATACAGGAGTTCTGTGACTATCTCATTCTGGAATTTTAGAAGAGATAAAGTCCCGCCTGAAGCTCTGTATAGCACATGAGCGTTCAGCAAAGCCAATTGGAATAAGGATAGAGACACTTTTTTGTACCAGCGTCTCGCCTTACGGTCAATTAGATACGGCGCCATCAACTGGTCGTTGAGGTCCACCCCTCCCATATTTTTGTTATATTCGTGGACACAGAGGGGTTTCTCCACAACACCAGTCGCCGTACGAATTTGGACTGTCGTGTCTGCATGAAGGGAGGTAAGAAGGAAAACATTCTTATTGTCCCTCCACTTCATAGCGAGCAAGGTATTACACTTTACGCAGGCTCTCTCCCCCAGCCTAAGACGGGCATCTACAAGCCGCTGGGGAAAGCCCGGCGATTAGGTCGCACGGTGCCACATGCTCCAATCTGATGATCAAACAAGTGACTAAACAGTGGAACGCTCGTGTAATAATTGTCCACATACAAGTGGTACCCCTTTCCGAATAAGGGTGACACCAAGTTCCACACTATCTTGCCAGCGCTCCCTATGTAATCCGGGCAGTTGACCGGCTCAACCTGACTATCTTTTCCCTCATAAACCGTAAAGCTCAATACATAGCCTGTTGCCCTGTCACAGCACTTATAGAGCTTGACCCCGTATCTGGCACGCTTGCTGGGAAGGTACTGCTTGAAAGCCAAGCGGCCAGAAAATGTAATCAGGGACTCATCAACGCAGACAGCTTGATCGGGAATAAACAAGGCTGCAAAACGTTCGTTGAAGTGGTTTATGAGGGGCCGAATTTTATAGAGCCGGTCGTATTCAGGGTCCCCACGTGGACGACAAAGTTCATTGTCATTGAAGTGCATGAACCGCAAAATCTGCTCGTATCGTTTCCTGGGCATGGAGGCAGAGAACACGGGCATGTGGTCAATTGGGTGCGTGGACCAATAAGCACGCAATGACGGGAATTTATGTGTGCCCATGTTGAGGGAAAGGCCCAGAAAGGTCTTAAATTCGGAAACCGTAATTGGTTTCCAATCTTTGCCAATGGAAGGCAACTGGGGATTAGCGGCGATGAATTGACCAGCATATAAATTACTCTGGTCCACAATAGATCTATAGAGATCTTCCGTGAATAACAGCGAATAATAATCGATTGGCATAAAATCAGCTGTTTCCACCTGAATACCGGGTTGGGCAGTGAATGGGGGAAGTACGGATTCTGCAGAAGTGGTGGGGACCCAATCAGGGTAGGCGAATTCTGCAGGAAGAGCACTATGGGTACGACGGGCCTGCCTTTGTCTTCTTGGTGGCAGCGGGACACTACTTGTGCTTGCCACCTCGCCAGCTTGAACTGCACTTATGGGACTCGCCACGTCACCACGTGATACTGCAGTGCTGGATGTACACCCAGGCTGTACTAGGCCGCTGGTGCTTGCCAATTCACCAGAAGGAATAGCGGGGCTAGTACTCCTCTGCTCCATGATACGAGAGCCCTGCGGTTCTTGCTCCTCAACAACCTCAGAAGATCGGGATCGGGTACGCCTGACCTTAGCAGGGACCTCAACTTCGTCGTCAGAGCTATCTGATGTGGGGCCGCTGACGTCACTGTCTTCTACGGGAAGATATTCTGAGCCTGAATCTGACAGATACGTGACCTCCTCTTCACTATCTGTCATGCTCAGAATCTCGTAGGCCTTTTTACTAGTGTACCTTCGACTTGCCATTTTGGGCTCTAAATTTAGGGGTACACTAGTAAGATTCACAGGAAAAAAAGCACCCGACTGTCGTCAGCAAATATATCAAACGCTACAAAAAAAACTGTTAGCGGTCGCAGGGATCAGGACTGTCTCTGCGAACGCTGCAGTTATGTGTTTTGTGTTTGGTAAGTGACAGTGATCGATCGATACTGCACTTGGGTGGGCTGGGCTGGGCTGGGCGGAGGGGCTAAACGCAGGTGCTAGCAGGTATCTGGGCTGATCACGCTAACACTGCGTTTTTGGGAACCCTAAACCGCTGGGGACGCTAGTATAGATCTGATCAGATACTATACCACTAAGGGAGGTGTATGCTTTGCGCGTGGGTGCTAGCGTTACTGGCACTAACCTAACGCTGCCTGGGGCGACACAGACCCTCTCTGGCGCTAAAACCTAATTGATCTCACCCGCCGGGTGATCAGGGGGTTAAACCTTTATTGGGATATATACGGCGGGTGCCCTGATGCTATAAAAAGCAAACTAACTAACCAGTGTCACCCGTAACCTTTATATGGTGATCACTGGTGAAAGGGTTAACTAGGGGCAATCAGGGGGTTAAAACCTTTATTAGGTTAAATATGGGGGTACCCGACGCTATATAAAAACCTGACGGGTTACCTAAATAACTAAATAACTAACTGGGTAACCAGTGTCACCAGTGACGCTTATACGGTGATCACTGGTGAAAGGGTTAACTCTAGGGGCAATCAGGGGGTTAAAATAATATATGGGGGTACCTGACGCTCTAAAAACCTGCGGCGAAAATAAAAATAAATAACTGGCTATCTAGGGCACCACCGGCACTAAATACAGCGATCGAAAATACAATCGCTTAGTGACGCTGGCGTTAGGGGGTGAAAGGGTTACCTGGGGGGCGATCAAGGGGTTAAACCTTTATTAGGGGGGGTTAGGGGGCTACCCTGGACCTAAAGGGGCCTAAACCTAACTGCCCTGCAACTTTTTACTATCACAGATGACACTAAATGCAGTGATCAGTAAAATAAATGATCACTGCAATCAGTGACACTGTGATTGGGGGCTGGGGGGTGACCTGGGGGGTGATCTGGGGGTGACTGGGGGGTGAAATGTGTGCCTATGTGTACCTATGTGTCAGTGGACTGTTGGTGCACTAACCTGCTTCCTCTCTCCTCGGCGCCGGAATCAAAAAGACCGCCGCGAGGGAGATGACATCACTTCCTCCTTCCTGTGTTTACATCACATGGCGGAGGAAGCATTTTCATTGGCCGGGAGCCATCGCGAGGGGGTGGCCGAAATCGAATGGTCACCCCCTCATCTCTGATCGCTCCCCAACGATTAACGGCCGCTCACTGTATAGGAGGGGGGTCCGATCGAACCCCCAACTGTACAAAGGCGATCACGTACACTCTACGTGATTGTGCCTGTCGGTGCCATTCTGCCGACGTATATATACAGTGAGCGGTCGTTAAGTGGTTAAAAGCCAGCAGCTACACTTTTTGTAGCTGCTGACTTTTAATAAACATAAAAAAAGGGTGGAACTCCACTTTAATTGCAAAATATATGTATAGTTCATACTATAAAAAAAGATTGCTGTGCGCTGCTAAAGTGTTCGGGTTTGACATTAAGAAAAGGTGGCAACCCTACCCCACAGGCATAGGTGTGCGCAGTCTATTGCATTAGGGTGTGCACCCCAAAGCTTAAACACACGTGTGTGTTTGTATATATAGCAGTAGGGCAATTGACAGTATCAGTAGAGCAGTGAATGATATCAGTAGGGCAGAGATTGGTGTCAGTAGTTTATTTGTATTATTTTTTTATTTTTACTTTTGTTACTATTTTTTTAATTTTTTATTTTTTTATTACTTTTTTATTTTTACAATTGTTTAGGAGCCCCATTGGGGGGTTTTGTGAAATATAAGGAGGCTAAACACACCCCTGATGGCTCACTTCTGAGACAGAGAAAGGGAGTGAGGACAGAGATTCCCCCATCTCTTTCTCTGAAGACAGGCAGCAGGGGCAATTTGCGCAGCACAGAGTGATTAGGGTGTGCCCAGGCACACCTGGCACACCCCGTGTGCGCACCTATGCCTACAGGGCAATATCCGCACTGATAGCAATGGTGGAAACCAGGAGCAAGAGAACCACAGCAAAAGCTCAGGTGAAAGTTTGTTCTGCTGATGGCCTGCAAAACACTCAAGCCTCGTACACACGACCGAGTTTCTCGTTAAAAAAACGACAAGAAAATTGCTGGGAGAGCTTTCTTGCCGAGAAAACCGTTCGTGTGTATGGTTTTTCGTCGAGAAAACTGCCGGGAATCTCGACGAGAAAAATAGAGAACCTGCTCTCTATTTTCTCATCAGGATTCTCGATTTTCTCGTCGGGTTTCTCGCCGGCCTGTTTTGCGACGAGAAAAACGTTTGTGTGTATGCTTTTCCGAGTCTTCAAAAATCGCGCATGCTCAGAATCAAGTATGAGACGGGAGCGCTTCTTCTGGTAAAACTAGCGTTCGTAATGGAGATAGCACATTCGTCACGCTGTAATCGTCTCTCACCAAACTTTTACTAACACGCGGTAACACGAGATCAGCAAAAGCAGCCCAAGGGGTGGCGCCATTGAAATCGATCTTCCCCTTTATACTGCCGTCGTACGTGCTGGACGTGACCGCGCAGAACAACAACGAGATTTGGAATTGACAGTGCGTATGCAAGGAAAGCTTGACAAGAACCTCGTCAAGCTTGACAAGAATCTCGTCGAGAAAAACGACGGGTTTTTTACGACGAGAAACTCGGTCGTGTGTACGAGGCTTCAGACCACTGCATCCCTTGCACTGGAGCAGGACCCTATTTTAATACCAGTCTCTGCATTTGTTTCTAGCTGTATCTGAGGCATGCAACACCTGGAGTACCTGTCTAAAGCAGAATATTCTGAAACTAATGCCTTGTACACACGCTAGGAATTTCCGATGGAAAAAGTCAGACGGACTTTTTCCATCGGAAATTCCTACCGTGTGTGTGCCCCATCGGAGAAATTCCGATGAATTCCATCGGAGTTTAAATATAGAACCTGTTTTATTTTCCTCCGTCGGAATTCCGTTGTGAGCTTGGTCGGACAAAGGTCCGATCGTGTGTACGGGGCATAAGTCAGAATTTCTTCGACAACTAATGACTTTAATTTGCCATCACCGTCCAGAGCTCACGTTCACATGTGAATTATCAACTCTGGGTTATCCCCATTCCCAACGTGTCCTCCAATTTGTGCAGAGCTGCCGAATAAGAGCTATTGTGCCCAATGAAAATCTTACTTTTATCCAGCACTTCGTTTTCACCTTATGACTGTATGGGGAAGAGCTGCCTCTTTAACCAATTGCGGACCACCCACCGTTCATAAACTGCGCCAGATCATGTACCTAGTATGTGCTCTGACACTTCCGGGTCTGGGGAGCGCTCACGTGCTGCCGGCGACCCGCTCCTGCTGTGATCACACCTAGCAGGAGCTCAGCAGCGGGTACTGCAGACACCCCACTCTGTCTGGAGGGAAGGTATTGATGCTGTGTTTCTGCGAAGCAGGAACATGGATCAATGCCTTCCCTTAGTTAAAGCACCTCTGCCCCACAGTGAGAAAGCACAGGCTAGGCCCTTTGATCACCCCTGATTTTAACCCCTTCCCAGCCAGTGTCATTAGTACAGTAACAGTGCATATTTTTAGCTACATTGGTGTCACTGGTCCCCTAAAAGTGTCAAAAGTGTCAGTTAACTGTCTGATTTGTCCGCCGCAATATCGCGGTCCTGCTATAATTTGCTTATCAGCGACATTACTAGTAGAGCTGGGCGATTTTTTTTTTCCCCTAAAAAAAAAACCTGTGATTTTATAAAAAAATGTGATTTACGATTCAAATCAATTTATTTTTTTTGATGGACACCGCGCCGTTCCTGAGGAGCTGCGGCTCCGGCCTAGTCCACGACGGCCGGCCTCGCGACCTTTTTCCAGGATCGCGGTGGATTGACTTCTCCCCTGCACACCCCGGAGAGGCCACCAAGGCAGGAGGGACACAGGAGGGTCAGTTGTGAGGGTCCGCACCCGGTAGCAGGAGGACTCTAGCGCCGGTCCTGAGGAGCTGCAGGCAGGATTTTTAGGCGGGGCCTTGTCCACGACGGCCGGCCTCGCGGCCCTTTCCCGGGATCGCGGCTTACTGACTTCTCCCCTGCACACTCCGGAGAGGCTATCAAGACAGGAGGGACACAGAAAGGTTGTTTGTGAGGGTCTGCACCCGGTAATAGGAGGATTCCTAGCGCCGGTCCTGGAGAAAAAAAAAAAATCTAAAAAAAACGATTTTTTTTAAATATGAATCGATTTGACCTACCAACTCGATTTTTAAATCAAATCAATTTTTTTCCCAGCCCTAATTACTAGTAAAAACAAAACAAAAAAAAAATATATCCCATAGTTTGTAGATGCTATAATTTTTACACAAACCAATCAATATACTCTTAATATTGAAATATTAATATATATTTAAATTAATATATATTTATTGGAAATATGTAGCAGAATACGGAAATATATAGCAGAATACATATTAGCCTAAATTGATGAAGAAATAAGATTTTTTAATATTTTTTATTGGATATGTTTTAAAGTGGATGTAAACCCTCACATACACCCAGTGAAGTGAACAGCCTCAGATGATACACAGAGATGAAACAAATCTCCCTATATAAGGTTTACATGTATATCTGCTGTCTTTAGCTTTATATACTGTTTAGAAAGTGCAGATTGTGTTAGGAGATTTTCTCTTCCTGGTTAGCACTGCAGTGAAGCCACTGAGGTCAAGTGGTTAAATGGTGAATCTGGCCCTGGATAGTAGGAAATTGCTCCTTATTTGTCCTATTACAGAGATTTCCCTTCACTCCCTGTTCCAGGGCCCCAACATGCAAAATGAATAGAAATCCCCTCTTGTTAACCGAACAGATGTCTTCATCTAGATTTACCTTCAGTTCCTGTTTCAGGCCTGATTCACACCTATGCATGGAACCGGTTAAAGGAGAATTACTGTATATACTCGAGTATAAGCCGAGGTACCCAATTTTACCACAAAAAAATGGGAAAACTTATTGACTCGAGTATAAGACGAGGGTGAGAATGCAGCAGCTACTGTAAGCGGAAAAGAGGGTCAACAATGCCCATTTGCAACCTCACTGTGCCCATTGCAACCTCAGTGTGCCCATCGTCACTGTGCCCATAGTCACTGTGCCAATCCTCACTGTGCCCGTTGTCAGTGTAACTGAAATTGAGAGGCTGCGGGCGTCCATTCATTGTTTAAAACTTGCGGTCTCCTCCTGGTCCCTTCCGTGATAGGCGTTTCTCAGCAGACACAGTTCCGCCTATCACGAACGTTCTCTCATCCTTGGACTCAGTTTCCCAGCAGACACTGTGTTCAGTGTTCCGCCAATCACAGACGTCCTCTTGTCCGAGGATGAAAAGGCGTCCGTGATTGGCGGAACACTGAACACAGTGTCTGCTGGGATGGGTGAGGATGAGAGAACGTACGTAATAGGCGTTTCTCAGCAGACACAGTTCCGCCTATCACGGAAGGGACCAGGAGGAGACCGCGAGTTTTAAAGGATGGACGCCCGCAGTCTCTCAAAATTTTCAGGTACACTGACTCGAGTATAAGCCGAGGGGGGCATTTTCAGCCCGAAAAAAAGGGCTGAAAATCTCGGCTTATACTCGAGTATATACGGTATACAAAAAAAAATTAGTTAAAGCGGAAGTAAACCCATTGATTTAACAGTTTAAAAAACAGTTAAATTCCCGATATGTCGGAAATGCTAACTGCCACATTGGTTGTGCTCTCAACCAAACTGTCAAACCATCCAATGGCTGGTGTCATAACTTGTCACATGTGCAGCATCATGGCAGTTGAAGATTAAACAAAGGTCAAGATGGCAGCTTCCTTGGCTGAAAACGATAGGAGGGTTTACTTCCACTTTAAACCCACAAGTGCTTATTTTTACCCCTACTATTACTTTACATTGGGAGCTATGCATAATAAAGCGGTGTTCCAGCCGCAAATTTAATTAAATTTTTTTAAAGTCAGCAGCTACAAACACTGTAGCTGCTGACTTTTAATAAGGACACTTACCTGTCCAGGGACCCCCGATCAACGTTCATTTTGTCAACTAAAATGACTAAAACATTTTAGTCGACTAAATGAATACATTGGAACCTTGGTTTACGAGTAACGCGGTTAACGAGCGTTTTGAATAACGAGCAACTTTTTTTTCTCGCAAAACTAGCAAAATTCAAGCTAATGGGGTGTGCAGTACCGCATTTGGCCAGAGGTGCGGGGGCGATGGTTCTCGAGTGTTTCCAAACCTTTCTGAGGGGTTCCGAGATCAGCCGAGCTGTCCCCAAGTATTTCCGAGGCTCTCCGGCGCACCCCCCCACCTCTGGCCACATACGGTATTGCATGCCATAGAAGTCAATGCAGAACGAATTATCTTAATTTCCATTGACTTCTATGAGGAAACTCGCTTTGATATGCGAGTGCTTTGGATTACAAGCATTCTCCTGGAACGGATTATGCTCGTAATCCAAGGTTCCACTGTACTATTTTAGTCGACTAAAATACGACTAAAACTAAAACAATTGAGATGACTAAAATACGACTAAAACTAAAGCGGCATTTTAGTCAAAAGACTAAAGCCTCGTACACACGGCCGAGAATCCCATCGTCAAAAAAACATCGGTTTTCTCAATGAGATTCTTGTCAAGCTTGACTGGATTCTTGTCAAGCTTTCCTTGCCTACACACTGTCAATTAAAAATCTCGTCGGTGTAAAGCGCGGTCACGTACAACGCGTACGACGGCAGTATACAGGTCCTTCTCAAAAAATTAGCATATTGTGATAAAGTTCATTATTTTCTGTAATGTACTGATAAACATTAGACTTTCATATATTTTAGATTCATTACACACAACTGAAGTAGTTCAAGCCTTTTCTTGTTTTAATATTGATGATTTTGGCATACAGCTCATGAAAACCCAAAAATCCTATCTCAAAAAATTAGCATATTTCATCCGACCAATAAAAGAAAAGTGTTTTTAATACAAAAAAAGTCAACCTTCAAATAATTATGTTCAGTTATGCACTCAATACTTGGTCGGGAATCCTTTTGCAGAAATGACTGCTTCAATGCGGCGTGGCATGGAGGCAACCAGCCTGTGGCACTGCTGAGGTGTTATGGAGGCCCAGGATGCTTCGATAGCGGCCTTAAGCTCATCCAGAGTGTTGGGTCTTGCGTCTCTCAACTTTCTCTTCCCAATATCCCACAGATTCTCTATGGGGTTCAGGTCAGGAGAGTTGGCAGGCCAATTGAGCACAGTAATACCATGGTCAGTAAACCATTTACCAGTGGTTTTGGCACTGTGAGCAGGTGCCAGGTCGTGCTGAAAAATGAAATCTTCATCTCCATAAAGCTTTTCAGCAGATGGAAGCATGAAGTGCTCCAAAATCTCCTGATAGCTAGCTGCATTGACCCTGCCCTTGATAAAACACAGTGGACCAACACCAGCAGCTGACATGGCACCCCAGACCATCACTGACTGTGGGTACTTGACACTGGACTTCAGGCATTTTGGCATTTCCCTCTCCCCAGTCTTCCTCCAGACTCTGACACCTTGATTTCCGAATGACATGCAAAATTTGCTTTCATCCGAAAAAAGTACTTTGGACCACTGAGCAACAGTCCAGTGCTGCTTCTCTGTAGCCCAGGTCAGGCGCTTCTGCCGCTGTTTCTGGTTCAAAAGTGGCTTGACCTGGGGAATGCGGCACCTGTAGCCCATTTCCTGCACACGCCTGTTCACGGTGGCTCTGGATGTTTCTACTCCAGACTCAGTCCACTGCTTCCGCAGGTCCTCCAAGGTCTGGAATCGGTCCTTCGCCACAATCTTCTTCAGGGTCCGGTCACCTCTTCTCGTTGTGCAGTGTTTTCTGCCACACTTTTTCCTTCCCACAGACTTCCCACTGAGGTGCCTTGATACAGCACTCTGGGAACAGCCTATTCGTTCAGAAATTTCTTTCTGTGTCTTACCCTCTTGCTTGAGGGTGTCAATGATGGCCTTCTGGACAGCAGTCAGGTCGGCAGTCTTACCCATGATTGCGGTTTTGAGTAATGAACCAGGCTGGGAGTTTTTAAAAGCCTCAGGAATCTTTTGCAGGTGTTTAGAGTTAATTAGTTGATTCAGATGATTAGGTTAATAGCTCGTTTAGAGAACCTTTTCATGATATGCTAATTTTTTGAGATAGGATTTTTGGGTTTTCATGAGCTGTATGCCAAAATCATCAATATTAAAACAAGAAAAGGCTTGAACTACTTCAGTTGTGTGTAATGAATCTAAAATATATGAAAGTCTAATGTTTATCAGTACATTACAGAAAATAATGAACTTTATCACAATATGCTAATTTTTTGAGAAGGACCTGTAAAGGGGAAGTTCTATTCCAATGGCGCCACCCCTTGGGCTGCTTTTGCTGATCTCGTGTTACCGCGTGTTAGTAAAAGTTTGGGGAGAGATGATTTGCGCTTTTCAGTCTTCGAGCTTTTCAGTCCGTTACAGCATGACAAATGTGCTCTCTCCATTACGAAGGCTAGTTTTACCAGAAGGAGCAATCCCGTCTTATACTTGATTCTGAGCATGCGCATTTTTTTAAGACTCGGAAAAGCATACACACGACCGTTTTTCTCGTCGGGAAACAGGCCGACGAGAATCACGACGAGAAAAACGAGAATCCTGATGAGAAAATAGAGAGCAGGTTCTCTATTTTTCTCGTCGAGATTCCCTGCAGTTTTCTCGACGAGAAACCACACACACAAACGGTTTTCTCGGCAAGAAAGCTCTCCCAGCAGTTTTCTTGTCATTTCTTGACGAGAAAAACGGTCGTGTGTACGAGTGTTAATTTTGGCAGCAAATTTCTAGTCTTGGGACTAAAATGGCATTTTAGTTTTAGTCCCATTTTAGTCTTCTGCAATTGTTTTAGTCGTATTTAGTCGACTAAATCTCCAGTACATTTTAGTTGCCTAAAACTCATTTTAGTCGTCTAAAATCTAATGGGTGTAATTAAATTGTAATGCATTAGTTAACATTTCTCTACAATTTCCAAACTCATTATATACTGCTGGAATGAAAAATCAAATATCTTATTATTTATCTTAGGTATGAACATGCACTATAGACCAGTGTTCATTTTGAAGTCAAATTTCAATTTAGTTTTAGTCTTAGTCTTAGGACTAAAATGGCATTTTAGTTTTAGTCCCATTTTAGTCTTTTGACTAAAATGGCATTTTAGTTTTAGTCGTATTTTAGTCAACTCAATTGTTTTCGTTTTAGTCGTATTTTAGTTGACTAAAATAGTATTAATTTAGTCGACTAAAATGTTTTAGTCATTTTAGTAGACTAAATTAACACTGGTGTGTACGCGGCTTAAGACTAAAACTAAATTGAAATTTGACTTCAAAATGAACACTGGTCTGTAGTGCATGTTCATACCTCAATACCATAAATAATAACATAATCGATTTTTCACTCCAGCCGTATATAATGAGTTTGGAAATTGTAGAGAAATGTTTAACTGATGCATTACAATTTAATTACACCCATTAGATTTTAGTCGACTAAAATCTACTGGAGATTTAGTCGACTAAATACGACTAAAACTAAAACAATTGCAGAAGACTAAAATGGGACTAAAACTAAAATGCCATTTTAGTACCAAGATTAAGACTAAAACTAAATCGAAATTTGCTGCCAAAATGAACACTGCCGGCGATGTCGGTCCCCCAAGGCTAATCCATCCATCGACTCGCCATCGTAACTAAGGGAAACCGGCAGTGGAGCTTGCAGGCTTCACCGCCATTTTCCTACTGTGCATGTGCGAGTCGCACGGCGCTTTCTGAATGGCCCGTCGTCTTCTGGGGCACACACAGGTCCCAGAGGGCAGCGGGGTGAAGGAGGAAATGACACTGTGGGCAGCGGCCGAGGTAGGACGGGAGTACACCCAATACTTCACATAAGGTAAGTAAAAAGAAAAAAAAAATCAAAAAACGAGTGGTGGAGGGGTGGTCATTCCTTTAAGAACAAGTTGTAAAATAGGGTGGAACTCCGCTTCAAGAACTTATCTTCCCCTCTGTACATATCCAAGGTAAAAAAAATAGCTAAACAGAGGCTTGAACTCTTCGGTTTCAGAAGCTATTACTGGTTTCCCGAAGCAATCCCATTTTCACCAAGCAAATAAACAGAAAGTCTGCTGGTCTGCAATGACTGAGCAAAAGAGATGGTGAGAACTGTTGATGGAGTATTCTGGTTGGACAATACTGCCCTCAAATGTTGAGATTATATTACTGCACCCTTGTGTCGTGGCGTTCCATATACACTATATTGGGAAAAGTATTGGGACGCCTGCCTTGATACACATATGAGCTTTAATAGCATCCCAGTCTTAGTCCGTAGGGTTCAATATTGAGTTGCCCCCCCTTTGCAGCTATAACAGCTTCAACTCTTCTGGGAAGGCTGTCCACAAGGTTTAGGAGGGTGTCTATGGGAATGTTTGACCATTCTTCCAGAAGTACATTTGTGAGGTCAGGCACTGATGTTGAACGAGAAGGCCTGGTTTGCAGTCTCCACTCTAATTCATCCCAAAGGTGTTCTATCGGGTTGAGGTCAGGATTCTGTGCAGGCCAGTCAAGTTCCTCCACCCTAAACTCGATCATCCACACTATATTGCCAAAAGTATTTGGACACCCCTCCAAATCATTTGGTGGAGGTGGGATTATGGTGTGGGGTTGTTTTTCAGGGGTTGGTCTTGGCCCCTTAGTTCCAGTGAAGGGAACCCTTTAAGGAGTCAGTATACCAAGACATTTTGGACAATTTTATGCTCCCAACTTTGTGGGAACAGTTTGGGGATGGCCCCTTCCTGTTCCAACATGACTGCGCACCAATGCACAAAGCAAGGTCCATAAAGACATGGATGAGCGAGTTTGGGGTGGAGGAACTTGACTGGCCTGCACAGAGTCCTGACCTCAACCTGATAGAACACCTTTGGGATTAATTAGAGCGGAGACTGAGAGCCAGGCCTTCTCGTCCAACATAAAGTGCCTGACCTCACAAATGCACAGTTGCACAGGGTGCTGGAAGCAGATACACCTTGACGAATATACTCTCAGATCCCACTGTCTGCAGAAATTTTCCAGCTCTGAGACAGGCATCTAAGCACCTGCATAGCTTAGGAGATATTCACACTTCATGCAGTGATGTGATGTCACCAGCGCATGCGCTCTGAAGGGGTGGTATACCATGCCGTTCCTTCAGAGCTCCGCGACACGGTCCATGACACCCGCACACATGCCTTTACTTTGAAGGGTTTTAAAAAAATGGTGTGGTTTACTACTGTTTTTTACACATGCATGGTAGCTATCACCATATAGTTAAAAGAGAAGTACAGGTTTTGAAAAAAAATAAACATACATTCTCACCTAGATGGATGCAGCATGAGTCTGATACTGCACCCGCCACCTCTAAGACTGATAAATGAGTGATCAAAGACCTCTGATCGCTCAGTTCTCGGTCTTCAGTGAGCGTTCCCTGGAGCGCCAGGCTGTGCAGCGGGGCAGGTGTGGCTGTCCGAGTCGGGATCCCTCCAGAGCTTGGACTGGCTGATTGACGTCATCTAACAGCAGACTTTAGCCTGCTATATGCTGAATACGGGTCACAGGAGTGCAGAACGAAGTGTACTCCTGTGACCTACAAGAAAAATGTTCCCTTTAACAGAAATATGGACTGTTCACAGCATTCACTGTTGCAAGTGACCATTTAAATCAAAATTCTGTATCACTTACTGCCACATCCAGACATGAATGTAACAGAGTTTACAATACAGTAGCTTTCCTCAAAGAGGCAATAGTCCTTTAATTTCTGATTAGAGCATTTAGAGATTCAGCTTAACAATTTGCTAAAAATAGTTTAATTAAAGGGGTTGTAAACCCTCGTGTTTTTTCACCTTAATGCATCCTATGCATTAAGGTGAAAAAACTTCTGTCACTGACCAGCCCCCCCTCCCCGTTTTACTCACCTGAGCCCCGTAATTCCCACGGCGGAGACGCCCTCACCCTCTCTGCCCGTTGTCTCGGCTATTGATTGGATAGATTAATAGCAGCGCAGCCATTGGCTCCCACTGGTGTCAATCAAATCTAATGACGCGGGCGCTGGGGGGGCGGGGCCCAGTCCGGCATTCTGTGTCTATCGACGCAAATGCTGGACTCGGGAGCGCGACCGCGCGGTAACCCCTAGGTGGTACCGATGCAGGGAGGAGCCGCGAGCGCTGTTTGGGGACCCCAGAAGACAAGGATCGGGGCCACTCTGTGCAAAACGAACTGCACAGTGGAGGTAAGTATGATATGTTTGTTATTTTTTTTTTAAAACGAGAGTTTAGTAACCCTTTAACCCCTTCCCGCTGACCGTGCAAATATGAGCGGCCTCACGGAAGTGGGCTTTTTGCCGTAGGGCCGCATATATGCGTATCTCCCTTTGTGCTGGCAGTGCACCGCACAGCATGCTCCCAGCACAGAGACCGGGGTCTCACCAAGATCCCTGGGTCTCGTACTAACGATCGGGACCCGGGACTGCCGGTTCTGGGTTACCTGATCACTGTGATAGCCTTTGATTGGCTGATTGTGATCAGTCTCAGTGTGCCCGCCCCTGTGTTTACTTCCTCTTCTTGAAGGAGAGGAAATGTAAAACAGTCAAATAAAAAATAAAGAATAAAGAAAAAATAACAAGATCAAGGTTTGCCAGGGTAATGCCGCGGAACACACGACCGTTATTCATGTCATGCAAAAAAAATAAGTTTTTCTCGTCATGATTCCTCTCAAGCCTGCCTTGCATACACACGTTCATGAAAAAAAAACCTTGAGCAAAGCGCGGTGACGTACAACACGTACAACGGAACTATAAAGGGGAAGTTCCATTCGGATGGCGCCACCCTTTGGGCTGCTTTTGCTGATCCTCGTGTTAGTAAAGTTTGGTGAGAGACGATTCGCGCTTTTCAGCCTCGTGCTCTTCAGTCCGTTACAGCGTGACGAATGTGATATCTCCATTCTGTACGCTCGTTTTTCCAGAACGAGCGTTCCCATCTCATACCTGATTCTGAGCATGCACGTTTTTTTTCCCCTCGTAAAAGCATACACACGACCGTTTTTCACAACGTATAAAAGAACGACGTGAAAAACTATAAGAAAAAATAGAGCAGGTTCTAATTTTTTTTTTTCGGGCAGTTTTCTCGTTGCGAAAAATGCTATGGAGCATACACACCACCGTTTTTCACGACCAAAAATCTAATTTTTCTCATCATGAAAAACGGTCCTGTGTACGCGGCATTAGACTCGAGGTCAAAGATCACGGTCAGCATATTATGGGTAGAATTTAAAGCGTAACTCCACTTTTGTGGAGAAAAAAATACTCCCCTCTGGGTGATCTATGTACATTGCAAGGATTTTAACAAACTTTGTATCAGATTACTACCTTTTGTGTGTTTGTCTGTGTCCCATGTGGGAAAGTGAGTCTAATGGGAGTGGTTTCATAATTATCAATCAGGTGTGCACCTGCAGGGCTCTAATGAGGAATGCTGCTGGGCCTGCATACCTTTTAGACGTGATTTCCTATTGTAAGTAGCTCACCAAAAATGAAATCTGACTTGTATCTTAGTGACTTAGACTTCTGGGAAACTTGGTGAGCCAATCACACAAGCAGGAAATTATGTTTCTGGAGGGCGTTCTGTATACCATCTGTGTACAGAACACCTCCAGCTGGCCATATTACATTTACAGAAAATGACAGTGCTGCAGAAAAGAAAAGGTGATTTTTAACCACTTACAGACCGGACCGCCCGTTGTCGTGATACGTCAGCTGTTTGAAGTTGAATACCGTTGTTATGGCAGCAGATAGCTGCCATAACCCCCCTGGTATCTTTTTAAACAGCGGGCGGTCCGCTTTCAGATAAAAGTGGTCTCTGTGGCGGATTCGCCGCAAGATTACTTTTATCGTCGGTTGGAGGGGTGCCCCCTCCCGCCACTCACCGGTGGTCTCTGCCGCTTACCGGAGCTGTCAGTAGCCGCGGAGACGTTCAAGTCCTTTCCCCTACGAAACATGGAGTTGAGTGAGGGAAAGACTCCATACCATTGGATGACGGAAGCGACGTCAAACATCACTTCCACCCAATGGTCTTAAAAGGGAAAAAAATCTTTTATTGAAAAAAGAAAAGACATTTATTTTTTTATTTTATTTTTTTATTGCTTAATGTGAGACCTGAGGTCTTTTTGACCCCAGATCTCACAAAGAGGTCCTGTCATGCTTTTTTTCTATTACAAGGAATGTTTACATGTTTAAATTCCTTGTAATGGGAATAAAAGTAACCCAAATTTTTTATTTTTATTTTAAAAGACAGTGTAAAAGTAAAAAGTACAGTAAATAATAATATAAAAAAACCTTAAAGCGCCCCGACCTGCTGAGCTCGCGCGCAAAAGCGAACGCATACGTAAGCCGCGCCCGCATATGAAAACAGTGTTCAAACCACACATGTGAGGTATTGCCGCGATCTTAGGAGTGAGAGCAATAATTCTAGCAAAAGACCTCTGTAACTCAAAACTGGTAACCTGTAGAAATTCTTAAACGGACATTTTTAATGGTCAAAGTTTGTCGCCATTCCACGAGCAGGCGCAATTTTGAAGCATGACATGTTGGGTATCAATTTACTCGGCGTAACATTATCTTTCACAAAATAGAAAAAAATTGGATAAACCTTCCGTTTGTCTTATTTTTTTTATTTAAAAAAGTGTATTTTCTCCCAAAACAATTGCGCTTGTAAGACCGCTGCGCAAATACGGTGTGGCATAAAGTATTGCAATGACCGCCATTTTATTCTGTAGGGTGTCTGAAAAAAATATATATAATGTTTGGGGGTTCTAAGTAATTTTCTAGCAAAAAAAAAATTATTTTAATTTGTAAACAACAAGTTTGAGAAATAGACCTGGTCCTTAAGTAGTTAAAAACATTCAATTACAATGTGACTCGAGTTGCAGTTGTACATGCTATATTATTTTTTTCTTTATTTGCTATTTTTTTCCCCACGAAAGTGGAGTTACCCTTTAAAAAATTTTTTTTAGGGTTCAAAACGTTTTTATTGTCATTTTTAACATATATCACATTGAAGAGCATAAGGAGTTACATTCCATAGACAGTCGCAAATAACCATGTATGGTGAGTCAGCCCAGTTTCTAGGCTGTACTCAGGGCCATCTTAATAGCATCATGGCCCCCTGGGCAAAGTGATGCCCTTGGGCCCCTACCAGCCTGACCCAATTTATGCACCTATTCTCAAGAATAAACTATAAGTAGTTGGAATTAAACATATATTTATTAGTACTTTCAATTAAATAGATTTTAAACAATAAGAAAACATGCCATAAATCAAAGACTAGTCAACACAAAGGGCACAGTACAGGGGGAGGCAGAAGGGCAAAGTACGGAGGGGGGGGGGTTAGGTCAGGAGGTCAAGATACTGGGATCAGGAGGGCACAGTACAGTTTCCGGGACGCTGTCTGGGACACAGCTATCCCTGGGAGAGCTTACTAAAAAGAGTGACTATCCCAGCAAATCTGGGACAGTTGTCAAGTATGATTTAATGCAAGATTATCATGGGGCCCCCATGCACCTGGGGCCCCTGGGCAGTGCCCAAGGGTGCCCATGCATTAAGACAGTTGTTGTTTGTACCTGTAGTACAGCCAGGGCTAACATACACATATTGTATAAATCATCCTGGTTATTAACGCTTGTGTCACACCTTCATTTTAACATTCTGTCAAGACATTGTCCACAAGGGGTTAATCTCCGGCCACTAAGTGCTTACTACATGCTTCGTCTAGGAATATAGACTGTGATTTGATCTTGCAGGAAGATTAAAGCCATTTCTTTTGAAGAGTATCACAAAATTTGGAGTGGAATTGCTACATCAACTGATCCTGAGAATTTACAAGCTGCAGGTAAGATGGGCAGGGGCATGCAAACTGTGAGTCGCAATGTTTTTTTTAGACTTGCCACGTTTTATATCCATCATTTTGCTCGCAGGAAAGTAGTTTGTGTGATATAAATTAAGATATAAATTAAGAAAGGATCAGAGTTTTGTCTGCAGTGGTACCTCAGGCAGTGTCTTGTATGACCAGTAGATGTCACTGTTGTTCCAGGAAACAACACAATGTCTGAAACGGTGTTAATTTTGTCGACTAAAACATTTTAATCGACTAAATGAATACTATTTTAGTCGACTAAAATACGACTAAAACTAAAATGCCCCGTACACACGATCGTTTTTAATGTCATTTTTTAAACCGACGTTTTTCTCCTCGTTTTTTTTTCATGTTTCCTCTCAAGCCTGCCTTGCGTACACACTATCATTAAAAAAAACGATCAAGCAAAGCGCAGTGACGTTCAACACGTACGACGGCACTATAAAGGGGAAGTTCCGTTCGAATGGCGCCACCCTTCATGTTAGTAAAGTTTGTTGAGCGACGATTCGCGCTTTTCAGTCCGTTACTGTGTAATGAATGTGCTATCTCCATTACGAACGCTAGTTTTACCAAAACGAGCGCTCCCGTCTCATACTTGATTCTGAGCATGCGCGTTTTTTTCCACGTCGTGAAAGCATACACACTATCGTTTTTCACGCCGTTAAAAAAAACGACATGAAAAACGACGTGAAAAAAGAGAGCATGTCCGGAATTTTTAATGGCCGTTTTTCACGTCGTTAAAAATGCTCTGGAGCATACACACGATCATTTTTAATGGCCATTTTTTAAAATGGCATTTTTAACGGCATGAAAAACGATCGTGTGTATGGGGCAAAACAATTGAGATGACTAAAATACGACTAAAACTAAAATGCCATTTTAGTCAAAAGACTAAAATGGGACTAAAACTAAAATGCCATTTTAGTCAAAAGACAGATGCCGCGTACACACGATCATTTTTCCCGTCGGGAAAAATTTATTTATTTTTTTTTAACAAGAAAAACGACCGTGTGTGGGCTTTTTGTCATTTTTCCAGACGGGAAAAACGGCATTAATCACGACGAGAAAAATTAGAACATGCTCGAATTTTTCTCGTCGTGATTCCCGTCGTTTTTTTCCCGCATCAGTTTTCCCCATAGGGAAACACAGCCACGGAGCCCACACACAGTCGTTTTTTCTCGACCAAAAAAAAAATGTCGGGAAAAACGGACGGGTGTGTAGGGAACCAAGCCGTTCCCTCGTTTTTCCCGTCGATTTTCTCGACGGTGTTTTCACCGTCGAGAAAATCGATCGTGTGTACGCGGCATAAAACTAAATTTAAATTTGACTTCAAAATAAACACTGGTCTGTAGTGCATGTTCATACCTCATTACCATAAATAATAACATATGAGATTTTTCACTCCAGCAGTATATAATGAGTTTGTAGAGAAATGTTCACTAATGCATTACAATTTAATTACACCCATTCGATTTTAGACGACTAAAATATGTTTTAGTCAACTAAAATGTACTGGAGATTTAGTCGACTAAATACGACTAAAACAATTGCAGAAGACTAAAATGGGACTAAGACTAAAATGCCATTTTAGTCCTAAGACTAAAACTGAATCGAAATGTTCTGCCAAAATTAACACTGGTCTGAAATTCAAACTTCTCAAACTTTGGGATATTGGTTTAGTAAAAAAAGTTTTATTTTTATTATTATCATGAGAAAAAAATAACAAAAAATGTATTTATTATACTTAAATGAGTTGTAAACACTCGTGTTTTTTCACCTTAATGCATCCTTAACCGGTTAACGACCGGCTCCTGTACATATACGTCGGCAGAATGGCACGGCTGGGCAGAGTAAGGTATATTTACGTCACTTTGAAATTCCCTCCGGCGGTGCGCGCGTGCCCCTGCCGCGAGCTCCATGACCGTGCCTGCGGGACCCGCGGACTTGATGTCCGTTGGTGTCCCGCGATTGTGTCACAGAGCTGCAGAACGGGGAGAGGCAAGTGTAAACAAGCATCTCCCCCTTCTGCCTAGTGACACTGTCACTGATCGTATGCTCCCTCTCATCGGGAATAGCGATCAATGACGTGTCACTCGTAGCCACGCCCCCTAACAGTTAGAATCACTCCCTAGGACACACCTAACCCCTTCAGCGGCCCCTAGTGGTTAACCCATTCACGCATGCGCCGTAGGGAACCAGGCATGAAGGCGCAAGGCTTAATTTCCTGGTTCCCTCACCGAGAATGGCGGTGGGGGCAGCAGAGTGACGAGCGATTGCTCGTCCTCTGCTGCGGACTTCGCTGGACTCCAGGACAGGTAAGTGTCCATATATATGCTGTATTTGCAGCTGCTGGCTTTTAATATTTTTTTTTCCGCGGCACCTCCGCTTTAAGCCTTACCAAACCTTTCTTGTTAAAAAAAAAAAAAAAGCCTTACCAAACCAAAAGGGCTTTAAATTGTACAAGTTTCAACCTCAGGACACTGCTCGACAATGCATTTTCCATTTTTGTTGACAGGGCATAAAGGACTCAAATCCAAAACACAGTACAAGCAAACCAATGGAACCAGTACTGCAAATAAACAGTAAGTAGGAGGACAACACACGGCTGTATTCAGCATCATTATATTCATATCATCCAGTCTTCTATTCAGCCAGCAGTTGGAGCTTTACTCTCCTTTTTCTATATTCAGCTATGGTTATGCCTGACAAAGTTAACTGGAAAGCAATCCACTCTACTGTTGTGCCTTTTCTTTAGGTAAACCGTGGTGCTCAGGGAATCCTTGGTTATGTATTCAAAGTTTATTTGTAAAACAAACAGTGTGTGTGTAAGCCGGTTCACCCTGAGGCAACACGACTTCCAGCGTGACTTTCACAGGCAAATTGGAGACGACTTGAGCACGAACAGCAGCGCGACTTGGAGCGACTTACAACGCGACTAAAGTCACCTCCAGGACAGGCGACAAAGCCAATGGGCAATCAAATAATAATCTGCTCTGTGGGAGGGAGGGGTTTGCTCTTATAAACTATTTTCACTTCCTGGAAAGTCGCTTCAGTCAAGACAGTGATCCGACTTTGGAGGCGACTTCCATTGAAATCAATGGATACAAGTCGCCTAGAAGTCGGATTGAAGTAGTACAGGAACCTTTTCTGAAGTCGGAGTGACTTCAGTAGTGTACATTAAGACGGCTCCCATTTACTTCCATTGAATTTCTAATGTCGCGCGACTTGGGGCGACTTCAAGTCGGATCCCAAGTTGCCCCTGTGTGAACCGGCTCTGTATAATACCCACTTCAGCTCCGGAACATTTTACCCCCTTCGTGACCAGGCCATTTTTTGCTATTCGGCACTGCGCTACTTTAACTGGTAATTGCAATGTCAAGCAAAACAGTACCAAAATGACTCAAATAGAATGTTCTTTTGGTGGTATTTCATCACCACTGTTTTTTTTATTATACAAACAAAAAAAAAGACAGACAATTTTGGAAAAAAAACAATATTTTTTACTTTCTGCTATACAACATATTCAAATAAAAAAATGCTCAAAAATTTAGGCCAAAATCTATTCTGATACATGTCTTTTGGACCTGTGTGTCTCCCAGAAGACAGCGGGGGGGGGGGGGCGGAGGAGGGGCCGGACATGGCCTAGATCGCTGCGGATACTGCGGTGATCTATGCCCGGAAGTGGGAGCAAATACCTGGATTATACAGATATCTGCTCCCCCCTCCCCCCTGAAAGGTGCCAAATGTGACACCGGAGGGGGGGGGGATCCGAAAAGCAGAAGTTAAATTTTTGGGTGGAGCTCCGCTTTACGCCTCCGTACCAAATTTTTTTTTTTTTTTCCCCCTTAAATTTACAAATTGTTTTGATCTATTACAAAATGCTCATCATATATCTTTTTTGCATCAATAGATACAACATCCTTACCCATGGGTTTATTGATGATAGAACAGGAGTGATTCCATCCATACAGCTGGGGAGCAAGGAAGACCCTCACACCTGTGTGTTCTGTAGGTTGTCGGGTATGTACTGTTATATTTGTCAGGGTGGTGCAAATTCCCCCGCAGTCAGAGGTATAGTGAATGATCATACATTATAGTAAAATGAAAAAATGGTCATAGAGATCATGTAGTACTGTTGTAGTTAAAAGAGATCAAAGGGCATAAGAAAAATATAAAGGCCATTTCTAGCTAGCGACCTGGTTATACTTGGCATTATTATAGTCACAGACCTGAAACAAGATATCTACAGCCAACATTCTGATTTTATACACACACACCCTAACAAATGTGCAGCTGAGTTTACAATTTCCTTGTGTGCTGAGATGATTGAACGCCCGCGCATGCGTGAAAGTGAGGTCATCTTGGTCAAGCCAATCAGAATGGCTAAAGCTGTAAGAAGCCTGGGAAGTTGTCGGCGGCTGGCAGGGAGCTCCTGGACACCACATCACTGGAGTGGAGCTACGTAGGGTTGCCACCTGTCCAGGATTCACCCGGACAGTTCAGGTTTGGAATCATGCGTCCGGGTTTCAGACTGCCTGACACCCGCACACATTATTCAGACTGGACTATGGCTTCCCAGCAGAGTTGCTGGCTGCAGTTGTCTAATCTGAGAATGTCTGTTACACTCTCTTTCACACTGCCCAAATCCAGCACTAACAAACCCCCCCCCCCCAACACCCCTACCCCTCTGTGTCTGCCCACACTCCAATCCCTGGCGTTGTGCCTCAGAAAAGGAAAGTTGGGGTCGGAAATTTGAAGTCCAGCAGCCTCAGATACATCTGGATGAGAGGTGCTGACTGCCAAAGGGTGAGTGAGCTCACCATCCATCCCTGTCTGTGACTGGACTCTCCCCCCTTCTCACTCCTGCCTCTGAGTGAGTACACTAAGGTAAATAAGGATTCTCAGAGCACCCCTTACATCAGAGTTCCCCTTTACACCAGAGGCCACAATGTTTCCCCTTACATCAGAGTCTTCTCCATGTATCAGAGTTCTCAGTGTTCCCCCTTAAATCCGGGTTCCCAGAGCATCCCTTATGTTAGAGGCCCCAGAGTTCTCCCTTACATCAGAGTCTGTAGAGTCCGTCCTTACAGTGTAATGCCACGTACACACGATCGGAAATTCCGACAAGAAAACCATGGATTTTTTTCTGACGTAATGTTGGCTCAAACTTGTGTTGCATACACACGGTCACGCAAATGTTGTAGGAAATTCCGACCGTCAAGAACGCGGTGACGTACAAGACGTACGAGGAGCCGAGAAAAATGAAGTTCAATAGCCAGTGCGGCTCTCCTGCTTGATTTAGAGCATGGGTGATTTTTTGAACTCTTTCCGTCGAAAAATTTGAGAACCAGCTCTCAAATTTTTGTTTCTGGAAATTCCGACAGAAAAAGTCCGATGGAGCCTACACACGGTCGGAATTTCCGACCAAAAGCTCACATCAAACTTTTCTTGTCGGAAATTCTGACCGTGTGTACTGGGCATAAGGGAACTCTGTGAGTTCAGATGTAAAAGGGGAACTCTGGGGACTCTGATGTAAAAGGGGAACTCTGGGGACTCTGATGTAAAAGGGGAACTCTGGGGACTCTGATGTAAAGGGGGACTCGTGTTATTAACTTCATATGATTAGAAATGTTATTTAATAGCAAAATATATGCATAGTTTATACTATAAAAAAAAAATTGCTACGGCGCTAAAGTGTTCGGGTTTGACTTGAAGAAAAGGTGGCAAACCCTAAGTGGAGGGGAGTATAGTTCCACTTTAAATTCTCCTCCTCTGGGTCAGAGTGCACACCCAGCATTTTTTTAAGGAGCACTAGAAGTCCTGGCAAGGATTTTGCAAGCACCATCGGAAGTACTGGGAGAAGTACTGGCAGAGATTCTGCGGTTGCCATTGGATGTACCAGTGGCGGCTGGTGCTCAAAATTTTTGGGGGGGCGCAAACAAACTGAAAAAAAAAAACATCAATTGCCGCCACTGTGCCCATTAAACGCAGCCACTGTGCCCAAACGCCACCAGTTTTCCCCCAAATGCAGCCAGTTTGTCCCCAAATGCAGCCAGTTTCCCCCCAGCCCTGCACTTACCTTCCTTGTGTCAGCGCCGTCCTCCTCCACGCTCCCTCATGTCTTCTTCCGTCCTCGATGTCTTCTCCCGCCCTCGATGTCGCTTCAGCCAATCAGGTTACCGGTAACCAGACCCGGTGAACCTGATTGGCTGAGATGCGTGTCAGTGTTAACCAGGGAACGCACAGCCCGTGCGTCCCCTGGTTTACTATTTGGAAGCCAATTACAGCCCACAGGCTGTAATCGGGAAGCCTATCAGAGTCAATGGCTCTGATAGACACTTCCAAAAACCAACTAACTGCTGGTATTCAGATGGGCGGCGCTCGCCAGAGGTGTACTGGCAAGCGACGGGACTGGGATGTACTGGCAAGTGTTCAGGAAGTCCTGACAAGGATTCTGCAAGCACCAATAAAAGACCTGGCAGAGATTCTGCGCGTGCCATCGGAAGTAATGGCAGGGATACTGGAAGGAAAGTACTGGCAGAGTATCTGCAAGTGCCATCGCAGGTACTGGCAGGGATACTGGAGGTTCTGGCAGAGCTGCTGCAAACAGCATTCAAAGTACTTGTAGAGATTCTATGAGTGCCTTCGGAAGTACTGGCAGGGATTCTGTGATAATCATTAGAAGTACTGGCAGGGATTCTTAAAGTGTTGGCAGAGGTTCTCGTGGACCTGCAGGTCCTGGGAACCCTGTAAGTGTGGAGGTGGGAGCTGTAGGGGAGTGCCCAGTGCTGTTACATACATACATACCAGATCTTATATATTTTTATGGAGTTCTTATTTATCATGCATGCACCTACCCGCTAATGTAAGGTATACAGTACTTCCTTCCAGAGCTGATGACAATAGGGATCATTGTATCAAATACCGTATTTATTATAGCTTAGTGAATTTAGCCTAATGCATTTACACAGTAAGATAAAGAAAGTCACTTTCCTATAGCGGGTGGCAATGCTCATGTGCAGAACGAAAAAAAATTGTTTAGTTTTGTTTCGTTATTCACATACATTTTTTTGGTTAAATTTGTCTAATTCATTTAATTTGTTTTCGGAATGTGTTTAATTTATTCGGGCTCAAATCGATTTGTTATTTACATAAATTTGTTTAGTTAAATTTGTTTAATTTATTTAAAACGTTTTTTTGAATTAATTATGTTTTTTCTAACTTAATTCGACCCAATTCAGAAAATTCTAATGAATTTGAAATCAAATTTATTCTATTTGAAATTCGAATTTCGGAAGATGGTTATATTGTTATATTCTTTCTATTCTATTATTAGTTTTTTTCTACTCTATTCTTTCATTTTCAATTGTTTTTCAATTGTTTTCTATTCTATTCTAAATTAAAATTCTGGATGATGGTTACACTCTTTACATTTTATTCTACTCTATTTTTTGTTTGTTTTTTCTATTCTATTCGAATCAATTTTTTTCTAATTTATTCAAATTTATTCTATTTGAAATCCGAAATTTCGGAAAAAGGTTATATTCTATTTTATTGTATTCTATTGTTTTTTCATTTGATTCTTTTCTATTATTTCATTTTCCGTTCTATTCTTTTTCTATTTTATTCTTTTCTATTCTATTTAAATGTATTCTATCCAAAATGAATATTCTGGAAGATGGTTATAGTCTATTTTATTCTATTGTATTCTTTGATTGTTTTTTCTATTTTATTCTATTGTATTCTTTTAATTTCTATTCTAATCTATTCTATTAAATTAAAATGTGTTCTATTCAAAATTCGAATAGAATAGTCTTTTTTTTCTATTTGAATTCAAATTTATTCTATTTGAAATTTGAATTTAAGTAGATGGTTATATTCTTTCTATTTTATTCTAATCTATTCTTTTTTTATTCCATTCCTTTATCTTCTATTCTATTTTACTCTATCCTTTATTTTCTATTCTATTCCTTATTTTTTTTTTATTATTATTCTATCCCTTTATTTTCTGTTCTATTTTTTTCATTCTTTTATTTTCTATTCTGTTCTGTTTTACTCTTTATTCTTTCATTTTCTATTATAGTATATTATTTTCTATTCTATTTGATTCAAATATAATTTGAAAACTATCCAAATTTCGTTCAAAATTTTCGTTTCGTTATTTAGGATTTGTTTAAATTTGTTACTATTGTAATGCAGAAATTCGAATACATACGAATTCCCAAATAATGAAAACGTTTATCAGAATTTAGATTCGGAACGAAACAAACTGCACATGTCTACTCATGGCGCAGCTTAGGACTTGCTAAAACTTCACATGTGCCTTTCTTACTTTCCCTTCTCACCCTCTTCAGAAAATTGTGCCATAGAGTTCCTGGGACGCTCGGGGCCAGATACAAGCCAGAGATCTGATTTCAATAAAGATGCTACGGTGTGGTTCTGTGGATCCAGCTGTGATGGAGAACCTCGGGAAGAGGAGGTGGATCACCTGGTGGTCTGGACTAATACACTCAGTTCTGATTTACTAGATGATTGAACGGGGACCGAAACCAGCCAACAAACCCAACAGTACCAGTACATGATTGCAGCCTCTGTGTCCGGAAACAAATGACTTTGTTTTATAAGATGACAATTGTGGCGTGTTGAAACATACCCAGCAAGTCTTGGTGACCAGCTCCTTATGTGCCCCAATACAAACTGGTAATAGACAGGCCTGCATGGTGGTTAAAGTGGATGTAAAGCCTCTCTCATCCTTTCTAAACTACTGCCATAGTGCTGATCTATAAGGATAGAGATGCCTCCTGCATGTATCCTTATCTGTCAAATGTCTCCCCTCTGTCTGTTATGAGAACTGAAAAACTGCAGATTCTGTGGGTGGATCTGTTGTCTGGAGCTCGGTGGGTGGAGTCGTGATGTCAGTAGCCTCCCCGCCCACCTCTACACTCCCCTTGTCAACATGCATTTTCTCCTGTGTATTCCTTCTGCTATGATCACTAACATCCAGTCAAAATCCAGAAAAGTAACCACATGACTTCAGAAAAGGAGTGGGGGGGGGGGATTCAAAAATAATAATGCCTGTCTAAAGCTAGTGCACGAGATGCGTAAATAACCTGTCACTCAAAGCAAGGGGGCGGAACGGACAAAGGTTTTTCTCTGTTTGTCCGTTTTATCTCACTGAACAATAAAAGAGGATTGCTCAGAGCTGGATTAACTCTTTTTGGCAAGACCTGGCACAAATGATAGGAAATCTTGTACTCTACATTGTGACAGCAAAAAAATAAATAAAAAAATTCGGGTTTACATCCACTTTAAGTTGTTGGCACTGTTATTTTTAGGTTCAGTACTCGGATCACAAGTTCAGTTCCCAACGGGGTGCTGTGTCTGAATGGAATTCATATGTTTGTGTAAGGTTTTCTTTCCTCCCACAAGCCGAAAACATTCTAATAGGTTAATTGGTTCTACAGGGAATATGTGTACTCGCATAACTGTGGTTAGGTCATTAGATTGTAAGCTCCCATGAGACAGGAACTGATGTGAACAATATTATGTACAGTAAAACCTCAGATTACGAGTAACGCGGTTTACAAGTGTTTTTACAATGCAAGCTGTTTTTTTTAATTTATTTTTTTAATCCTGACTCGATTTGCAAGCGTTGTCTAGCAAGACGAGCTGGATTCAAGCCTCTGGGGTGTGCAGTACCACATGTGGCCAAAGGTGTGGGGGCGCCGGTGACGCTCGGAGACACTCGAAGACACTCCGTTCCCTAGTGCCTCCGAGTGTCTACAGCGCCCCCCGACCTCTGGCCACATGCGGTACTGCATACACTAGCAGTGACACTGGAACAAATTTTCTGAGTTTCCATTGATTCCTATGGGGAAACACGCTTTGATATGCGAGTGCTTTGGATTACAAGCATTCTTCTTGAACGAATTGTGCTCGTAATCCAAAGTACCACTGTACTCTGTTAAAGGGACACTAAAGGTACACGTTTTTTTTTACCTTAATGCATCCTATGTATTAAGGTGAAAAAACATCCGACAATACCGGCCCCCCCCAGCCCCCCCGTTTTACTTACCTGAGCCTGTTCACCTGTTGCGCTTGCCCCCGACGTCCTCTTCGCCGCTCAGCCTGGTCGTTGATTGGCTAGAGTGGATGTATTGAAAGCAGCGCAGCCATTGGGTTGCAAGGGTTAATTTTTTTTTAAAATAACAAACATGTCATACTTACCTCCACTGTGCAGTTCGTTTTGCACAGAGTGGCCCCGATCCTCGTCTTCTGGGGTCCCTCGGCGGCTGTCTCCGCTCCTCCCCGCAAGAGCTAACCCCCCTCTGGGAAGCGCTCTTCCAAGGGGGTTAGCTTGCGGGTGCGCTCCCGTGTGATACAGTGGCGGCCATAGCTGCCAAGTATATCACTCGGCCCCGCCCCCCAGCCCGCCGCATCATTGATTTGATTGACAGCAGCGGGAGCCAATGGCTGCGCTGCTATCAATCTCCAATGAAGAGCCGCCTCAAGATGGGGAACAGCATTGCGGGATCGCGTCCACGGAGTTTCGTGGCTCAGGAAAGTAAAACGGGGGGGGGGCTGGGGGGGCCCGAGAGTGCAAGGTGTTTTTTCAAACACAGAGCTTTACAACCCCTTTAAGTCCTGCCTGAAATAGATAAGAATCAAGGTACATATTGTTTCATTGTACAGAAGAACCCATAGGCTGATATAAAAGATCTATCACACCCCATTTGCTTAACGACTTCAATACCGGGCACTTACCCCCCTTCCTGCCCAAGCCAATTTTCAGCTTTCAGCGCTGTTTAAATGACAATTGCGCGGTCATGCTACACTGTACCCAAACATAATTTTTATCATTTTGTTCCCACAAATAAAGCTTTCTTTTGGAGGTATTTGATCACCTCTGCGGTTTTTATTTTTTGTTAAACAAATAAAAAAAGACCGAAAATTTTGAAAAAAAAAAATCTTTTGTTTCTGTTATAAAATTTTGTAAATAAGTATGTTTTTTCCTTCACTGATGTGTACTGATAAGGCAGCACTGACGGGCACTGATGAGGTGGCACTGATGGGCACTGACGATGGGCACTAAAAGGGGCACTGGTGGGCACTGGTAGGCTGCACTGATGGGTGGCACTGATATGCAGCACTGATGGGCATTGATAGGCGGCACTGATGGGCACTCATGGGTGGCACTGGTGGGCACTAATAGGTGACACTGATTGGCACTGAAAAGCTGCACTGATGGGTACTTATGAGTGGCACTGATAGGCGGCACTGCTGGGCACTGATACTTGGCACTGATGGGCACTGATACTTGGCACTGATGGGCACTGATACGTGGCACTGATGGGCACTGATATGCGGCACTGATAGATGGCACTGATAGGCATCACTGATGGCGCTGGCAGGCATTGGGGATGGGCACTGATTGACAGCTGCCTGGGCACTGATTGGCATTTCCCTGGTGGTCTAGGGTGGCATACCTGGTGGTCCAGTGTGATAACCATCCCTGGTGGTCCTGGCGGCATCCTGGTGGTCCTGGGCGGGCATCTGAGGGGGGGCTGTGCTGATAAACAATCAGCACAGACCGCCCCTGTCAGGAGAGCAGCGGATTGGCTCTCCTCTACTCACGTCTGTCAGACGCAAGTGAGGTAGAGCCGAAAAACGTCTCTTCCTGTTTACATGGTGTTCAGCCGTGATTGGACGCACTGATCACGTGCTAAAGAGCCTCCGTCAGAAATCATTGTAGCGGTGTGTCAGACTGACACACCGCACCACCGATCACTTTGATGCGCGCCCCCATGGGCGCGCGGCGGTTGTTATCCTGCTGGACGTCATATGACGTCCAGTCAGGATAACTGAACCACCGCCCGGCCGTCAGTCTGCTATAGGCCAGGCGGGAAGTGGTTAAAAGAATTGTAAACCTTTGTTTTGTTTTTTAAAATAAAAATAACAAACATGTCATACTAAGTGCCGTTCACACAGGGGCGACTCAGCCGCCTGACAAGTCGCGCTCTGTTCTGTACTATGGAACCGTTCTAATAGGAGCGACTCAAGTCGCTCGGACTTAGAAAAAGGTTCCTGTACTACTTTGGGATGACTTTAGGGCGACTTCCATTGACTTCAATACAGAAGTCATTTTACAAGTCACCTCTGAAGTCGTGTGCAGATCGCCTTGCAGAGTCGCGCGGCAAATCATGCTGCCCCAGTGTGAACCGGCACTTACCTGCTCTGTGCAAAGTGTTTTGCACAGAGCAGCCCCGTTCCTCTTTTTCTGGGGTGCCCCAGAGGCACTCCATGCCCCTCCTCTTCATCGGGTACCCCCATCGAAAATCTCTTTCTCTGGGGGCACCCGAGCTTGCTTGCTCCCGAGTCCCACTGCTCCATTGACACAGACAGACTCGGCCCGCCCCTCCCTGCTCCTATGTCACTGGATTTGATTGACAGCAGCGGGAGCCAATAGCTCCTGCTGAAGTCAAACTGTCCAATGAGGAGAGAGACAGCGGCTGGAGCCACTGCGCTCATGCTCGTCACTGGATCGGATAGGGCTCAGGTAAGGAAAAGGGAGGGTCTGGGGGGAGCTGCAGCACAGAAGGTTTTTCATCTTAATGCATAGAATGTATTAAGGTGAAAAACCTTGAGACTTTAGAACCACTTTAATGCAGCCAAATCTTTGATACCTGTGTTCCCTGAGACAACATTGTGTCCCCACAGTTCAACAATGGTTACAAAATGTAGATTACCTTTGTGATATGGAGGATTTGGCAGCATATATACAATAAACACAAAATAAATGCAAGGGGCCTGTTGGTTCTTCTTTAACCATTTGCCGCCCAGCCACCGTCATTATACTGTGGCAGGTCGGCTCATTCCCGCAAATCGCCGTAGCTGTATGTCGGCCCTTTAAACAGCTATAGCAGGCGCGCGTGATGCGATATCCGCCAGCCACGTGCGATCACTCCACAGAGGGGCAGAACGGGGATCTGTAAACAAACAGATCCCCGTTCTGTCAGGGAAGTAGAGGGTGATCCTCTGTTCCTAGTGATTAGGAACAGCGATCTCTCCCCTCCTTCAGTCAGTACACTCCCCCCCACAGTTAGAAACACCTCCCAGAGAACACATTTAACCCCTTGATCGCCCCCTAGTGTTAACCTCTTCCCTGCCAGTGACATTTTTATATCACTGATCGCTGTATAAATGACAATGGTCCCAAAAAAAGTGTCAAAGGTGTCCGATCTGTCCGCCGCAATGTCGCAGTCTCGCTAAAAATCAATGATCACCGCAATTACTAGTAAAAAAAAAAAAATGCCATAAATCTATTCCCTATTTTGTAGATGCTATATCTTTTGCGCATACCAATCAATATACGCTTATTGCGATTTTTTTTTTTACCAAAAATATGTAGAAAAATACATATTGGCCTAAACTGATGAAGAAATTAGGTTTTTTTATTTCTTTTTTCAATATTTATTATAGCAAAAAGTAAAAGAACTGAAAATTTATTATCAAATACTTACCGTAATTTTCCTTTCCTGATGGACTCCATGGCAGACTACGTGTGGGTTAACCCCGCCTCCTCTCCAATGCTATAGGACCACTCCCATTAATTTGAGCTCACAGCCAGAGACTGCGTTCCGTAACTAGCCAACTCTTGACTAATGGGTGGGAATTCCGTCTGCCATGGAGTCCATCAGGAAAGAAAAATTACGGTAAGTATTTGATAATACATTGTCTGTTTTCCTGACAGACTCCATGGCAGACTACGTGTGGGAAAGAACTAGCCAATCCACACGGGTGGGTATGCTGATCAAAAAATAAAGAAATGTATTTTTCCCTGTCAACCGACAGGATTCTTAAACCAAAGATCACAGAAGATAAAGAAGCAGGCTCTATGCAATAAAGTGACCTAAAGGCATTAATGGAGGCCCACAAGGCCACTTTGCAGGCGACATCAGAAACCGCATGCCGGGCTGCTGGCCACGAAGGACCTTTTTTTCAAATTTAAATTAAAAGGCCAGTTTAAAAAAAAAAAAAAATTATTATTTTTTGTGACTGCCTGGGGGGGGGGGGGATTCGACGGGCCGCCACTGCGAGAGGGTGACATTTTTGCCCATTCTTCTTTGCAAAATAGCTCAAGCTCTGTCAGATTGGATGGAGGGCGTCTGTGAACAGCAATTTTCAAGTCTTGCCACAGATTCTCAATTGGATTTAGGTCTGGACTGTGACTGGGCCACTCTAACACATGAATATGCTTTGATCTAAATCCTTCCATTGTAGCTCTGGCTGTATGTTTAGGGTCGTTGTCCTGCTGGAAGGTGAACCTCCACCCCAGTCTCAAGTCTTTTGCAGACTCTTAAGCCCCGTACACACGATCGGATAACCTATGGATTTTCATCCGATGGATTTGTCCATCGGAAATCCGATGAAACTGTTTTTCATCAGTCTTGGCCACACACCATCAGTCAAAAAACCGACCGTTCCAAACGCGGTGACGTAAAACACTCCGATGAGCCGAGAAAAATGAAGTTTAATGCTTCTGAGCATGCGTCGACTTGATTCTGAGCATGCGTGGGTTTTTTAACCGATGGACTTGCAAATAGACGATCGGAAATTCCCATCGGTTTTTTATCCATCGGAAAATTTTAAAACAAGTTCTATTTTTTACAACCGATGGAAAAAAGACCGATGGGTACCATACACGATCGGTTGGTCTGATGAAAACCATCCATCGGACGGTTTTCATCAGTCAAACCGATCGTGTGTACAGGGCTTAACAGGTTTTCTTCTAAGATTGCCCTATATTTGGCTCCATCCATCTTCCCATCAACTCTGACCAGCTTCCCTGTCCCTGCTGAAGAAAAGAATCCCCACAACATGATGCTGCCACCACCATGTTTCACGGTGGGGATGGTGTGTTCAGGGTGATGTGCAGTGTTAGTTTTCTGTCACACATAGCGTTTTGCTTTTCGGCGAAAAAGTTCATCTGACCAGAGCACCTTCTTCCACATGTTTGCTGTGTCCCCCACATGGCTTCTTGCAAAAAGCAAACGGGACTTCGTATGGCTTTCTTCTTGCCACTCTTCCATAAAGGCCAGATTAGTGGAGAAGCACGACTAATAGTTGTCCTGTGGAAAGATTCTCCCACCTGAGCTGTGGATCTCTGCAGGTCATCCAGAGTTACCATGGACCGCCATGTCTTGGTAGGTTTGCAGTTGTGCCATACTCTTTCCATTTTCGGATGATGGATTGAACAGAGCTCTGTGAGATGTTCAAAGCTTGGGATATTTTTTTATAACCTAACCCTGCTTTAAACTTCTCCACAACTTTATCCCTGACCTGTCTGGTGTGTTCCTTGGCCTTCATGATGCTGTTTGTTCACTAAGGTTCTCTAACAAACCTCTCAGGGCTTCACAGAACAGCTGTATTCATATTGAGATTAAATTACACATAGATGGACTCTATTTACTAATTAGGTGACTTCTGGAGGCCATTGGTTCCACTAGATTCTAGTTAGGGGTATCAGAGTAAAGGGGGCTGAATACAAATGCACGCCACACTTTTCAGATATTTATTTGTAAAAAAAGTTGAAAGCCATTTATCATTTTCCTTCCACTTCACAATTATGTGCCACTTTGTGTTGGTCTATCACATAAAATCCCAATAAATTACATTTATGTTTTTGGTTGTAACATGACAAAATGTGGAAAATTCCAAGGGGTATGAATACTTTTTTCCGGGCACTGTATATACCCAGTGAAGGGACTGTCCTCAGATGATACACAGAGAGGAAACAAATCCTCCTACATAAGTTGTACCTGTTTAACGGCAGTCGTCTCTCTTCTTCAGCCATTCAAAGTCCAGAATTTATACAGCTTGTCTGAGATTTCAGAAAGCAGGGGCCACCAACACTGGTCTGGAGATTAGAAAAAGACTGTCTGGTCTGCCGAATGTCATTTTTTTCCTAGACCTTAAAGGAGTAGTAAAGTTACATGTTTTTTCACCTTAATGCATCCTATGCATTAAGGTGAAAAAACATTTGACAATACTGTCCCCCCCCCCGAGCCCCCGTTTTACTTACCTGGCCCCTCGAAAGTCCCGCGCTCGCTCCCGTCATCCTCCGAGTTCCTGTGCCTGGCCGTTGATTGGCTACTGTGGATGGATTGAAAGCAGCGCAGCCATTGGCTGGCGCTGCTGTCAATCACATCCAATGACGCGGCACGTCGGGGGGCGGGGCCGAGTGATACAGTCGGCGGCTATGGCCGCCGCTGTATCACGGGAGCGCGCCCGCAGTAACTCCACACCATGCGAGCTCGCTCACATTATGGTGTGGAGTCCTTGCGGGGAGGAGCCGAGACAGCCGCCGAGGGACCCCAGAAGCGGAGGATCGGGGCCACTGTGTGCAAAACGAGCTGCACAGTGGAGGTAAGTATAACATGTTTGTTATTTAAAATAAAAAAAAACGGGAACCTGTAGTGTTCCTTTAAGGAGAATCAGAACTTGGCATGCTAGGAGATAACAGGCCAACCCAAGAATCCTACTCCAAGCCTAGGATGGTCTTATTTTCTTCTACTCATGTAATCAGGGCCGGATTCCAAACAAGGCCACTGAGGCCAGGCCTCGGGGCGGCAGTGAGTGCAGGGGTGGCGCCACGGCAACAGGGGGGTGAAAAAATCCTGTCGCCCTGGCCGGTGTCCTATCGTCTAAGGGGCGGAGAGCTACAGAAGAGGCCGAGTTTTCTATTGATGTGCAGAGCTGATAACTTGGCCGTGCTTTTGGCAATATACTATACGTCTTAGCGGGGCGTGTTTAAACAAATGAAGGGCGGCTTTTGCAATGTTGTTGGGCGGCTTTGCACGAGTATATTGCTAATACCACCCCCAAGTTATCAGCTCTGCCCATAAATTGAAAACTCGGCCTCTTCAGTAGCTATCCGCCCCTTAGACAATATAACAGTAATGCACCCGCCCCCTTGCAGAGTAGCACGAGCAACGGGAGCGTGCGGCAGCGTCTGTCACAATATCGTCGTCATTGCGCAGGGGCCGTGTTCAGCTGACTCAGCGATTTATCTTCGGCTTTTTCCGTTGGCCCGCTTTTGGCTCGTACTGCGCAAGCGCTGCGCCTGCGCAGTACAGCGGGACATTATCCGCCGGGGGGGGACACTCATCGGCAGAACACTGGCAGCAAGTCCCCATGTTCCGACCCGGTGTCCGGACCAGCGACTATTATCAACAAGTCCCGATGTTCCGTCACGGCGTCAGGCAAATGGGAGGGGTCTTTTACTTTTCCTGCTCATGGGCAAGAAGGAAATCCTGGAGTGAACCTATAAGAAAACTGGCACCGGAGACGTCCCAGCCCTCTCCTCCTGACTGAGGACCTTCACATCCAGTCCAGTGTTTATCTGTTTCCACATCTTCCAGGCAGCTATGATTCTCCCATCACCACTGCTCTGCCTCTGGGCCCCCTCGAGGATGAGATTACAGTGCCAAGCAGAATATTTGACTCAAAGGTATGTAATTCCTTGCTTGGTATGCTGCATAATGCAAGTGTAGCGGGTGTTAAATTTAGTGGGGTGTATCTGGGCCATGATTTCAGGGATTTATGGACCTTTTTGGAGTGTGGGAGGTATGAATGGTGTCATGTTCCCTGCGGTCCCTGGGTGGCGCTGTCACCTGGGACCGGGGTTGAACTACGATTCCAGAGCCATGCCCTTTTTGTCCTCTCGCGGCAGTGGTGTGGCGGGGCGGGGAACCCGCTGTGCCTGCTGGGAGAGGATATAAAAGGGGGCGGACATCTTGCGCACGAGGTCGAATCCCCAGGCACCTTCAGCCTGGGGGCTGCTGCGGTTCGTCTGTGCCCAGGTGCCCTTGGCCTGGGCGCGTGGAGTCGAGTTCCATCCCAGGCACCTTCAGCCTGGGGTGAGGTAATATACCAGGAGGTCTGGGGCCCAGTACCTTTGACTGGGTCCCGTGAGGGCGAAGCATTCCTAAGGTGCCCCCGGTATTGGGTGCCTGAATCCTGGGCATAAAGGACCAGAAACGTGACCCTCCCCGTAGAGCCAGTGCAGCATTTGCTGGTGCCGGTGGAGGCCTCTGGTGACCGTCCAGATGGATGTCTTCCTCTGACAGGGGCTGTTTGTTCTAAAGAAGGTACTTCATGTTCTTATGGTCTGTGGCAGGGACCCATCTTCCACAGGCATAGTTGCCAACAGTCACGGATTGGCCGGGACATTCCCGGGATTCAAACCCTTTTCCCGGATTTATTTTGTCCCGGCCAATGTCCCGGCCAATCCGTTTTTTCACGGTTTCCACGACTTTGGCCGCCGCGGGCCGACGCCGCTAGAGGTCCACGGCCGGCGGAGACAATGTCTCCGCCGGCCGCCATTTTAAAGAAGACCAAAACCAGGATGTAGTACAATAGAAAATAAAGCTGCTGCGGCGCCGCCCATACCCCGCGTCTCCCCGTGGGTGGGCGGCGCCGCAGCAGCTTTATCTTCTATTGTACTACATCCGTGTTTTGGCTGGCCGGCCGGCCACCCCCCCGCCCCGCCCCGCCCTGCCCCGCTGCAGGTCTGTCTGTAATGGAAAGGGGCGGGGGTGGGCGGCGCCACAGCTTAATTTTTTGTGCAGCCACGCGGTCGGCTCCGCCTCTATTTTGTTCCCCCTCGGGGAAGGGGAAACAGTAATGGCGGTCGAGACAGGAGACACCTGGTTAAGGGGGGACTCCGCTGGGGACGCCTGATGTAAGGGGGGACTCCGCTGGGGACGCCTGTTGTAAGGGGGGACTCCGCTGAGGACACCTGATGTAAGGAAGGACTCCGCTGGGGACGCCTGACGTAAGGGGGGACTCCACTGGGGACGCCTGATGTAAGGGGGGACTCCACTGGGGACGCCTGATGTAAGGGGGGACTCCACTGGGGATGCCTGATGTAAGGGGGGACTCCGCTGGGGACGCCTGATGTAAGGGGGGACTCCGCTGGGGACACCTGATGTAAGGGGGGACTCCACTGGGGACGCCTGATGTAAGGGGGGACTCCACTGGGGATGCCTGATGTAAGGGGGGACTCCACTGGGGATGCCTGATGTAAGGGGGGACTCTGCTGGGGACGCCTGATGTAAGGGGGGACTCCACTGGGGACGCCTGATGTAAGGGGGGACTCCGCTGGGGACACCTGATGTAAGGGGGGACTCCACTGGGGACGCCTGATGTAAGGGGGGACTCCACTGGGGATGCCTGATGTAAGGGGGGACTCCACTGGGGATGCCTGATGTAAGGGGGGACTCTGCTGGGGACGCCTGATGTAAGGGGGGACTCCACTGGGGACGCCTGATGTAAGGGGGGACTCCGCTGGGGACACCTGATGTAAGGGGGGACTCCACTGGGGACGCCTGATGTAAGGGGGGACTCCACTGGGGATGCCTGATGTAAGGGGGGACTCCACTGGGGATGCCTGATGTAAGGGGGGACTCTGCTGGGGACGCCTGATGTAAGGGGGGACTCCGCTGGGGACGCCTGATGTAAGGGGGGACTCCACTGGGGACGCCTGATGTAAGGGGGGACTCCACTGGGGACGCCTGATGTAAGGGGGGACTCCACTGGGGATGCCTGATGTAAGGGGGAACTCCACTGGGGATGCCTGATGTAAGGGGGGACTCTGCTGGGGACGCCTGATGTAAGGGGGGACTCCGCTGGGGACACCTGATGTAAGGGGGGACTCCGCTGGGGACACCTGATGTAAGGGGGGACTCCGCTGGGTACGCCTGATGTAAGGAAGGACTCCGCTGGGTAAAGCTGATGTAAGGACGGACTCCATTGGGGGCACCTGATGGCATCTGGTGGCAGGCGACGTGGCAGGTGACACACTTGGGGCTTACAGTGATTCGGCATTATGGTGAGTTGAATGATTTAATTTTATATTACAATGTAATAATAGAAATAATGCGCTTCAATCATCCTGACACCATAACAAACATGGTGCCGGGATGATTGAAGCGCCAACAGGTGTTTTGGAGTATCCTTATCTGCCAATTTTGTTACACATTTCTATTGTGGTGTAGGATCTGGCTTCTTTCTTTCTATTTCTTTCTCTCTCTTTCTCTCACCTCGGACTGTAGCCACACCCCTTTGAACCACGCCCATTTAAGCCACACCCACTATCGTACGTAAACCACGCCCTTTTTTTGCTTCAGCATGACGCGCCTACAAACGAATGCCCCGCCCCCTAATTATAGCAAGGCTCCGCCTCAATACAAAAAAAGTGTCCCAGATGTTTTTTTTCCAATGTTGGCAACTATGCTCAGGTCAGTGGCAGGCCTCATCTAAGGCCTGTGGCAGAGGCCTCAGCGTTCACCCAGGTCAGTGGCAGTGACCAAATTCACAGTCGGTGGCAACGACTGTGCGCCAAGCCTGTTTGCACTAAACGGAACAGGAGGAACTTTAATTCATCAGTTGTGCCTGGACCTACTCTTCCCTACACCTTGTCTGTTCTTTTAAAAGTCAACCAGTTTCAAGTCAATAAAACAGTGTTGGACTTTTCTTGGTGTGGAACTCGTGTTACTGGAAGCTAAGTGCCCCTGTCAGTGAGTGACAATCATCCTCCACAGGAGAAGCTGAGGCTCCAGCCTAAAACGCAGACCCGAAGGTAAATGGTTTAGCTCATATCTCTGCATCACACATCAGAGAGCCGAGCTGGTGGTGTGCATCTTCCCCCCTTCTCCCAGATACCCCTAGACGAGTAGAACAAGCCGTGAAGAGAGGGGAGAAGCTGGTGGAGGACCGCTACACATATATTTACAGTTATTATTGTATAAAAACAGTGCACAAATACACTAGGTATGTCTTCAATCACACAATTTGCAAATCACAAGTACTTTCAGTTTTTTTTTGGGCGGGGGGGGGTTTTTTAACCAGTTGTCAACCGGCCGCCGTCAATTGACGGCGGCAGGAAGACACTGTTATTCTGGGCGGACGTCACATGACCTTGCGCCTTTAAAATTCACTAGGGGGCACGTGCGCACACGCCGCGTCACTGGGCACCCGATGCGCGTGCCCGGCGGCCGGGATGGCCGCGGGGCACCCGCGATTGCCCAGTAACCGAGCAGGACCGTGGATCTGTGTGTGCAGATCCACGTCCTGTCAGGGAGAGGAGACCGATGGTGTGTCCCTTGTACATAGGGACACAGATCGGTCACCTCCCCCAGTCAGTCCCCTCCCCCCACAGTAAGAATCACTAATAGGGAACACATTAACCCCTTCCTCGCCCCCTAGTGTTAACCCCTTCCCTGCCAGTCATGTTTATACAGTAATCAATGCATTTTTATAGCACTGATCGCTGTATAAATGTGAATGGTCCCACAAATGTGTCAAAAGTGTCCGATGTGTCCACCGCAACGTCACAGTCACGATAAAAATCGCTGATCGCCGCCATTACTAGTAAAAAAAATTAAAATAATAAAAATGCTATAAATCTATCCCCTATTTTGTAGGCGCTATAACTTTTGCGCAAACCAAACAATATAAGCTTATTGCGATTTTTTTTACCAAAAATATGTAGAAGAATACGTATCGGCCTAAACTGAGGAAAATTAAAAAAAAGAAAAAAAGAAAATGGATATTTTTTATAGCAAAAAGTAAAAAATGTTGTGTTTTTTTTTCAAACTTGTCGCTCTTCTTTTGTTTATAGCGCAAAAAATAAAAACCGCAGAGGTGATCAAGTACCACCAAATGAAAGCTCTATTTGTGGAAAAAAAGGACGCAAATTTTGTTTGGGTACAGCGTCGCATGACCGCGCAATTGTCATTCAAAGTGTGACAGCGCTGAAAGCTGAAAAATGGCTTGGGCAGGAAGGGGGTTTAAGTGCCCAGTAGAGAAGTGGTTAATGTATTTACATTTTTTGAATTTTTATTTTTTTTACCTAATTTCTATCACATGGGGGGGGGGGCTCAGAAGCCCCCTATGTGATGGTGTGTGTGTGTGTGGGGGGGGGGCGGCATTGAAGGTCCCGGCCTTGGGGCGGCAAAGGGAGTAAATCCGGGCCTGCATGTAATGAGACTTTCTGAGGATCTTCAGAGGCAGAGCTACAAAAGTGGAGTTAAGAAATACATTTCCCTGCAATTTTGTCATAAAATAGGACATTTTGGTGGAATTTCATAATTTGACAAAATCTATAGGAAAAGTCCATGTTCCAGCCCATGTGTAATGGCGTGGCCAATAGTTTCCACACACTTCATGTCCCTTAATACCAACTGAGCACCAAATGCTGCAGTGTACCTCAAAACCATGAAACCCATTGGAAGTCATTGCACATTGACCAAGGGGGATTCTGCCTTGGTTCACTGTAGCAAAATAAAATGAGTAGATAGGAAGTAGTAGTGGCATTCGCTGGTCATAAACTGGAGTATTTGTCCAAACAAGAGGAGTTTATTCCAACCAACGTTTCACTGGATTGAAGCCTGTCTTTGTCAAGCCTTGACAAAGATGGACTCCATCTTTGTCAAGGCTTGACAAAGATTCATTTCATTTTCTTCAAGCCTTTTTCATTTTTTTACCTGTATAGCTTGACCCTTATTGTGTTCTCTGTGACCACACAGGGACACCCCCCCCTTTTGGGGACTTTTGTCTGTTCTGGATCTGTGGCGGTGGTCAAATTGTGTTTGAAATCCTCGACGGGGTGAGCTTACTCCTTGCAATGCTTTAGCAGATTTTTTGACCAACCTTTACAGTTATTAAAAACGGTTATTTATTTGTAATAATTTTTGGTTTCTATTTCTGTACAGTTGTAATTGATGGCATAGATTGTTCTTGCACATCCCCTGAAGAAGCTTTTTAGCGAAACATGTTGGGCTAATGTGCATGCTTCCTTTTTGGTTTGAACATGACCTGCATATTGTGACCACCATATATCTGAATTTACTGCCATTTTTGTGTTTGTTTGTTTTTACAACCACTAAAGACAAATTATTTTCACAATGTAAAAAAAAAAGACAAATTATTTTAATGAATTTATTAATAAAATAATCTTTTTATATTATGGAAACAACTCTCTTTCATCATTATTTAACCATACTGCACCGTTAAAATCCCTCTTTTTGCCTCCCACTTGACATATAAAGATAATTTTCATTTTCTTCAAGCCTTTACAAAGATGGACCCCATTGTAGTCATGTCTTGACAAAAATAGACCCCATGGTAATCAAGCCTTGACAAAGATGGATCCCACTGTAGTCAAGTGTTGACAAGGATGGACCCATTGTAGTCAAGTGTTGCCAAAAATAGACCCCACTGTGGTCAAGTCTTGATAAAAATAGACCCCATTGTAGTCAAGCCTTGGCAAAGATGGACCCCACTGTAGTCAATTCTTGACAAAGATGTACCCCATTGCAGTCAAGTCCTGACAAAAATAAATTTGTAGTCAAATATTGACAATGATGGACCCCACTGTAGCCAAGTCTTGACAAAGATAGACATCATTGTAGTGTAGTCAAGTCTTGACCAAGATGGATTCCACTGTAGCCAAGTCTCGACAAAGATGGACCCCACTGTAGTCAAGTATTGTCAAAGATGGACCCCACTGTAGTCAAGTATTGTCAAAGATGGACCCCACTGTAGTCAAGTATTGTCAAAGATGGACCCCACTGTAGTCAAGTATTGTCAAAGATGGACCCCACTGTAGTCAAGTATTGTCAAAGATGGACCCCACTGTAGTCAAGTCTTGACAAAGATACACATACTGCAGATGCTGACTTTTAATAATAGGACACTTACCTGCAGGGCCGCTGATAGAAATCATGGGGCCCCGTACAGCCTACCTGACGGGGCCCCCTTCAGCTCCACCCCTGGTCCTGCCCCTGGTCCCTCCTTCAGCCTCACTCCTGGCCCTTCCCAAGACCCCGCACTGAAACAAAGTGCAGGTTTGTCTACAAGTGATATTTATTTTTCATGGCATGGGTGGCACTGTCTCTGCAGCACATTACGGCATTGGCGGTATGGGTGGCACTGTGTCTTTGCAGGCAGCACATGCGTTATGGGCCATAACGCATGTGCTACCTGCAGACAGTGCCACCCATGCCGCCAATGCCATATTGTGCTGCAGACAATGCCACCTATGCCGCCACTGGCATAATGTACTGCAGACAGTGCCACCCATGCCGTCAATGCCATATTGTGCTGCAGACAGTGCCACCCATGCCGCCAATGCCATATTGTGCTGCAGACAATGCCACCTATGCCGCCACTGGCATAATGTACTGCAGACAGTGCCACCCATGCCGTCAATGCCATATTGTGCTGCAGACAGTGCCACCCATGCTGTCAATGGCATTGGCAGCATGGGTGGCACTGTCTGCAGCACATTACGGCATTGGTGGCATGGGTGGCACTGTCTCTGCAGCACATTACAGCATTGGCGGCATGGATAGCCCTATCTTTGCAGGCAGTACATGCGTTATGGGCCACAATGCATGTGCTACCCCCATTGCTGGTAAGGGAACCCGGCAGTAAAGCATTACGACTTCACGCTGGGAACCCTACTGCACATGCGCAAGGCACCTACTGGCCCGGCAGCAGGGGAAAGAGGAGGGAGCCAAGCTGCTGATGTCTCCCAGGAGTGGGGATAGGATACCTGTCCACACAATTTTTGGGGGAAAAATACACTTTTTATAAATTTTTAAAGCGGAGTTCCACCTAAAAGTGGAACTTCCGCTCATTTGTCTCCCCCCCTCCTCCTGAAAGGAGCCAAATGTGGCAATGGAGGGGGGGGGGGAGACAATTGAGCGGAAGTTCTACTTTTGGGTGGAACTCGGCCTTTAAAAATGAATAAAAAGTGTATTTTTCCCCCCAAAAATTGTGTTCCAAAAACCGCTGCGCAAATACTGTCTGGCATAAAAAAAAAAAAAAATTGCAACGACCTCCATTTTATTCTCTAGGGTCTCTGCTAAAAGAATATATATAGGGATGAGCTCCGGCATGTTCGCATTGAACACGTGCAAAGCCCGCCAGGAAGTCGGCACCGCGCTGCGGTAATCACAGCCAGGGAGACATTTCCCGATCTCTGCAGCCGAGCATCGGAAATGTCTCCCTGCCTGTCATTAGCGCAGCGCGATGCCGACTTCCTGGCGGGCTTTGCACGTGTTCAATGCGAACATGCCGGAGCTCATCCCTATATATATATATATATATATATATATATAATGCTTGGTGGTTCAAAGTAATTTTCTAGCAAACAAAAAAAAAAAAGATTTTTATTTGTAAAGAACAAATGTCAGAAAAAGCCTTTAGTGGTTACATTTTGCATACAGAATTGTACATTCGCAGACTTCTGTTGGGGAAATATGATCAATGCAATAGCAGTAAGGGAATATAAGCAGCTGACGTAATCAGAGGGGGGTGGTAATATCCAGTCACTCAGGGCGGTCTCTTAGTCCCTCCCTCTGGAATGTGGAGGGGGTGGGACTAGTGCATGCTGGGTAATGAGTAACAAACATGTGCTCACTGCTCCTCAGAAGCCATTTTGGACGGTTGCATACCCAGCATGGGTCACAGTGTAGAGCTCTCTGATGGAGGTAAGCTGATTACTGGACAGAATATACTTTGTTGTCTGCAATTGCTCTGAAAACAATGTAACCAATTTCTGCAGCCGTTTGCTCCAGATATTTCATGCAGGGGGGTGCATACAGCAGCAATGCAACCCCCAAGAACAGATCATTTCTCTCCTGTGAGTTCAGTTCATACAGATGCACCAAAAAATAAAAGGGCATGTAGCTGGGTGGACATGCACTTTAATTTTTGCATACAATGGGATGTGGAGCTTCTTCCTGTAGTGCAGCGTGTGCTGATCTACTATAATGTGTTGCAATGTCAGCAGTCTGTTTATAATACAATCTAATGGGTCATACACATGATCTGGAAATCAGACGACCGATCGGGTGTGGGTGTTTTTTGTTTTTTTTTTGCATGCTAGTCGCATATCGAAAATGGAGAGGTTCCGAAAATTATCGTACAACAGAATAAAAATTTGGAAGTGATGTATTTTTGGATGACTACTGACTGAAGATCGTACGAGAGAAATTTTTCGTGCTTCTCCAATCAGATGAACTGTCGTGATAAGCTCTGTACTAATGATCCGATTATCATACGATCGCTTCGAAAGCTGTATTTTCGGTCCGAATTTTCGGATCGTGTGTACGGGCCATTAACATGTTAAAGGGTTTAAAGCTAAACTAAACGCTGGAATATACAACCCCCCCCCCCCCCCCCCTCAATCTTCCAGTGATGTGGTTACACCCCTCGCTGGTTGCCTTCTTCCGTGGTGTTGGGTTTTCAGCCTCTTGATTGGTGGGGGGGGGGGGGGTGGGTAGCGGTCACCCATGCTTGAGTCAGTCATTCTGACTAGGGATGAGCTCCGGCGTGTTCGCATTGAACACTTGCAGAGCCCGCCAAGGAAGTCGGAACCGCGCTGCGCTAATCACAGCCAGGGAGACATTTCCTGATCTCTGCAGCCGAGCATCGGGAAATGTCTCACTGGCTGTGATTAGCGCAGCGCGGTTCCGATGGTGCTGACTTCCTTGGCGGGCTCTGCAAGTGTTCAATGCGAACACGCCTGAGATCATCCCTAATTCTGATGCAGCCAACATGTGCTGGGAATGCCCGCTGAGCTGCGCATGCAGTGATAGAAACCAAGTAGGCAGGGTATGACTTGGATGCGGCTTTGACTACCAGGAACAGTGTAAAAATGTAAAGCGCCCCATCTCACAGAAGCAAACATAAGTCGTCCATAACACCGCGATCGTTAGAGCGAGAGCAATAATTCTAGCTTCAAAGCGTCACCTATGGAGATTTTCAAGTACTATAGGTTTGACGCTATTCCACGAGGTGTGTGCGTGGAATTTTAAAGCCGATCATGGGGGGGTGATGTGATCAGGGGGTACAGGCAGTACACATCTAAGGGGCCCAGGTGGCAACCCCTTATTTTTTTTTTACCTTGTAAGGGGCCCGGATGGCAAACCCCACTTTTTTTTTTTTCATTTTTGGAGGGGGTATGACGTCCCCAGGATGAGAGGAGGTGGTTAAGCTGCAAATCGCACTGACCTGCGGCTTTTAAATCGCTCTTCAAAGCAGCACTGCTGTTGCGCCGGGGCTGAATCTGTCTTCTCTATGCTGCTGATCACACTTGTGCCTGAGATGATGAAAGCTATGTTGGTAGGGACATCTGATAAGAATGATGATTACCAACGTCTCTGAGCAGGTACATATTTCTCTTGTAAACCGGAACCAATCATTCTCCAAGATTGCTGACTTTTCGATGCGTTTTTTTCTTTTTCTATTACAGATCACTTAGATTTACCTGAGGTTCAGCATGGAGGTAGGTTCAACGTGATTTTACTGCTTTTCTGTAGTTTAGCCAATGTTGTGCTCCAGAGGAGCACTCATGTTGTCTCTTCACACAACACTTGTATGTAGGGCCTATCCTGTCTGCTTTGATTTATGCTTGCTAAGGATCATGCACCCTGGGCTTTAAAAAAAAAAAAAAAAAAACTGGCCTTATTTTTTTATTTTTTATTATTGCAACTATGTGCCCATGCGCACATAGACATTTACATGTGGGTTAGATGAGTGTTGAAAACAAAGCATCAGTGTATTCAAGAGAGGAGCTTTTAAACAAAAAAAGCTTGACACGCATAAACGTGCTTAACCACTTCTCACCAGCCACATGCATATATGCGGCCTTTCAGCGGGTGGGCTTTAATGCCGTGTGTGTGTGTGTGTGTGTGTGTGTGTGTTATATTTATATGTGAACCCTTTAACTGGGCTGTGAGCACAGATGAAATTAACTTGGAAAGCTCCCGATGCATACTTGGGATCAGGCGCTATAGATCACGTGACAGGCAATCGCAGCGGTCCCATGATTGGAATGCCCACCTCCTGGCGTTTCAAGCCATTAAAAAGGTCCTGGAGGCAGTGGGAAGGGTGGTAAACACTAGGCATGTTTAGCACTTGAGTGTGCATTCATTGCAATGGCCATAATGTATATTCTGGCAAACGGAATCCTTCAAAGCCCAAATGCATGTACAAAGTATGAAAAAGATGATTTGTTGCGCTTAGATAACAATGGATAGAGAAACAGCTGCTGACACTATATTTTTAGGATACAATAGAAGAAATATGAAGTAAAAGGTATAGCGCTATAAAAATAATAAACAAAGTTCATATGTAGAAAGTTCAATAATGTGAAAATGCCAAGTTGATCAAAACATAATCCATTATTGAAGATATTCTATGTCTATGAGATAAGGAGAGAGAGACTGTCACCAACACCCAATATAACTGACCCTTACCGTCAGTGTATGGGGTATACACAATAGATATATTAACCACTTAACGACCGCTCACTGTATATATACGTCGGCAGAATGGCACCGACAGGCACAATCACGTAGAGCATACGTGATTGCCTTTGTATAGTTGGGGGGGGTCCAATCGGACCCCCCTTCTGTACAGTGAGCGGTGGCTAAGTGTCCGGGAGTGTTCCGGGATGAGGGGGCAGCCATTCGTTTCTGGCCACCCCCTCACGATCGCTCCCGGCGAATGGAAATGCCCCCTCTGTCTGTGTCAGACAGAGGGAGCAGGAGGAAGTGATATCATCTCTGGTGCGGCGCTCACATATACCGAGCGCCGTACAAGAGAAGACATCAGGTCAGTGCACACAACACTACACTGACACCAGGACACATAGGGACATAAATCACCCCCCCAGTCAGTGTCACTGATTGCAGTGACCATTTATTTAGTGATCACTGCAATCAGTGACATTTGTGACTGTAAAAGTGTCACCAAAGTTTAGTCTTAGGTCCAGTGTAGCCCCCTAACCCCCCCCCCCTAATAAAGGTTTAACCCCCTGATCACCCCCCAGATAACCCTTTCACCGCCTATCACCACTGTCGCTTAGCGATCATTTTTCTGATCGCTGTCTTAGTGTCGGTGATGCAGATCGGTAGCCAGTAATTTTTTTTTAGGTTCGCTGCATGTTTTTATAGCGTCAGGTACCCCAATATATTATCTAATAAAGGTTTAACCCCCTTGATTGCCCCCCAGGTAACTTTCACCCCCTATCACCACTGTCACTAAGCGATCGTTTTTCTAAACGCTGTCTTAGTGTCTGTGATGCAGATCGGTAGCCGGTAATTTTTTTTTAGGTTCGCCGCATGTTTTTATAGCGTCAGATACCCCAATATATTATCTAATAAAGGTTTTAACCCCCTAATTGTCCCTAGTTAACCCTTTCACCAGTGATCACCATATAAGTGTTACGGGTGACGCTGGTTAGTTTGCTTTTTATAGTGTCAGGGTGATATCAATTAGGTTTTAGCGTCAGAGAGGGTCTGAGTCACACCCCAGGCAGCGTCAGGTTAGTGCCAGTAGCGCTAACACCCACACGTGAAGCATACACCCCCCTTAGTGGTATAGTATCTGAACAGATCAATATCTGATCAGATCTATACTAGCGTCCCCAGCAGTTTAGGGTTCCCAAAAACGCAGTGTTAGCGGGATCAGCCCAGATACCTGCTGGCACCTGCGTTTTGCCCCTCCGTCCAGCCCAGGCCACCCAAGTGCAGTATCGATCGATCACTGTCACTTACAAAACACGCATAACTGCAGCGTTCGCAGAGACAGGCCTGATCCCTGTGACTCCAGTGCTGTAGAAGGTGATTTCACCACCACAGTTAAAAAAAAAAAGCAAATATGCCGAAGCATTGGGGCAGCAGGGGCAGAGGAGCGATTTTGCTCCTAATGCCGCGTACATACGGTCGAAATTCCGACGGAGGCTTGCCTGTGGAAAAGTCCGACCATGTGTGTGCGGCATAACTTTTTTGCGGGAGGATGCCCCCATGCTTCAGCATATATAAATGGTGCGTGTATGCCCATCATTGGAAGTGGGTGGATGAAGGGCGGTATTCTAATGGTGGGCATACCCACCGATCAGTCTCTTTTTTTTTCGTTCAGCCAACTGGCTGCATGAAATAAAAAGATTACAATACATGTCCAACAAGGACCAGCAACGTACTGGTATGTTGCTGGACTTTGAATGTTTATACCAGAATGATGCCTGCGGGTTTAGGTATCATCTTGGTATCATTCTTTTCAGCCAGCGGCTGGCTTTCATGTAAAAGCAATCCTAGTGGCTAATTAGCCTCTGGACTGCTTTTACAAGCAGTGGGAGGGAATGTCCCCCCCCCCCCCCCCGGATATAAAAAGCGCCATTGGGAAAGCATTTTATCACACCGATCTTGGTGTGGTCAGATGCTTTGAGGGCAGAGGAAAGATCTAGGGTCCAATAGACCCCAGTTTTTTCAAAAAAGAGTACCTGTCATTACCTATTGCTATCATAGGGGATATTTACATTCCCTGAGATAACAATAAAAATGATAAAAAAAAAAAATACTTGGAAGGAACAATTTAAAAATAAAATAAGCAAAATTAATATTAAAAAAAAAAGAAAAAAAAGCACCCCTGTCCTGCCCTGCTCTTGCCCAATGGCGAACGCAAGCGTCGGTCTGGCGTCATATGTAAACAGCAATTGCACCATGCATGTGAGGTATCACCGCGAAGGTCAGATCGAGGGCAATCATTTTGGCAGTAGACCACCTCTGTAAATCTACTGGGGTAACCTGTAAAGGCTTTTAAAAATGTATGTAGTTTGTCGCCAATGCGCGTTTGTGCAAAATTTTAAAGCATGTCATGTTTGGTATCTATGTACTCTGCCTAAGATCATCTTTTTTTATTTCATCAAACATTTGGGCAATATAGTGTGTTTTAGTGCATTAAAATTAAAGAAAGTGTATTTTTTAACCCAAAAAATGCGTTTGAAAAATCGCTGCGCAAATACTGTGTAGAAAAAAAATGCAACACCCACCATTTTAATCTGTAGGGCCTTTGCTTTAAAAATATATATGTTTGGGGGTTCAACATAATTTTCTTGCAAAAAAAAAAATGTTTTCATGTAAACAAAGTGTCAAAAAGGGCTTTGTCTTCAAGTGGTTAGAAGAGTGGATGTAAGCTTCCTAATGTTGTGTATAAAATGCCAGAACAGTTCAAAACCCCCCCCCAAATGACCCCATTTTGGAAAGTAGACACCCCAAGCTATATACTGAGAGGCATGTCGAGTCCATGGAATATTTTATATGTTGACACAAGTTGCGGAAAAAAGACAATTTATTTTTTATTTTTTTGCACAAAGTTGTCACTAAATGATATATTGCTCAAACATGCCATGGGCATATGTGGAATTACACCCCAAAATACATTCTGTTGCTTCTCCTGAGTACGGGGATACCACATGTGTGAGACTTTGGGAGCCTAGCCACGTACGGGACCCCAAAAACCAAGCACCGCCTTCAGGCTTTCTAAGGGTGTAAATTTTTGATTTCACTTCTCACTGCCTATCACAGTTTCGGAGGCCATGGAATGCCCAGATGGCACAAACCCCCCCCCCAAATGACCCCATTTTGGAAAGTAGACACCCCAAGCTATTTGCTGAGAGGTATTGTGAGTATTTTGCAGATCTCGCTTTTTGTCACAAAGTTTTGAAAATTGAAAAAAAATAAAAATATATATTTTCTTTCTTTTTTTCAAAAACAAATGAGAGCTGTAAAATACTCGCCATTCCTCTCAGCAAATAGCTTGGGGTGTCTATATTCCAAAATGGGGTCATTTGGGGGGGGTTTGTGCTATTTTGGCATTTTATGGCCTTCGAAACTGTGATAGGTAGTGAGGAGTGAAATCAAAAATTTGTGCCTAGAAATCCTGAAGGCGGTGCTCGGTTTCCGGGGTCCCGTACGCGGCTAGGCTCCCAAAAAGTCCCACACATGTGGTATCCCCGTACTCAGGAGAAGCAGCACAATGTATTTTGGGGTGAAATTCCACATATAACCATGGTATGTGTGAGCAATATATCATTTAGTGACAACTTTTTGTATTTTTTTTTTTTTTTGTCATTCAATCACTTGGGACAAAAAAATAAAAAATTCAATGGGCTCAACATGCCTCTCAGCAATTTCCCTGGGGTGTCTACTTTCCAAAATGGGGTCATTTGGGGGGGTTTTGTACTGCCCTGTCATTTTAGCACCTCAAGAAATGAGATAGGCAGTCATAAATTTAAAGCTGTGTAAATTTCAGAAAATGTACCCTAGTTTGTAAACTCTATAACTTTTGCGCAAACCAATAAATATACGCTTATTGACATTTTTTTTTTACTAAAAACATGTGGCTGAATACATTTTGGCCTAAATGTATGACTACAATTTGAGTTTATTCGATTTTTCTGATAACAAAAAGTAGAAAATATCATTTTTTTTTCAAAATTTTTGCTCTTTTTCCGTTTATATCGCAAAAAATAAAAATCGCAGAGGCAATCAAATACCATTAAAACGCTCTATTTGTGGGAAGAAAAGGACGCAAATTTCGTTTGGGTACAACATTGCATGTCCGCACAATTTACAGTTAAAGCAGCGCAGTGCAAAATTCTGAATTCACCTCTGGTCCTTTAGCTACCAAATGGTCCGGGGCTTAAGTGGTTAATAGATGGTAGCATCCATGGTTCCTCCTGTTCACCATACGGACCAATACATGCGAAATGAAGAGATCCTCCTTCCACTGACCCACCAGGTATGCACAAAACTTAATCCCAGCAGAACTTGGCTACAGGTATGCTCCACAAATGAAGCCCGGTATTCACATGTATAAGAGGGATAACAAGAACACACTCATCATGCAGACATCCAAACAGGACCAAATTTATTAAGTAAAAACTACAAGTAAACTCACATGTATAAGTGTTACAAGCAAAAGAAAGCGTCCAGCACTTCCTACCGACAAGATGGCAGCTGCGTCTCCGTCCACAAGTCCCTTGCTCCACCCAACGTTTACTAAGAAAACACCCAACGAGCTAAGAAAACACTGCATCATTAGGCCTTAGAGTTCTGTCTGGTGGTTGGCCGATATTTGCATTTTTCAAATTATCAGTCAGACCTCCTCCCACTGTCCCTGCGTGGCACTCGCTGCAGTCTCTGCCAATCTGTCAGCGGTGCGGCGGGCATCAGAGAGATGACATCCTCTCACTGCCTGCCTTACCACTGTTCCACCCTTACAGCAGGGCCCCGAAGGCTGCTCCTGACTGAGTTGTGGGCGAGCAGAGATGGTCATCTCTCACCACCCGCGTGTGAAAGTTTACCTGCTCGGACGCCGCTTGGAAGGTGGCAAGTTGCATGTGGGTGGTAAGCTGCATATGGGCGACAGTGATGTACAGAATATCAGCACCTGCTATCGGCCTGAAAGGCGGCTGAAAATCGGTATGGCACTGAAACAATATGGGTGAACCCCTAGTTCTGTCTGTCCCTGTGTTTGGGTTTTTTTTTTTTTTTTGGATGATTTCCCCTCTATTACTTTTCTGGGGACAACTCAAAAGTTGGGATTTTATTTTGACTTTGAATGATAATGGTAAACAGGACAATTGGGGTGAATCTTCTTATCGGGGGGATACAGACAGCAATAATATCCTGACGGGTTCTAATCCCTCTATCCAAAACTAAAAGGTTCTTCTTGAAGTCTCGTTCAGTCTGAACTGTATATAGATGTGTAATGCTGCTCTTATGACTCTTCTTTTGCTTCTCTTGACTTCCAGATGAGCTTACCAACCAATATGTGTGCCGATGCATCGCAAACCAGAGCAATAAAGAACCCACTAAAGTTGGCATGTCTAACCAGTGTTCGTGTTTTAGACCCGGGAGTCCAGTCCTTCATGCTTCAGGGCTCTTGGGTAAGTCTGTGGCTCTTTCTGCATCATATGGGAACATGGGGCTGTACATGATGACTTGAAATAATCAATGGGAATCTCTCTGAAAAAAGACTGAGGGAAATCTTCTACTCTGATACAGTGTAGAAAATTGAACACTTCCTTTTTTAGTTTGTATATCTTGTCTTCATGTTTCTTTTTTTTTTTTTTTTTCTCTTCTAGGTCAAATCTGTCCTGGCCTACACGACCTCTACCATCCCAGGAACATGAAGGTTTGTAATCCACTTTAAAGCAAGCCCTAGTTAATAAAAAAAATTGTCTTTCCTTTCTCCAGGTGGAAGGATAGAAAATTGCTTGAAAATTAAACAGTTGGTGCCTCCCATGGGAGCTACTGTGTTCAGCTTTCCTGGCTGGCAGAACACATTGATCATTGCAAATGAGTTAGCTGCTGGCAGTAATCGCATGCAAAAAATCCCAACAGGTTGGTTGTACTGGAGTACAGTCCATGGCTTGGCTTCCATACAACCAGCCAGCCCATAGCTGTGTTGTATGTGGTTATAGCATTAGCAACTGATTTGATTAGAAGATCTCAAGATTAACAAGTGTTTTCTCTTACAAATTTCAGACCCCCCCCCCCCCCCCCCCCTGCTTACTGGTGCCACTTTTGATGGTCTGGAACATGCGCAGATGTGCTAAAGCATTCTGCTCACCCTTCAGGACCTTGCAGGTCTCTGCAGGTGTGATTTAGGAAGGTACAGCAAGTTGTTTAGTCTATGCATGCACCAACAAAACCTACTTCTGTACCTTTTTGAATCGCATCATGGACGCTCCCACACAGGTAAATATGTGCTGAAGGTCTCTGCCGGGTACTAAGGTTGGGCAGGGCCCTTTAGCATATCTGTGTACAATTTATTTGTGCCTAGGGGAGATGGGAGCAAGTGCTGCCCTGCAGCACAAAAAAAGGTAAAAATAAAATACAATTGTGTGAGGAAGGGGGCTGGAGACGGATAAAATTACTTTTTTTTTTTTTTTTGGGGGGGGGGGGGGTGGTTGAGGGTCCTCTTTAGGTGCACTCTGATTATATGCCCCAGTTTTGAAATAGGGGGTGGGGGTGCTGTCTATACGACAGTCTCTCTTGGAATGGGTTGCAGTCTTGGCATGGGCTGGTGTAGGGCAACTCCAGTCTACTGGGACCACATGTAAAAAGTAACACCACTCAAATACTTCCTGTTTTGGCCTTCCATCAGTTCTACTCCCAAAGTGGGTGTCAGCCACTCCAGGAGCACCTCTTAATCCATGGAACATTTAGGGGTGCACACCACAAAGATCAACTACATCTGCAAAGGAAACGGCTACTTCAGCCCCCTCATCTTGTCCACACCCCCTCATGTTTCGCCCCAATTGGGCTTATTTGTAGAGGTGATCTGTGATGTGCACCCCCCCCCCCCCCTAATTTTGCTATCGTGATTCTTTCCGTCTACTGGGGAAGTGAGTTGGTGTGATGTGCACCTTGTGTCTCTGTATAGACGGTCTCCTGGTAAGGGACTCGTGGTGCTTCACTTTTATGGTTTATCAGGTATCTGGCCACACTGACTAAATTTTACGTTCACACAGAGTTGGTCAACTGATGATATATCTTAACTTGATGTCTGCACCAGTCATCGTGAGCATAGCTGCTCTTAGGTCTTGTGCTCTTTGGGTTTTAAATGATGTTCCTAATGTCTGACCTGAAATATGCATGTGGATTGTATTGCTGCTGAAACAAACCCTACATTCTATTAAGGTGTATGCACCGGTAACCTGCTTTTGTGGTTCTGACCACCTTTTTTGTATTTGGTTTCTAGGTGCTCCATCAGTGAGACTTTACTTATTCAGGTAAGGTGTAGCAGGGGGGGGGGGGGGCTTGGGGTCTGTGTGACGTGTGGTTGGAAATTAAAATAACTATAATGTGGGGGTTTGGCTCTCAATTAACCACCTCCCGTGCTATAGCCGAAAGACTGCCACAGCTCGGGCCTTAATTGCCACCATGTACTTGGCACGCTCTGTGATCAGCATGTGAATGAGACTCGGCTGATCAGAGTAAGGGGTCGATCCCAGCCCCTTGCCCCGTGATGTAAACAGGAGATTGTAATTATTTTTATTTATTTTTCCCTCACGCTGAAAGCGCGAGGAGAGAAAAAAGCTAATTACTGGCTTCTGTTGGACATCGGTCCCTTGCACACAGAGCCACTGCTATGCAGTGCAGCCTCATCAGTGCACATCAATGAAGGAGAAAAAATCAATATCGAAATATAACAGTTTTTTTTTTTTTCTTTGTTTCAAAATTTTTAGTCTCTAAGGTTAGCAAAAAATAAAAAAAAAACAGCAGTGATTAAATATCGCTTAAGGAAAGCTCTATGTGTGAAAACGATAACTATTTCAATTTCTACGGCACTGGCATTCTTACTGTGGGTGCCCGGCTGTGGCTTCACAACCAGGCATGTGCTGTGAATGGCCAGGCAATTTTGTGGGACCTGTGACGTGTCCCAGAAGATCGGAGGGGGGAGAGGTGAACGCCACCCCCAAAAATGACTTGCCAAATGTGGCATGTCAGGGGGTCACCGTCGCTTAAAGCGGAAGTTCCATTTATTTATTTTTTTGGGTGGAACCCCCGCTTTAAATTGAACCAAATTGTTGGTATTGGAAACTGAGCAGAATTATCTCAACTATATCAAATTTCTGTGTCTGTCGGCCTGGCTACGGTTGGAATGCAGTCTCAGGAACTTTTTAATATGGTGAGAATTTTAGTAATTTATTACTCTGCATGTATATGATGAAAACATAGTTCAGCTGATTACTGTGAAGAACAGTCTTTCGCTCCTATCTGATACATCCAGAGAAATTTATAGCTTGTTACTCCTAGGCACAATCACAATACCACCCCTATCTGTTCATCTCCAAATTCGTACGTTGATTTCTCTCTCGACTCCCAAGAGCCTGCCCATACAGTATGTGTAGGGAAAGGGCTCTTGGGAGACATGGTTCTGGTGCCATGACTATATCCATGGGAACTGAGCTCTCAGCAGCTGACCCTCAAATATGTGGTGTCGCCACTTTTTTTTTTTTTTTTTTTTGACAACCTCATGGTAGAGGAAGCCGTACTTGGTCATGATCTAGAGGGGGAGAGGAAGCTTTGGGATGTGCCTAGAAAAATCTTTAGGGTTCACAAACTAATGCAAACACATTCTTGCATGCTCTTTATTTCCTTTTTTTTTTTTTTTTTTTTTTTTTTTTTTCTCTCTTTTTAGATCTCAAATACTAAGATGACACTTCAGTCCACATGGTAAGTAAAATGCTCCTTTCAGCTCCAGATTTTTAAGTGACAGCTCCGTATTATCCAGAGTTTGCCATTTCCAGGTCAGGCGGTGATGACACACTTGCCCTCACTGAGAACATTGTTCAATAATGAGAACCCCCAACGTACTCAACCTATCTGAGCTTGACTGATGTCCCTATTGAGGGAAAATGTAGTAGGACTATCTAGATTTTTCTAAGATCGATCATGAGAAAATTTACATTTGTTGTTGCCTTTCTTTTTAGATCTCTAATTCTGCAAAAGTTGAACTCCAAGCCATCCGGTAAGCAAAATGTTCCTTCTAACCAAAACTTTAAGGCCCCCTTCACACAAAGTTTGATAAAGTCCGCCCTTTTTTTCAGGCTGATCTGATCAGATGGTCCATTCACTTTGCCAAAATATCGTGTATAAATGAATATGATCCTCTAAAAAAAAAAAAAAATGGAAAGGTATCTGTCCCCTTCTGGTTAGGTGGATCGGAGGACAGCTGGGTGTAAACGGACAGTGGAGACTGTCTGCTCCTGGCTGCCCATATCTGCTGTGCATTAACTGAGTAGACCTGTCTTATCTCTCTCCCAACCCCCCCCCCCCCCCCACCTGCTCTGAAGGGGTGGGGGGGGATCTGAGTGGACCCCCTGCTGATCATAACTCGGTCCATCCCAAGTGAAAGGGGCCTTAGTGATCTCTCCCTGTACTGTGAGCTCTATTAGGTCAGGCAGTGATGGCACACTTGCCCTCACTGAGAACATTGTTCAATAATGAGAACAACCAACGTACTCAATCTGAGCTTGACCTGATGTACCTATTAAGATATCCGCTGATCATTCAGAACCAGGGATCTGCCAGTAAGGAAGGCATGGATCCGGTGTTCCTCAGGGACATGGATCTATGCCTTCCACTAATTCAAGTTCCTCCACCAAATACAGTTAAAACACTGGCTAGGCACACAATTAACCCTTTGCTCGTCCCTGATGTATACCTCTTCCCAGCCAGTGTTAGTACAGTGACCTTACATATTTTGAGCACTGATCACTATTGGTGTCACTGGTCCCTAAAAAGTGTCAACGTCAACTGGTGTCCAATTTGTCCGCCGCAATATTGCAGTCCCACTAGAAGTCGCTGATCATTGCTAGTAAAAAAAAATGTATACCCCATAGTTTTTAGAAACTAACTTTTGCATAAACCAATCATTATACCCTTATTGGCATTTTGTTTTAACAAATATGTAGCAGAATAAATATTGGCCTAAATTTAATGAAGCAATACGTAAAAAAAAATTGCCTTTTTTTTTTCGCTATAAAAACAAAAAAAGATGGCAAATTTTTTACGTATTGCTTCATTAAATTTAGGCCAATATATATAGGTGATTAAATACTACCAAAAAGCTCTATTTGTGGGGGTACAAACATTTTATTTGGGCACAGCTTTGCATTGCCGCGCAAATGTCAAAGTAACGCAGTACCATATCGCAAAAAAAATGGCCTGGTCAGGAAGTAAATCTTCTGGAGCTTAAGTGAAAATTGAACGGTCATGAGAACATTTTTGCAGGAAATTTTATATTCTCCTTTTTTCTTTAGACCTCCTGTAATTCTGAGAAGTTTGAACCATTCCAGGCCATCTGGTAAGTAAATGCCCCTTTATAGTCAAAGCTGTGAGTGATCTCTCCCTGTACTGTGAGCTCTATTATCAGGTCAGGCGGTGATGACACACTTGCCCTCACTGAGAACATTGTTCAATAATGAGAACCCCCAACGTACTCAAAATATCTGAGCTTGACCTGATGTACCTATTAAGAAAAAATTTAGTAAAACCATCTAGCTTAGTATAAGGCAGGGGTACTGAATTAAAATTCACGGGGGTCCGGTCGGAAAAATTTTGTTCCAGCGGAGGTCCGAATGCCATATTGGTGCTATGACTCCACATGATGTCCTCCACTTCACAGCACCTCCCACCACCACACACATGCACACACCATTACGATCCACACACATCACAATTTGTGCTTTTTTTCCTTTCAACTTTATTGAAATGTCAAAATACATTTAATTCATTTTTATGCACCACAGCTCAGTTGCGGTGCATAGAAACAGTATGCATTTTGCACCACACTGCTCAGTACGCAGGGGCGCTGTTTCTGTGTGAACAGGACACATAGAAAACAATTGTTTTCTATTGCCCTTGCAGAGACGTGTTTTGCTAGTGCAGAAATTAGACCTCCTTTTACATTAGTGTCTTCAGTCCCCCACTTCACATCACAGCCCCCCCTTTACATCAGTGTCCTCAGCCCCCACTTACGTCACATCTCCCCTGCCTCATCACAAACCCCCCATCACAGACTGACCGCCCAAATCACAGACTGACCGCCCATCACAGACTGACCGCCCATCACAGACTGACCGCCCATCACAGACTGACCCCCCATCACAGACTGACCCCCCATCACAGACTGACCCCCCATCACAGACTGACCCCCCCCATCACAGACCCCTCATCACAGACTGACCCCCCCCATCACAGACCCCTCATCACAGACTGACCCCCCCCATCACAGACCCCTCATCACAGACTGACCCCCCCCCATCACAGACCCCTCATCACAGACTGACCCCCCCCATCACAGACCCCTCATCACAGACTGACCCCCCCCATCACAGTCCCCTCATCACAGACTGACCCCCCCATCACAGACCCCTCATCACAGACTGACCCCCCCATCACAGACCCCTCATCACAGACTGACCCCCCCATCACAGACCCCTCATCACAGACTGACCCCCCCATCACAGACCCCTCATCACAGACTGACCCCCCATCACAGACCCCTCATCACAGACTGACCCCCCATCACAGACCTCTCTCGATATCAAAAAACACTGTCCTTTACAGCACAGCACAGCACTTCTCCCCTCCCCACAAAACCCTACCTTTTTCACACAGGACATGAAGCGTGGGCGCTCTGGACCATGGGCGGGACTTTTCACGTTAAAAGTGAGTGATTTATTGCTGGGACCGCCCCGCTGCCTAGCAACCAATCACCCACTTTTTAACTTAAAAGTCCCGCCCTTTGTCCAGAGCGGCCGCGCCTCATGTTTTGTGTGATTTTAGACAGGCAGTGTGGGGAGGGGCAGTGCAGAGATATTAGAGAAGGCACGGACCCGCCGCGCCTGCCATGCTGTGTATATAGCAGCATCGGCAGCGGCAGGCGGGCGAGCCAGGTGAGCCGGCGACAGGGAGAGGACGCTACTTGGCGAGGCTGCGGTCCGGACAGAATGGCCACTGGGGCCGGATCCGGCCCGCGGTCCGCCATTTAGTGACGCCCGGTATAAGGCCTCATACACACGGCCGAGAATCTCATCAGGAAAAAACCCATTGTTTTTCCTGATGAGATTCTTGAACAAGAAACTTGTCCCGGCCGAGTGTACACACATACGATTCAAAAGAACCGCCGTTCTTTTGAATGGCACGAACGCGGTGACGTCATCGACTACGACGAGCGTGCGCTCGTCACATTCGATGTCGCTGCCATCTTGCTACACCCTACCTATGCCTAGGAAGCTACCGCGCATGCGTCTAAGTCATTTCGCGCATGCGCAGGTTTCCACGGCAACAGGCAAGTGTACACACTCTCGGGTTTCTTGTCGGGAAGCAGGCCGACAAGAAAATAGAGCAGGTTCTCTATTTTTCTGGTCGCGATTCTGGCCAGTTTTCCTGACGAGAAACCTGAAAGCCTCGTACACACGGCCGGTTTTCTCGGCAAGAAAGCTCTACCAGCAATTTTCTTGTCGTTTCTTGAGGCTTTGGAGATCTGTCAACACTTTTGTAGAAAGTTTTACATTGTTCCCTTTCTTTTTAGGTCTCTGTAAATCTGAGAAGTCTGAACAATTCCAGGCCACCTGGTAAGCAACGTTCCCCCTTCTACCCAGAGCTTTGAGTGATCTCTCCCTGTACTGTAAGCTCTATCGGGTCAGGCAGTGATGACACACTTGCCCTCACTGAGAACATTGTTCAATAATGAGAACCCCCAACGTACTCAACCTATCTGAGCTTGACCTGATGTACCTATTAAGAAAAAATGTGGTAAAACAAATCCTAGCTCATTTATAAGATCTGACTTTCTTTTTTTTTTTTCTTTTTTTTAGACCTGGCATTCTGAGAAGTTTGAACCATTCCAGGCCACCTGGTAAGCAAAATGCCCCTTATAGCTGTGAGGGATCTCTCCCTGTACTGTGTGAGCTCCTTTATTGGGTCAGGCGGTGATGACACACTTGCCCTCACTGAGAACATAGTTCAATAATGAGAACCCCCAACGTACTCAAAATATCTGAGCTTGACCCATGTCCATAATTGTAAAAATAGTTCTCTTTATGAAGATTTCTGTGCTAGTGTATAGAAAAGGAAGTGATCCTCAATCACCTACCCACTGCTGTATTGACAAGAGGTGGATGTGTAATCGGAATTCCTTTTTTAGAATTGTTGCTACAGAAAACGCACACAGGTGACCAGTGCCCTCATTGGCTGCGATCTGAGCTGTCATGTCTTTACTGTATCTAAGGAGGGAGCCATGATTTTCACACAGGCTTGACTTCAAACGTGTCTGCCTTTTTGTTGCCATTACATTATATGGTGGATTGGTGGGAGGAGTTTATCCCAAAAGAGATGTAACAGGATACAGGGGGGGGGGTTTATTTGATCCCCTGCTTATTTTGTTAATTTTCCCACTGACACAAATGATCAGTATATGACTTTTTAATGGTAGGTTTATTTTAACAGTGAGGGACAGAATGACAAAACTATCCAGAAAAACTCATTTCAAAATTTTATATATTTTTTTTTTTTTTTTTTTTATATTTTGAGTGAAATAAGTATTTGACCCCTTCGCAAAACATTGACTTGGGACTTGGTGGCAAAACCCTTCTTGGTAATCTGAGTCATTGTCATGCTGGAAGACCCATTTTTCAGTGACCTAGATGAGGGAAGGAGGATCTCTCCCATGATTTCACGGTACGTGGGCCCAGTCCATCGTCCCTTTGCGGTGAAGTTGTCCTGTCCCCTTCGCAGAATAACACCCCCAAAGCATAATGTTTCCACCTTCATGTTTGACAGCAGGGATGGTGTTCTTGGGGGGGGGGGGGGGGGGTCAGAGGCAGCATTCCTCCTCTTCCAAACATGGCAGGTTGAGCCTATGCCAAAAAGCTTGATTTTGGTCTCCTCTGACCACAACACTTTCACCCAGTTCTCCTCGGAATCATTCAGATGTTTGTTAGCAAACTTCAGACAGTCTGTACATGTGCTTTCTTGAGCAGGGGGACCTTGCGGGCGCTGCAGGATTTCAGTCCTTCACGGTGTAGTGTTACCAATTGTTTTCTTGGTGACGATGGTCCCAGCTGAGATCATTGACAAGATTCTCCCGTGTAGTTCTGGGCGGATTCCTCACCGTTCTCATGATCATTGAAACTCCTCGAGGTGAGATCTTGCATGGAGCCCCAGACTGATGGAGATTGGCAGTTATTTTGTGTTTCTTCCATCTGAAAATCGCACCAACTGTCACCCTCTCACCAAGCTGCTTGGCGTTGGTCTTGTAGCCCATTCCAGCCTTGTGTAGGTCTACAATCTTGCCCCTGACATCCTTGGACAACTCTTTAGTCTTTCCATGGTGGAGAGATTGGAATCTGATTGCTTCTGTGGACAGGCGTCTTTATATAGGTAACAAGCTGAGATTTGGAGCACTATCTTAAAGGGAGTGCTCCTAATCTCAGCTTGTTACCTGTATAGAAGACACCTGGGAGCCAGAAATCTTGCTGATAGGGGATCAAATACTTCACTCATTTAAAATGCTAATTTATAACTTTATGTTTTTCTGGATTATTTTTTTTTTTGTTCTGTCTCTTAAAATAAACCTATTAAAATTTAGACTGATCATTTTTGTGGGCAAACATAAAATCAAGAGGGGGATCAATACTTTTTTTTCCCTCCTCGCTGTGTGTAATGATCAGAGTAACGAAGTTGTAGTTTACTAAATGGGTACAGAATCAATAATGCAAAATGGGGCCTGAATGCCAAAGAGCATGCATACACTGTAGAATATTGCAAAACTGATTAATAAAGTTGTCTAAAGTCCCCTTTCACACTTGTGCGACTTGTCCTACAACTTGGGCCTGCAAAGTCACATGCCAAGTCTTGCGCCTTGATTTCCCACTTCAAAGTAGTCCCTGCACTACTTTGGTCCGACTTTGCAACTGGAGGTCCATAGACCTCTGGATTACACAGGCATTACTTCAAGTCGCGTGACTTTCAGGTTGTAATAGTGTGAAAGGGGCCTAAACCTGCATTCTTTCCAGCTATGTCTCTGGATCAATCACTCTAATGTGGCTGAATAGCATATTCACTATAAGGCTTCTTTCACACCAATGTGTTTTTTATTGCTTTTTGCAGAAATGCAGGACTTTATTTTCACGAGTTCCTATGCAACACGTTCACATCAATGAATGTTTGTGCCTTTGCATTTTTTTTGGAAAGGGTCAGGGACTTTTTTTAAATGCAAAGCGGTGCTTTTATTTATTTTTTTTGTTTGGTTCAATAGATTTCAATGGTGAAGCTGCAAAAAAAAGCATGTAGTGTTTTTTGCTGCTATCTGCGTGTGTTTTTTTTATCTGCCCAACAAATTTTTCCCCCAAAAAATCTTAAATACTAATTGAGTAAAAACGCAGCAAAAAGCACCGCAGAAAAGCTCAAAAGCGACATGCACAGATGAGAATTGAGCCAGAGTCTCTTCAGTGGTCTAGCTAAGCTTCAGTGAAATGGTACAGAACACAACTACTTGGAATTATATTCTTAGATGGCACTTCTAAAGTCCAAGGTAGCTCTGGTAATGCTGGTGTACAGGTGGGGAGGGTCCAAGGCCCTGCGTTGACTTATGCGCACCCCACTGTAACTGCAGTATGCCCTGCATGGAAGTAGTTGAACAAAGACTTGGGACTCCCAAGGATTTGATGTGAATGCATTCATACATACAAGGGATCTTGTCTAAACTGGCCATAGTATACCATATATACTCGCGTATAAGCTGAGTTTTTCAGCACATTTTTTTTGTGCTGAAAAATGCCCACCTCGTCTTATACTCGAGTCTCCTTTTTGCGCCTGATCTCCCGGACTTTGTGGACCCAGGCCATAGGTCCCCTGGACCTCAAACTTGGCACAAATATAGCTTCTACAAGTGTACAAAGTTTGTTGGCTGGGGAGTAACGATTTTTCAAAGCCGGGCACCCCTTTCATAGACTCCCATGTTAAACGGTAATTTCTTTGACTTTGGGGACCCGGTACCGGCCGGTCGTAGGTCCCCTGGACCCGAATCTTTGCACACATGTAGCCCCATTTCTCCTCTACAAGTGTGCAAAGTTTGTCTGGGGGATCTACGGTCGGGGAGACCTGATTTTTCAAACCCGGGCACCCTTTCCATAGACTCCCATGTTAAACGTCAGTCTAGTCATGGCCACAGTGAGGCATGCAGATGGACACCCTAGGCTTATACTCGAGTCAATACGTTTTCCCAGTTTTTTTTGTGGTAGAATTCGGTGCCTTGGCTTATATTCAGGTCGGCTTGTACTCGAGTATATACTGTATGTATGAATGTGAGTTAGGGACCTTTAGGTTGTAAGCTCCTTGAGATACAGGTCCTTCTCAAAAAATTAGCATATTGTGATAAAGTTCATTTTCTGTAATGTACTGATAAACATTAGACTTTGTAATATTTTAGATTCATTACACACAACTGAAGTAGTTCAAGCCTTTTCTTGTTTTAATATTGATGATTTTGGCATACAGCTCATGAAAACCCCAAAATCCTATCTCAAAAAATTAGCATATTTCAGCCGACCAATAAAAGAAAAGTGTTTTTAATACAAAAAAGTCAACCTTCAAATAATTATGTTCAGTTATGCACTCAATACTTGGTCGGGAATCCTTTTGCAGAAATGACTGCTTCAATGCGGCGTGGCATGGAGGCAACCAGCCTGTGGCACTGCTGAGGAGTTATGGAGGCCCAGGATGCTTTGATAGCGGCCTTAAGCTCATCCAGAGTGTTGGGTCTTGCGTCTCTCAACTTTCTCTTCCCAATATCCCACAGATTCTCTATGGGGTTCAGGTCAGGAGAGTTGGCAGGCCAATTGAGCACAGTAATACCATGGTCAGTAAACCATTTACCAGTGGTTTTGGCACTGTGAGCAGGTGCCAGGTCGTGCTGAAAAATGAAATCTTCATCTCCATAAAGCTTTTCAGCAGATGGAAGCCTGAAGTGCTCCAAAATCTCCTGATGGCTAGCTGCATTGACCCTGCCCTTGATAAAACACAGTGGACCAACACCAGCAGCTGACATGGCACCCCAGACCATCACTGACTGTGGGTACTTGACACTGGACTTAAGGCATTTTGGCATTTCCCTCTCCCCAGTCTTCCTCCAGACTCTGGCACCTTGATTTCCGAATGTACTTTGGACCACTGAGCAACAGTCCAGTGCTGCTTCTCTGTAGCCCAGGTCAGGCGCTTCTGCCGCTGTTTCTGGTTCAAAAGTGGCTTGACCTGGGGAATGCAGCACCTGTAGCCCATTTCCTGCACACGCCTATTCACGGTGGCTCTGGATGTTTCTACTCCAGACTCAGTCCACTGCTTCCGCAGGTCCTCCAAGGTCTGGAATCGGTCCTTCTCCACAATCTTCTTCAGGGTCCGGTCACCTCTTCTCGTTGTGCAGCGTTTTCTGCCACACTTTTTCCTTCCCACAGACTTCCCACTGAGGTGCCTTGATACAGAACTCTGGGAACAGCCTATTCGTTCAGAAATTTCTTTCTGTGTCTTACCCTCTTGCTTGAGGGTGTCAATGATGGCCTTCTGGACAGCAGTCAGGTCGGCAGTCTTACCCATGATTGCGGTTTTGAGTAATGAACCAGGCTGGGAGTTTTTAAAAGCCTCAGGAATCTTTTGCAGGTGTTTAGAGTTAATTAGTTGATTCAGATGATTAGGTTAATAGCTTGTTTAGAGAACCTTTTCATGATATGCTAATTTTTTGAGATAGGAATTTTGGGTTGTCATGAGCTGTATGCCAAAATCATCAATATTAAAACAAGAAAAGGCTTGAATTACTTCAGTTGTGTGTAATGAATCTAAAATATATGAAAGTCTAATGTTTATCAGTACATTACAGAAAATAATGAACTTTATCACAATATGCAAATTTTTTGAGAAGGACCTGTATATCATTTTTATTTCAGGTACTTGTATAGCGCTGTCAATTTACGCAGCGCTTTACTTTACATGTACATTCACATCAGTCCCTACTGAGGATGAGCTCCGGCGTGTTCGCAAACCCCACGTGCAGAGCCCACCAGGAAGTAGGAGCTACGCTAATCACAGGCAGTGAGACATTTCCCGATCTCTGCAGCCGCGCATCAGGACAATGTCTCACTGCCTGTGGTTAGCGCAGTGCCAACTTCCTGGCAGGCTCTGCACGTGGAGTTTGCGAACACGCCGGAGCTCATCCATAGTAGGGATATACTAGGGCCAACTTAGACCGGATCCGATTAACCTACCAGCGTGTGTATATACAGTGTGTGCACACTTTTTATTTTTAGCAGAGACCCTAGAGAAATAAAATAGCAATAGTTTGTCGCACTGTATTTGCGCAGCAGTAAAATACTAATACTTTTTAAGAAAACATGTAGTAAAACTATCTTATAAGATCTGTTATGAGAACATTTTTTGCAGGAAATTTACATTGTTCGTTTTTTTTGGTTTTTTTTTAAGATCTCTAATTCTGAGAAGTTTGAACAATTTCAGGCAATCCGGTAAGTAAAATGCCCCTTCTAGACAAAGATATGAGTGATCTCTCCCTGTACTGTGAGCTTTATTATCAGGTCAGGCGGTGATGACACACTTGCCCTCACTGAGAACATTGTTCAATAATGAGAACCCCCAACGTACTCAATATCTGAGCTTGACCTGATTATCAACTTTTACGTAAAAATCTTATCTTTATTAAGATTTCTGTTAATCGAAAAAGTGATCCTCAACCACCTACCCACTGCTTTGATGACAAGGGGGTGGATGTATAATGTGAACAAACCTTTTGTGTGGCATTAATTAAATGGGGGAGAAAAAAATATACAAGGAACTTCATCATAAGCAAGAAATATTTTGCCCATTGACTAACACGAGAGTTGTTGGGTGTCTGTCTTTATCCACTTTAAGACCTTTTCCAGAACTTTTTGTTTACAAGTTTTTAAATTGGTATTCTTTGCTGCTAGAAAATTACTTAAAACTCCCCAAAGTGTGTCATTTTTATTTTTCCCCTGTTTTTAAATTGACAGCATCCTTTATTTTTTAGACCAATTCTGAGAAGAGAACTACAGGCCACACGGTGAGCAAAATGCCCCTTCTAGCCAAAGCCGGATCTCCCTGTACTGTGAGCTCTATTAGGTCAGGCGGTGATGACACACGTGCCCTCACTGAGAACATTGTTCAATAATGAGAACCCCCAACGTACTCAAAATATCTGAGCTTGACCAATGTCCCTATTAGGTGAACCAATGGCCATACTATATACATTCAAACATTTTACATATTCTGAGATGTAAGTGAGCTTCAAAACAAGTCCTTATTGACCTCTAAGATTGAATTGCTGTACAGTGCTTGTTGCTACTAAATTCATACCTACAGAATTTAAATGGCTTGTCCCCCTTGCATCTGAGCAAGGACTTCACTGCCTGCCAATCTTCCAATGTAAAGTTGCTAGTGCTAAAAAGGATTGTTTACCTTTACCACAAAGCTGCCTATGCCGATAAGGGGCTTCTGTTAATTAAAAGAAGAAAAAAAACAGCATCTCTGACTAAAGTTGAATAAAGCCCTTGCTATAGGCCATTTACATAAACTTTTTTTTATGAAGCTTGGACTAAGTCCTCCCCTGGGGGCGTGACTACTGTATATACTCGAGTATAAGCGGAGTTTTTCAGCACATTTTTTATTTGTGCTGAAAATTCCCACCTCGGCTTATACTTGCGTCTGTGTCCATCTTCACCTTTGTGTGCCTGATCCTGGCCAGCCGTAGGATGTAGCCGGGATCAGGTGCACTCTTCCTCTACAAGCGTGCAAAGTTTGTCTGGAGGACCTACGGCCGGGGAGCACCGATTTTTATTTTTTTATTTTTTTTATTTTTTTTCTCTTTCAAAGCCTGGCACCCGTTCCATAGACTCCCATGTTAAAGTGGTTGTAAACCCACTTTTTCAACTTGCACCTACAGGTAAGCCTAGATTAAGGCTTACCTGTAGGTGCAAGAAATATCTCCTAAACCTACACGGTTTAGGAGATATTTACTAAAATGACAAGCGCCGCTGTCTACGGCGCATGCGCGCCGTAGACAACGGCGCATTCATGGGGTTAATCCCATTCACAAACTCAGCTACTTCCCAGCAATCGCTGGGCGTAGCCGAGTGGGACGCCTCCCGCGCGCATGCGCAGAGTGACGTCTCCGCCGCTCCGACCAATCACAGCGCCGGAGCGGCGCTGTGATTGGCTGGTGCGGCGATACCCGGAAGTAACATTCCGGCTATCGCCGCAGTGATGTCTGCGGCTGAACAGAGGGACGAGGACGGCTTCGGGGGGCCCGATCTAAGGTAAGTGGAACATAATGAGCTATTCTAGTCATAGCTCATTATGCCTTTCTTTTACAGGTTGTAAAAAAAAAAAGTGGGTTTACAACCACTTTAAACGGTCATTGCTCCTGTGATTTTGGGGACCCGGAACTGCCCAGCCTTAGGTCCCCCTGGACCCCAAGCCTGGCACACATGTATCCCCACGCTTCATCTACAAGTGTGCAAAGTTTGTTGTCCAGGGGACCTACTGCGGGGGAGCACCGATTTTTTTTTTTTCAAAGCCGGGCACCCCTTCCATAGACTCCCATGTTAAACGTCAGTCTAGTCACACAGCACAGGCGATCGGGTAGGGAGATTGGACAGAAGAATAAGTTTTCCCTTTTTTTTTTTTTTTTTTTTTTTTTTTTTTTTTGTAAAACTAGGTGCCTCGGCTTAGATTCGGGTCGGGTTATACTCAAGTATATATGGTAAGTCCTCCCCCGGGGCGTGACCTCTCAAAAGCTGTGCTCTGCGCTACTGCATCAGGGGGGAGAATGTGTAAGGGGTTTAAATTGGAGTTGGCGCTCACTCCTGTGATGAGCAGTGACTAGATCCCACCTGACAACGTCCTGGGAGTATTTCAGTCAGGCTTCATAAGCTATGTAAATGGCCTACACCTATAGCCAAGGGTAGTATTCATCTTTTAGTCAGAGCTGCACAGTTTTTGTTTGTAGATTAAAACATCCCTTACTTGCAAAAGCAGGTTTTTTTTCTCAAGGTGAACTATCCTTTTTAAAGTTAAGAACGTACTGCAACCTAACTTTACTGTCAGTTGTGATCTACGAGGAATAATGGCTCCACAGTGCCTGCAGCTACAGAGGTCAGCAAGGGTATATTTTAAAACTTATTGTTCGATTCTTAATGTGGAAATGTGACCTTTGCCTGGTTTTCACAGGGACAGGAAATGTTGTCCTATAGCCTCAGAATCGGTGACTATTCCCCAGAGCACCCTGAACCCAGGCTCGAGGCTTTTGGCTGTTCTCGGTGTGCCTTGGCAAAATGAATAAATGAATTTACTTGTGAATTGATAGCTGCATAAACTGCTTTCTTATGATTTTTTTTTTTTTGGGGATTTTTTTTTGTCTAGAATGTAGCAGAGGAATCTCAAGACACCGAATGTAATTACAGCCAGTCATCAAATTTTGTATGGGGATGAAGTGACGTGGATCATCTGGAAGCCTGGGCCAATGCCTTCTGCTCTAGAGGACTTAAATATTATATAATTTTTGTGTATATTTTGTATTGCATGTAGTATTCACTAAAAACATGCCTTATTTAACACGTGCATTAAATAATTCTATTTTGTGACACTTGGTACTGTTAATTTTTTTTTTATTACATGCTTTAACGCTGTACCCACAAGAAGATCAATAAAAATACTTAAGGGTTCATGGACATTTGGAGGCATTTAATGCCACTAGCATATGTTACTCAGCACTCTCTCCTGTGCCCTGGGAGCTCCAGGTCTTGCATACAGGATGCCATACAAGTGAATGACTGTGCACGGCTGTACTATAGTGAGAGCTGGCCAGCAGGAAGATGATGCATTGGCATTTATGGGTGTAAGGCTGTGTAGTTCACTGGTATGGCAGGCTGTACATGGCACCTTCAGCTCCCTGGTGTGGCAAAGCGTTGAGCTTGGTGCATAAAATGCCTACAAATGATGGCCATTTGTGTGAAGAGCCCCGGAATGTACCCTCATTTACAGAATGATCTTCCACTGATGCCAGATTACAAAGTATAAATACATGAATGAATTCATTAAATCTTGTGTTCCACAACATATACAATGAATTCAAGCACTTCATTAGTCTTGCTTTTTAGTTCCAACTTCCTCATGTGCAATAGAACAAATAGTGTCCCATGTGCAAAGTCAATATATAGGTGTTTCACCACCATGCTCCAAGACAAAAAGGATGGCCGCTTACCAGATACCAAGATCCCATAAAGAGATCATATGTGCTCAATCAAGGACACAGCCAAAGGCTGATTGCCTGCCAGCCTCAAAGGCTTGAGGTACAATAAATCCAGGCTCTTTTTATGTCTTGAAGAGTGGTTACATTTTCAGAGGGTTATATTCGATCAGCAGCTTTGCAGTAACCAGCCTAGTGGAGCAGAGACTGCAACTTTTTTTTTTTTTTGTCTTGGAGCACGGTGGTGAAGTACAATGCACCTATATTTTACTGACTTTTCACATGGACACTTTATTTGTTTTATGGGGGAGAAGTTTGAACCACAAATCAAGATTTAAGAACAGAACGAATTGTTCATCGTATATGTTGAACACAAGATTTAATGTATTTATACAGTAGTACCTTGGATTACGAGCATAATCTGTTCCAGGAGAATGCTTGTAATCCAAAGCACTTGCATATCAAAGCGAGTTTCCCCATAGAAGTCAATGGAAACGAAAATTTGTTCAGCATTGAAATCTATGGCATGCAATACCGCATGTGGCCAGAGGTGGGGTGGGGCACCGGAAATACTTGGACAGCTCGGTTGAACCCAAATGAGTTTTTTCCAAGTATTTCCGAAAGGCTGCTCGGCTCTGGCACCCCCGCACCTCTGGCCAAATGCAGTATTGCACACCGCTGTGGCTTGAATCTTGCTAGTTTTGCCGGACAGCTCGCAAACCGAGTCAAAATTCAAAAAAAAAAAATGCTCGTATTGCCAAACGCGCATTACTCGGAATCCGAGGTTTCACTGTACATGCAGTTTGAAAGGTTTCACTAAGCACCTTTATACATTGTTTTCACAATTTTCTTTAGTAATTTGAAACTGCCAGATTTATTTTTCAGTTAATGTTATCTTGCACATTAATTGGAAGAAGCAGCGCACTGACACATGATTGCACATATTACAAATTTACATTCTGGAGCCATTAACATTGTATTCTCACACTGAGAACTTGTCTTCTACATTCCTAAGAGCTCATTTACACTTGTGTTGCTGCCTAAGGAGTGATCCACTCTGAATCGCTCTTCAGAGAGCATTTGGCAAGCTGTCAGATGTCTCCTCCTCCACATCTGTTTAAAACCCAAACTGTCATACTGCAACCGTGTGCATTGTGGGGCCACTCATTCAGTACTGTCTGCCCAGAGTGACTGGGGATTTTTTCCGTGCCATGATTACAGTCCAAAAACTTACTGGAAGAGGGTTCCCCCCCCTTATAGTTTGTACAGGTTTACAAATTTTGTGGCAAGGGAGTGGGACTGTAGACTTGTGCCATTCGTTTCGAATTAACAAACTCTTTTAATGAATTTTCTCTGAATGTCCGAAAATCAGAAATGTAACTATTAAATTGTAGGTATTGGAATTTCCTCTCAAATTTGTCTCTGAAAATAACGAATACAAATTTATCCGAAATATTGAATGCCGTATTTAAATGAAAACGTAATGAATTTAATCTTTATTTTGTTCCGTTCCATTTGTTTAGATGCGGCATTCATTATTTCAAATAATTCGTGACTTTGGATAAACTCGTGTTTGTTGCGTTCACTAACAGCCAAATTTGAAAGGAAATTCCAATACTTATAATTTAATAGTTATTCAGAATTTTCGAAATCACGAATTTTCTAATTTATGTATTGCCATCATAATGAATGACCTGAAAAACAAATTTTCCGGCAGTGCACATGTCTGGACTGTAAGCTTCTCTGGAACAGACTGATGTAGATTGATTTTTATTTGTTTTCTCTTGTGATATGGTACTGCCTGTCTGAAAATATAGCATGTGATTAGGGAATGTTATCAGGAGACTTTCTATATGAAAAACATTTCTTTAAGTTCATTTTGTGGACCTCTTGTGAGTGATCTGGGTGCTAAAAACTGCAGTATGTGCATTATCTCTCCCAATGCTGAGCTCAGCTGCAATGGGGAAGTGTGCTGCGTATGTGCGGCTTTTGTAACGGGGAAACATTCGCCTCTGTGATGCCAGGATCTACCGTCCCAAATGGCTGGAGACTAGTCAGTAGGGACATGTAAAAGCCTATGGTATTTGCACCAGGCTTCAGGGCTACAGAAAATGGCATGCAGGGAAAGCGCTTTTCATTCATCAATATTTTTAAACCTGAAGTTATTTTTGACCTTCTGTCGGCACCAAGTCTGCATCATAAACCTATTCTGAAAAAGCTCTGCCAAAGGTGAACTTAACCTGGTGATCCTGCTGGTAACACTTCCTGTTCAGCATGACCATGCTCACTCTGTACCGTGCCTATGAAGGAGCAGCATTGTCATCCTTGGAGGGTACTACAGAACACCAAAAGGGGATGTTGTGGGGGGGGGGACATAGTCTGCAGTTGACAGATAATGGGAAATGATGCTAATGGATTTGTCTGCACAGGCAGAGTGCACCAAAAGTGATCCAGCTCTCTGGATTTCTGGCAGGATGAACTTTTTTTACATCTCAAATTGCTGCAAAAAAATGCTTTCAATGTTATATTTTAAAAGACCAAAATAGAGCTAATAATTCAACTGTTGGGGTTTATGTACAGTAGGAAGATGGTTGTGCTGTTAACAAGCTTGAAAAGCATGCTAGTGTCTAAGGCTGGGGTCTCAAACTGGTGGCCCTACAGCTGTTGCAAAACTACAAGTCCCCATAAGGCATTGCAAGGCTGACAGTTACAAGCATGACTCCCTCAAGCAGAGGCATTATGGGATTTGTAGTTCCGCAACAGCTGGAGGGCCACCAGGTTGAGACCCCCTGGTCTAAGGAGAGCAGGTGCTGGCAGGGTGGAGATTGTCCACACCCGCCATACAAGGCTAAACCTGATCCGTTACTAAGCAATGTGGTTAGCCAGCTTGCCCCCTACCCTCTCAAAACAGCCACTCTGTGTCTGGATGGTGTGGAGGAGGGAGAAAGCAGCTGTGCCATGGAGCCATAAGGCTTTTTAGGGAAGCAATAAGCTGTGCCTGGGAGGTTTGGTGTCCTGCGGAGCAAGGCATTAAGTTGGTAGTATATGCGGAGGCAAGGTAGTGTACAGGGGTGTTGGGAGTTTTGTTGGCTAGCCAGGAAGTGTGCGGCTAGAGGGTCAGGAGGTGAGCCAAAAAGGTAAGGAGCTGTGCTGGGTACTGTAGACCAGCGGTTCTCAACCCTGTCCTCAAGTACCCCCAACAGGCCGTTTTCAGAATTTCTCTTAGATAAAATAGCTGTCCAAAATACAAAGCCATTGACTTGATTTAAAGCACCTGAGCAAGATAAAGGAAAACATGGCCTGTTGGGGGTACTTGAGGACAGGCTTGATAACCACTGTTGTAGACAACCTAGCTCTCCTGCAGACTTTATCACCTACTCAACATAAAGGGAATTGTTTAATTTCACATGGTTTTATACCTGTAAGAGATGCAGAGTGTATATATCCTGCAGGGGTTCAACACGGAGAAGTTCATTTCAAATCCAGCACCGCTAGGAGGTATTATGTTACAAATAAATAGATTGCTTATCTATTGGAGTGCCCATGTGAATGCCAATACCTGAGATGTACCATTAGTAAATGTTTTATATCGAGAGTATTATTGTGTATGGAAATCAGATTATCAAAACACTTTAGGATATTCCACAATAGGGAATCTAGGCAACTGAAGTTGTGTGGAATAGATACAATTCAAAAACATTGGCAATGATCCAACCTGATCAGGGGCATTTGACCACGTGGATGTATGGCCTAGCCCTAGATTGTATGCAAGTGGAAGGCCCTAAAGTGGAGTTGGACATGAATAGCAGCAAAAAGTGTCGCTGGTTCGAATCCCGACCACGACACCATCTGCCTGGAGTTTGCGTGTTCTCCCTGTGCCTACGTGGGTTTCCTCCCACACTCCAAAGACATGCTGGTAGGTTCATCGGATCTTGTCTAAATTGGCCCTAGTATATGTATGAATGTGTTAGGGACCTTGGGTTGTAAGCTTTAGGCAGGGACTGATGTGAATGTACAATGTATATGTAAAGCGCTGCGTAAATTGACAGTGCTATATAAGAACCTGAAATAAAAAAATAAATTGTTTTTGTATTTTTTTTTTTTTTTTTTCCATCAAACCCTTAGGGTAAGATCACATTATAAATGTTTCTTGGCATAATTTACTGTGTGTTGGGTTTGTGGATTCTTTATTTCATATATTTTATGTTTTTTTTTTTTATTTTGTTAGAATTCTAGATATATTTGTGTGTATTTTAATTTGTATTCTTGCAAAAGAATGCTTTATACATGACCACTAGATGGTGTTTTTGCATAAGGAATATGTTTTGCGAATCATTAATCTATTTGAACATTATGACAATTTTTTTTATCGGTGAGCAGAGTGGGTTGCAATTTTTTTTTTTTAAATAGGCTGATGGTATTGCCTTTTTATAAACAAAACTTAGTAGGAGGTCTAATGCTCAATAATAATGGTTAAAAGTATTATATAAGGGACCCTGATATGGCACATGCAGCTCCTGAGGGAATCCATTGGACAGAATGGGTAATGCATAGCTCCCAACTGTCCCTGATTTGGAACAAAGTCCCTCGTCCCCCCTCATTTTGGTCTAGACATTAATGGCTGTGTGTTGAGTTATTTTGAGGGGGACAGCAAATTTACACTGTTATACAAGCTGTACACTCACTACTTTACATTGTAGCAAAGTGTCATTTCTTCAGTGTTGTCACATGAAAAGATAGAATAAAATATTTACATAAATGTGAGGGGTGTACTGACTTTTGTGAGATACTGTATGTCTTCACACTGCTCTGTTGCTCTTCCATCGTGGTGTTAAAAATCCTGTTTCGTGCATTTTTGGTAAGTTAAAAATACCGCACCTCCCCATTGAAATGCATTGAAAGGGCCCCTTTTATTGGTGGCCAGTGGGAAAGGGCCCCTTTTATTGGTGGCCAGTGGGAAAGGGCCCCTTTTATTGGTGGCCAGTGGGAAAGGGCCCCTTTTATTGGTGGCCAGTGGGAAAGGGCCCCTTTTATTGGTGGCCAGTGGGAAAGGGCCCCTTTTATTGGTGGCCAGTGGGAAAGGGCCCCTTTTATTGGTGGCCAGTGGGAAAGGGCCCCTTTTATTGGTGGCCAGTGGGAAAGGGCCCCTTTTATTGGTGGCCAGTGGGAAAGGGCCCCTTTTATTGGTGGCCAGTGGGAAAGGGCCCCTTTTATTGGTGGCCAGTGGGAAAGGGCCCCTTTCATGGGCGGTCGGTAGAAAGAATGCCTCTTACATTGGTGGTCAGTGAAGTACCCACTTTTAATGAAGGTCAGTTGGAAGAATGCTTCTTACATTGGTGGTCAGTGAAGGATGAGAAGAAAGACTCTTCTGGTCCCATGCCATTGGGTCTACCAAATGACATTGGTGCTAGAACTATGCAGACACCATCAAACAGGAGATCAGTTTTGCTTGAGGAAACCTGCCCTACTCTATCCAAAACGGAAAACAATTGCCTTCATATGCACTTTAATGTAATTCACAAAGGTTTCGTCTGCTTTCTGTCCATTTTAATTGTTCTCTGGAGTCAAATGGTAATATTGTTTAAGTGAAACAAAAATTGGAAATCAAAGTTGACACATAGGAAAAAAAAGTGAATGCATCCCCTTAAGTAAGGAGTTGAGGAAGTAATTAAATTGGTGCGTTGTGTATGATGAGTCTTTGGCTCAGTCTTCCAGGGCGCAGGCCATGTGACTTCCTAATTCCAGAAACAGATCTTCACAATTAAGCTTTTTATGACCTGGAATGTGTCCAATTTGTCTGGGGCTTAGTTGTCATAAATACTAAAGCTGGACGCTTTGGACCTGGTTGAGATTTAATAAACAAGTGGCGCTGATGCAAAGCGTTTATGGGAAGACAGTATGCATGTCTGTTTGCAGTGTTTTTACTGATCAGTGTTCATTCTCATTACTTGAGAATCCTGAGCTAAGGTGCTGTTACTTTAAAGCTGAACTCTGGGTAAAATCAACAGTTACCCTTGCAGTGGGGACCTCCCCCCCAGCAGTACAAGAGTTAATTGCTAGCTTTTGTATAGGGTAACAAATAAAGCAGTTTTACTTATGTAATCGGGGCCACCATCAGGGGGGTACAGCCCATACACATGTAAGGGGCCCGGGCCTTCCAAGGAGCCCGGGCCCCTGCTCCAGGAGGGGGCGGTACAAATCCCTATTCGCCTGTGTGCACCGTCCTTGAGCCTGGACCATGTCAGGAGATGGGGGGAATGGGACAGGAAAAATAGGACATGGGATGGAGGAGGAGGGTGATGACATGGGAATGGAGGGGATGGGAATGGAGAAGGAGGAGGACATAGGATGAGACTTGGTGGGGTGGCCAGTGGGTGGATTCAGTGGGACGGTGAGTGGGCGAGCCCTGGGGAATGTTGGTGGTCAGGCCCAGGCCAAAATTTCTGATGGCTGCCCTGTATGTAATACTTCACTCTCACAGGCTTCCACCATGCTGCATGATTGATCCCCTAAAGTCGCTTTTCTTTGGTGCTCCATTGGTCATTAGCACTCTGAGGTCATCATGTACAATGCAGTCCTGGCACTGAGGCCCACCTGGAGTATCAGAAAGAATAGGAGAGTGGCGGCTGCTGGGGAGCGAGGGATTAGGTAAGTAAAATGTTTGTTGACCCTCGACCAATAGGAGCTTTTAACCAATTCACTGCGGGGGGGGGGGGGGGGGGCTGCTACAAGTGTAACTTTTTTGATATTACCCAGAGATCCTCTTTAACCCAGCAATGGATAACAGTGAAACTCAACGCTATTACAGAAAAGTGCATCCTAGAGAGGCAGACCGTTAACATCACATTTTCTACATCGTCCAATCAGAGAATGCTTTTTATTCTCTGAATGGTGCCCATGCTGAGCGACCAAGCTCCTCTGTTCAAAATGCAGCAGGGCAGCTGCTCTGCACCAGACTTGGAAGCAACTGAAGATCACTGGAGTAATGGCATCTACTTCAGTAATTTCTAACTTCCAGGCGGGTCAGCCAGGTATGGTAAATGCATAGTTACATTGATCCAAGCTAAACCTATGTAACTATATATAATATATCAATACCTGGAATTCATCTTTAAAGCCATTGTTTACCTTTGCAGAAAAAAACTGGCTATGCAAATAAGGGCCCACTGTAGATCAAATTAAACTGCAGCTTTGACCAAAGTTGAATAATGCCCTTCTTTAGGTGTAGGCCCAGTGGCGGCCAGTGAATTCTTTTTAGGGGGGGCGGCGGCGGTAAACAGTATGCCAAACCCTCCCCCCCCCCCCCCCCCAATCGGTCGGTAGCACTTAGGCTCCATGCACACTGGACGCTAAAATAATGTCATAAAACCGTCAGTAGCTGCAGGGTCTTTCAACGTTTTTAACGGTTTTTCAATAGCGTTTATTAGCGGTTTTCCAGCGTTAGCATTTTTTTATCAATGGATCAAAAACGCTGGCGAGCCACGTTTTTGAGCATTTTTGCATTTTTCTGCGTTTTGCGTTTTTTGAGGTAAAAAAATGGCACTTTGAACGCAATTTTCGGGCGTTCAGAAAAAAGCCCATAAACTCCACTACTCATTAAAGCTGAAAAACTTCCATGTTTGCATGGACACATAGGCTAACATAGAGTGGAGTTTATGGGCTTTTAAAAAAAACGCCCAAACTCCAATAAACTGCAGTTTATCAGCTCCAGTGTACATGGAGCCTTACCGCATTACCGGCGGCTTCCCCTGCTTGGCGGCGGTGGCCTCCCATTCTCCTGCTCTCCATGGGTCATCACAGTGATGGGGGTGGCATCTTCTGTTTCCTCCTTGGAGGCCAATCAGGAGTCTTCTCTTTTCGGCCAATTGGAAAACAAGTTTCGCACCCACTAACACACCTGGGTGAGATCGGGGTGCATTCTCTGCAACCCAAGCCCACCCTATTTTTAAGCCTATCAGAGCCTCTGGTGCTTCAAAAAGAAAAACCCCACCGCTGTAATTCATGCATCCGGTGCCCTGAAAGGGGCCGGACGCATGAATAGGGGGTGGCCACGGTGGCCATGGATACATTCATGCTATGCTATGCATGAATCTATCCATTGCATATAGGGTGGTGGCGTGGAGAGAGGGGGTGGCGCCCAGGGGCCCCTAATGGACATAATAGGCCATTTACGTACCTCATGAAGCCTGACTGGAAAACTTCTAGGATGCTGCTACTGTGCAATACCAATGATGGGGCACTAGTCCTCCCACTGACACCAATGATGGGGCACTAGTCCTCCCACTGACACCAATGATGGGGCACTATTCCTCCCACTGACATCAATGATGGGGCACTATTCCTCCCACTGACACCAATGATGGGGCACTATTCCTCCCACTGACACCAATGATGGGGCACTATTCCTCCCACTGACACCAATGATGGGGCACTAGTCCTCCCACTGACACCAATGATGGGGCACTATTCCTCCCACTGACACCAATGATGGGGCACTAGTCCTCCCACTGACACCAATGATGTGGCACTATTCCTCCCACTGACATCAATAATGGTGCACTATTCCTCCCACTGACGCCAACAATGGGGCATAATTCCTGCTACTGACATAAGCAATGGGGGATTATTGCAGTGAAAGCTAGGAATCTCTTAGCCAGGGACCCATTGAAGATTTTGGGAGATCTACAGTATGTAGGCTCCAAAAACAATTGTAATATGTATGCATGTGTTCATAGCAGGGGTCTCCAAACTTTCTAAACAAAGGGCCAGTTTACTGTCCTTCAGATTTTAGGGCGGGCCAGACTGTGGTCATTGGGAGTGCAACTTGTCCTGGCATCATTGGGAGAAATAGTGCTCCATCGTTGGTGTCAGTTTGAGGAATAGTTCCCATCATTGGTTTTAGTGGGAGAAATAGTGCCCCATCATTGGTGTCAGTGAGGGAAATTGTGCCCCATCCATCGGTGTGCACCTCAAAGTTTAACCACTTCATTACCGGGCATTTTCACCCCCTTCCTGCCCAGGCAAAATTTCCAGCTTTCAGCGCTGTCACATTTTGAATGACAATTGTACGCTCATGCAACACTGTACCCATATGAAATTTTGATAATTTTTTCCCCCACAAATAGAGCTTTCTTTTGGTGGTATTTTGATCACCTTTTTATTTTTTACGCTTTAAACAAATAAAGACCGACAATTTTGAAAAAAACACAATATTTTTTCATTTTTGCTATAATAAATATCCCAATTTTTAAAAAAAGAAAACAAATTTCTTCCTCAGTTTAGTCCGATACGTATTCTTCTACATATTTTTGGTAAAAAAAAATCGCAATCAGCGTATATTGATTGGTTTGCGCAAAAGTTATAGCGCCTACAAAATAGGGGATATATTTATGGCATTTTTATTATTATAATTTTTTTTACTAGTAATGGCGGCGATCTGCGATTTTTGTCAGGACTGTGATATTGCGGTGGACAGATCGGACACTTTTGACACTATTTTGGGACCAGTGACATTTATACAGCGTTCTGAGCTATAAAAATGCACAGATTACTGTACAAATGTGACTGTCAGTGAAGGGGATAACACTAGGGGGCGATCAAGGGGTTAAATGTGTTACCTAGTGAGTGATTCTAACTGTGGGGTGAGGGGACTGACTGGGGGAGGTGACCGATCGGTATTCCTATATACAAAGAACACAAGATCGGTCTCCTCTCCCCTGACAGGACGTGGATCTGTGTGTTTACACACACAGATCCACGTCCCTGCTCTGTGACAAGCAATCGCGGGTGCCCAGCGACCACCAGGCACGCGCATCGGCTCCCGAATGATGCGGCGGGCGCAGAATGGGAAGTGGTTAAACACATATGTGTGTGTGCATGTGTATATATACAGACAATGTCAGTGGGAGGACTAGTGCCCCATCATTGGTGTCAGTGGGAGGACTAGTGCCCCATCATTGGTGTCAGTGGGAGGAATAGTGCCCCATCATTGGTGTCAGTGGGAGGAATAGTCCCCCATTGCTTATGTCAGTAGCAGGAATTATGCCCCATTGTTGGCGTCAGTGGGAGGAATAGTGCCCCATCATTGATGTCACTGGGAGGAATAGTGTCCCATCATTGGTATTCCTGGGAGGAATAGTGCCCCATCATTGGTGTCAGTGGGAGGAATAGTGCCCCATCATTGGTGTCAGTGGGAGGAATAGTGCCCCATCATTGGTGTCAGTGGGAGGAATAGTGCCCCATCATTGATGTCAGTGGGAGGAATAGTGCCCCATCATTGGTGTCAGTGGGAGGACTAGTGCCCCATCATTGGTGTCAGTGGGAGGAATAGTGCCCCATCATTGGTGTCAGTGGGAGGAATAGTGCCCCATCATTGGTGTCAGTGGGAGGAATAGTGCCCCATCATTGATGTCAGTGGGAGGAATAGTGCCCCATCATTGGTGTCAGTGGGAGGACTAGTGCCCCATCATTGGTGTCAGTGGGAGGAATAGTGCCCCATCATTGGTGTCAGTGGGAGGAATAGTCCCCCATTGCTTATGTCAGTAGCAGGAATTATGCCCCATTGTTGGCGTCAGTGGGAGGAATAGTGCCCCATCATTGATGTCACTGGGAGGAATAGTGTCCCATCATTGGTATTCCTGGGAGGAATAGTGCCCCATCATTGGTGTCAGTGGGAGGAATAGTGCCCCATCATTGGTGTCAGTGGGAGGAATAGTGCCCCATCATTGGTGTCAGTGGGAGGAATAGTGCCCCATCATTGATGTCAGTGGGAGGAATAGTGCCCCATCATTGGTGTCAGTGGGAGGAATAGTGCCCCATCATTGGTGTCAGTGGGAGGAATAGTGCCCCATCATTGGTGTCAGTGGGAGGAATAGTGCCCCATCATTGATGTCAGTGGGAGGAATAGTGCCCCATCATTGGTGTCAGTGGGAGGACTAGTGCCCCATCATTGGTGTCAGTGGGAGGAATAGTGCCCCATCATTGGTGTCAGTGGGAGGAATAGTCCCCCATTGCTTATGTCAGTAGCAGGAATTATGCCCCATTGTTGGCGTCAGTGGGAGGAATAGTGCCCCATCATTGATGTCACTGGGAGGAATAGTGTCCCATCATTGGTATTCCTGGGAGGAATAGTGCCCCATCATTGGTGTCAGTGGGAGGAATAGTGCCCCATCATTGGTGTCAGTGGGAGGAATAGTGCCCCATCATTGGTGTCAGTGGGAGGAATAGTGCCCCATCATTGATGTCAGTGGGAGGAATAGTGCCCCATCATTGGTGTCAGTGGGAGGACTAGTGCCCCATCATTGGTGTCAGTGGGAGGAATAGTGCCCCATCATTGGTGTCGGTGGGAGGAATAGTGCCCCATCATTGATGTCAGTGGTAGGAATAGTGCCTCATCATTGGTATTTTTGGGAGGAATAGTGCCCCATCATTGGTATTCCTGGGAGGAATAGTGCCCCATCATTGGTGTCAGTGGGAGGAATAGTGCCCCATCATTGGTGTCAGTGGGAGGAATAGTGCCCCATCATTGGTGTCAGTGGGAGGACTAGTGCCCCATCATTGGTGTCAGTGGGAGGAATAGTGCCCCATCATTGGTGTCAGTGGGAGGAATAGTGCCCCATCATTGATGTCAGTGGTAGGAATAGTGCCTCATCATTGGTATTTTTGGGAGGAATAGTGTCCCATCATTGGTATTCCTGGGAGGAATAGTGCCCCATCATTGGTGTCAGTGGGAGGAATAGTGCCCCATCATTGGTATTCCTGGGAGGAATAGTGCCCCATCATTGGTGTCAGTGGGAGGAATAGTGCCCCATCATTGGTGTCAGTGGGAGGAATAGTGCCCCATCATTGGTGTCAGTGGGAGGACTAGTGCCCCATCATTGGTGTCAGTGGGAAGAATAGTGCCCCATCATTGATGTCAGTGGTAGGAATAGTGCCTCATCATTGGTATTTTTGGGAGGAATAGTGCCCCATCATTGGTGTCAGTGGGAGGAATAGTGCCCCATCATTGGTGTCAGTGGGAGGAATAGTGCCCCATCATTGGTGTCAGTGGGAGGAATAGTGCCCCATCATTGGTGTCAGTGGGAGGACTAGTGCCCCATCATTGGTGTCAGTGGGAGGAATAGTGCCCCATCATTGGTGTCAGTGGGAGGAATAGTCCCCCATTGCTTATGTCAGTAGCAGGAATTATGCCCCATTGTTGGCGTCAGTGGGAGGAATAGTGCCCCATCATTGATGTCACTGGGAGGAATAGTGTCCCATCATTGGTATTCCTGGAAGGAATAGTGCCCCATCATTGGTGTCAGTGGGAGGAATAGTGCCCCATCATTGGTGTCAGTGGGAGGAATAGTGCCCCATCATTGGTGTCAGTGGGAGGAATAGTGCCCCATCATTGGTGTCAGTGGGAGGAATAGTGCCCCATCATTGGTGTCAGTGGGAGGAATAGTGCCCCATCATTGGTGTCAGTGGGAGGAATAGTGCCCCATCATTGATGTCAGTGGTAGGAATAGTGCCTCATCATTGGTATTTTTGGGAGGAATAGTGTCCCATCATTGGTATTCCTGGGAGGAATAGTGCCCCATCATTGGTGTCAGTGGGAGGAATAGTGCCCCATCATTGGTATTCCTGGGAGGAATAGTGCCCCATCATTGGTGTCAGTGGGAGGAATAGTGCCCCATCATTGGTATTTTTGGGAGGAATAGTGCCCCATCATTGGTGTCAGTGGGAGGAATAGTGCCCCATCATTGGTGTCAGTGGGAGGACTAGTGCCCCATCATTGGTGTCAGTGGGAGGAATAGTGCCCCATCATTGGTGTCAGTGGGAGGAATAGTGCCTCATCATTGGTATTTTTGGGAGGAATAGTGCCCCATCATTGGTGTCAGTGGGAGGAATAGTGCCCCATCATTGGTGTCAGTGGGAGGACTAGTGCCCCATCATTGGTGTCAGTGGGAGGAATAGTGCCCCATCATTGGTGTCAGTGGGAAGAATAGTGCCCCATCATTGATGTCAGTGGTAGGAATAGTGCCTCATCATTGGTATTTTTGGGAGGAATAGTGCCCCATCATTGGTGTCAGTGGGAGGAATAGTGCCCCATCATTGGTGTCAGTGGGAGGAATAGTGCCCCATCATTGGTGTCAGTGGGAGGAATAGTGCCCCATCATTGATGTCAGTGGGAGGAATAGTGCCCCATCATTGGTGTCAGTGGGAGGACTAGTGCCCCATCATTGGTGTCAGTGGGAGGAATAGTGCCCCATCATTGGTGTCAGTGGGAGGAATAGTCCCCCATTGCTTATGTCAGTAGCAGGAATTATGCCCCATTGTTGGCGTCAGTGGGAGGAATAGTGCCCCATCATTGATGTCACTGGGAGGAATAGTGTCCCATCATTGGTATTCCTGGGAGGAATAGTGCCCCATCATTGGTGTCAGTGGGAGGAATAGTGCCCCATCATTGGTGTCAGTGGGAGGAATAGTGCCCCATCATTGGTGTCAGTGGGAGGAATAGTGCCCCATCATTGGTGTCAGTGGGAGGAATAGTGCCCCATCATTGGTGTCAGTGGGAGGAATAGTGCCCCATCATTGGTGTCAGTGGGAGGAATAGTGCCCCATCATTGATGTCAGTGGTAGGAATAGTGCCTCATCATTGGTATTTTTGGGAGGAATAGTGTCCCATCATTGGTATTCCTGGGAGGAATAGTGCCCCATCATTGGTGTCAGTGGGAGGAATAGTGCCCCATCATTGGTATTCCTGGGAGGAATAGTGCCCCATCATTGGTGTCAGTGGGAGGAATAGTGCCCCATCATTGGTGTCAGTGGGAGGACTAGTGCCCCATCATTGGTGTCAGTGGGAGGACTAGTGCCCCATCATTGGTGTCAGTGGGAGGAATAGTGCCCATCATTGGTGTCAGTGGGAAGAATAGTGCCCCATCATTGATGTCAGTGGTAGGAATAGTGCCTCATCATTGGTATTTTTGGGAGGAATAGTGCCCCATCATTGGTGTCTGTGGGAGGAATAGTGCCCCATCATTGATGTCAGTGGTAGGAATAGTGCCTCATCATTGGTGTCAGTGGGAGGAATAGTGCCCCATCATTGGTGTCAGTGGGAGGACTAGTGCCCATCATGGTGTCAGTGGGAGGACTAGTGCCCCATCATTGGTGTCAGTGGGAGGACTAATGCCCATCATGGTGTCAGTGGGAGGAATAGTGCCCCATCATTGGTGTCAGTGGGAGGAATAGTGCCCCATCATTGGTGTCAGTGGGAGGAATAGTGCCCCATCATTGGTGTCAGTGGGAGGAATAGTGCCCCATCATTGGTGTCAGTGGGAGGAATAGTGCCCCATCATTGATGTCAGTGGTAGGAATAGTGCCTCATCATTGGTATTTTTGGGAGGAATAGTGTCCCATCATTGGTATTCCTGGGAGGAATAGTGCCCCATCATTGGTGTCAGTGGGAGGAATAGTGCCCCATCATTGGTATTCCTGGGAGGAATAGTGCCCCATCATTGGTGTCAGTGGGAGGAATAGTGCCCCATCATTGGTGTCAGTGGGAGGACTAGTGCCCCATCATTGGTGTCAGTGGGAGGACTAGTGCCCCATCATTGGTGTCAGTGGGAGGAATAGTGCCCATCATTGGTGTCAGTGGGAAGAATAGTGCCCCATCATTGATGTCAGTGGTAGGAATAGTGCCTCATCATTGGTATTTTTGGGAGGAATAGTGCCCCATCATTGGTGTCTGTGGGAGGAATAGTGCCCCATCATTGATGTCAGTGGTAGGAATAGTGCCTCATCATTGGTGTCAGTGGGAGGAATAGTGCCCCATCATTGGTGTCAGTGGGAGGACTAGTGCCCATCATGGTGTCAGTGGGAGGACTAGTGCCCCATCATTGGTGTCAGTGGGAGGACTAATGCCCATCATGGTGTCAGTGGGAGGAATAGTGCCCCATCATTGGTGTCAGTGGGAGTAATAGTGCTCCATAATTGGTGTCAGTTGGAGAAATAGTGCCCCATCATTGGTGTCAGTTGGAGAAATAGTCTCCCATTGCTTATGTCGGTAGCAAGAATTATGCCCCATTGTTGGTGTCCTTGGGAGGATTAGTGTCTTGTATCAGTGGCAGAAAAAGTGCCGCAAGGGGCCGCAGTTTGGAGACCACTTGTCTACAGCATAGTAATGCAAATATATATATATATATATTTTTCATTGGCGTCTGGAGTCTGGATTGCTAGAATTGGTCACATGAGTTATTCTGTTACCCAGCAAGTCTGATAACACCTTCTCCAACAGTATAAATGGAGAGAGCAGGCTTATGATCTGCTTTATTATGACAGGTCCACCCTGACTTTGGCTAGAGTCATGGATTTTACGCCTCTGCAATAGAAGGAATATCATTTCGCAGAGTGACCTTGACTTGATGCAGTGCATGCCCCACTGGAGCTACATATCTCCACAGTATCCTTTCAACTAGGTCCAGAGTAAACAGTGCTGAGATAAAAGCCCCGGATCTGTCTTGACATGTTCCACAAATCAGCCGCCTTCGCAATAACAGCATGTAAAATTCACCATACTGTCATTTCACGGCTATGCCGGTGGGTGAGTGATGTCTGCCAAAATTTTATACAGCCGATAGTTTTCCCCACAGTACAAGAACTGTGCCCCACAAAAGCCAAGGACTTTTTTTTTTTTTTCTTGCTACGGCTGACTGTACATTTTACAATTATACATTATTCATTTAATGCATTTATGATGGCATTTGGCTGGAGTCCCACTTTGTAGGCGGACTTCAGTCAAAAATTTTTTGTTAGTTTTGGGTCCAGAAAGGATGACTTAAAACTTCATTACTGTCTGTGACCCCATTGGGGAGGTTTTCACTTTATGTTTTTTGTGATGTCAGGACAAGAAATATGGTGCGCAGTCATCACCAAGAGAGGAGGGCAATAGACAGCAATATAATCAGAAGGTTTAACCCAAGCTTTCTCAACCATTTTCACATGGAAGGACCCTTGAAGTAACCTTCATGGCCTCAGGAAGATGCTGCCAACAATTGTGATACAATAAAATTGATGTTTTGGAATGTGGCGTATTTAGCATATATGGCACCATGTCTGCACTATATGATGAAACGATTTTAAGTAATGATAATGAAGCGAAAAAATATTAAGAATTACGGCCAGAAAAGAAACAGCCCCCTGAAAACTGTAAATTTCCCCAACATTGTTGGTTGGTGGAAGAGTGCCTTCTTACATTCATGGTCAGTGAAAGAGTCCTAATACACTGGTGGACAGGGAAGCGGTCTGTTACAATGGAGGCCAGTGGAAAAACATCCCCCTTATATTGGTGGTCTGTAAAGAGTCCTCATACACTGGTGGTAGGTGAAGTGCTCTGTTACAATGGTAGTCAGTAGAAGGACCACCTTATATTTATGGTCTGTGAAGAGTCGTGTTACACTGGTGGTCAATGAGTGCTCTGCTGCGTTGGTGGTGGTCAGTGGAGAGAGACCCTCTTATATTGGTGGTCAGTGGGAAAGGATTAACCTATATTGATGTTCAGTAGGAGAAGGACCCCCTAATATTGGTGGTCTGTGAAGAGTCTGATTACTATGGTAGTCAGTGAAGTGCTCTCTTACATTGGCTATCAGAGGTGAAAAATCCCCTTATATTGGTGGTCAGCGAAGTGCTCTGTTACCCTTGTGGTCGGAGGAGAAAAATCCCCAATATTGGTGGTCAGTAGTAGAAGCAGCTCCTTATATTGGTGGTCAGTAAAGAGTCGTTTTACACTGGTGGTAAGTAAAGTGCTCTGTTACATTAGTGGTCAATGAGGAAGGCCCCTTTTATATTGAAGGCCAGTAGGAGAAGAATGTCTTATAGTGGTGGACCGTAAAGAGTCTTATTACTGTCAGGAGCCTCTAGCGCGTCTGCTCCTCATTCCAGCATTCTGGTTTTGGCTATGGCATTCTCCTTTTGTGTCTACCTGCACGGTGATCGTTGTTGTCAAACTCTGGGTGGAGACCAAACCTGATTTTTTTTTCTGTAAAATCTTTATTTATGAAAGACAAGGCAATACATCGCAAGATACGGTTGAAAGATATATAGATGTCAAGTAGTGCACCGATTATTCCTTTTTTTAGTTTATCCCCAAAAAAAAGAGGATAATATAAAAACGTAAATGACATACAATCACAAAAGAAAAACAGATAAATCAGCCAAAGGCATAGGGGATGCAGTAATCAGATAACGGGTCGGCGGTGAGTCCTCCGCCCACACAACGAGTGAGCTGAGCCCTGACCGCCGGGTTTCAGAACTTAGGACTGAATTATCCTCCGAAGAGGAGTTATCGGGCGTGCGAGCAGACCGACCGACTCCCCGGACCACACACTAATAATAGCGTATCGTATGAAGTCAGGGGCGAACCAGGCGTGCGCGAGGGGAGGGGGGCGACTTCGCTTCTCCAGCAGACCTCCCCTCGCAACGCGCCTCCGCCCAGGTCTCCCCCAAGTCAAGGCCTCCGCACCATGGTGGCACAAAAGTGACCGTCCCCGGAACTGATCCGGGAGTCTCATGATGGCAGACTGCCCAAGTCCATTAAGTAGGCTGGCTCGCCCGCACCACACCCCTCACCTAGCGCTTAGCTGGTGGACCGCCCTTAGACTGACGGTCCTGGCAGATGAAAACATAAATAATAAAAGAAAAAAGGGGGGGGGTATAGAAGAGAGAGAGAGAGAGAAAAAATATATAGGTTAGAACATACCTGGAATCTCACATCCAACTCCGCCTCCACTCCGGGCTCCGTCGGCATATCGGCACATATTCAGTAGCTAAAAGAAAAAAGAACTATCTCTCTGTTAAAAAAAGAAAAAAGAACTACTTGTCCCAGCTCCCGCTATCATCTAGATGACCATGTGGTTACCTAGTACCTTTCAGCCCTCTGCTCCCGCCTGAGGACCCCGAGGCCGTCCCTTGAGGGATGGCTCCGCGAGCTCCAATAGGGCCACATCCAAGCTGGAGGACACATGGCTTTGATCCGAGACATGTGCATCCCATGTCGACCAAGTTGCGGAGAAGCGGTCTCGGGTACCCCTGCAGGTGACAATCCAATCCTCCGCCTCCCTGATGTCACTCACCTTATGACGCCATTCCTCCCTGCCTGGAGTTTGCGGGTGCTTCCAATATATGGGAAGCAGCCGTTTAGCTGCGTTCAATAAGTGAGGCAGCACACTTTTCTTGTACTGGCTCACTGCCATTGGAGGAATGTGCAGCAGGAAGTGGAGCGGAGAGAGAGGGATGTCTGTGCTCGTAATCTCTTTGATCTGGGACTGAATGTCCTCCCAGTAGGGTCTAATCACCGGGCATTCCCACCAAATGTGCAGAAGGGTGCACCAAACCTGATTTAAGCCAGCCAAGTCTGCAGTCTCATGCTAGCGTGTATAATACGCGTGTAATACGTGCAAGCTGCCTGTCTATCTGTCTGTCTCTCCTGCTCTGTAGTTTGGATTCCCATATTAATGATCTCGGTTCGGATATCGACTATTCTCTGAACTCTGCCTGCCTTTTGACTATTGGTTGACCCTGGCTTTTCTAAACTCTGCCTGCCTTATACCTGGACTGTCATTGAACCAATTTACCTGTCTGCCAACCACAAGTACCCGTTTTCTTTTACCAGTTCACGCATGTCCCAGCGTGATGGCCAGGCACTATAGCATTGTGTATAAGACCTGGGGGCAACTGAGTACTGATAGGCCTGCTTGCTTTATGGGAAGGGAGCTTCTATAGGTGAATAACACAGAAACCAGCTATCGTGTCTGACCACCTGCATTAGGGGAAAGCGTGACAAATAATATAGCGGTCAGTGGAAGGAATAGTCATTACTTTGGTTGCCAAAGGGAAGTGTGCACTCTTACAATTAATCATTTGTGTCAGTCGTAGCTTATCTGAGAGGCAAAATATGCTCATTGCTCAACGAACCATTATCAACCAGTGGAGGAACCCTGGTTGAGAAAAGCTGGGCTAACCCTTTCCACTCTATTAAAATGTGTACCCACTGGAGAGATTTCCTGTCACTTCCTGTTCAGACAGGAAGTGTGGGTACAGCAGAGACCGCATTAAAAACTTAGAACTAAAAGAAACAGCACTACTACACATGTAGACTAAAAGGTCCAATTCAATGGAAGACCTCAAAATCTTGATAAATACCTAAATTACATATATCAGCATCACAAGGTAGCAATACTAAAGCAAAATATGTCAGAGAATGCATTTTTTAAATATAATCAATTGTAAATACTATCTAAGTAACCACATGAGGTGTGTCACACCTCCCAAAACATACAGGCAGCCAGTGGTCTCCTCTTAGATTTGACGCTCTGTGTTGTGAGTGGGTCCTCGGCATTCTTACTTACAATGCAGGACTGCTGATCCTCCATTGTACTTGATGATGTCAGAGTGCTGAAGAGAAGAGATTTTGAAGGACCGGTCATATGGAGAGGAGGAATCCTATGGGAACAAGAAGAGTTCAGAATTTTTGTGGCGTTCAGCATTAAAAACACTTAAAGCGGTTGTATAGTCAAAATTTAGACTTTTACCTACAGGTAAGCCTATAATAAGGCTTACCTGTAGGTAAAAAGAATATCTCCTAAACCTGTACGGTTTAGGAGATATTCCCCTTGCAATGCGCCACTGAATTCAGCGGTGCATGCGCATCGGGATTTCTTAGCTGAAAGCCTGGCAGACGGCGGACTATCCGGGAAAGAAGTCTCCCGCACGTATGCGCGGGAGTGACGACATAGTGGCTCCAGGCACTCAGCGCTGGAGCCGCGATACCCGGAGGACACGCCGAGGCAACATGTCATCTCCCTCGGCGTGGACCAGGTAAGTTACCGATGCCTCGTTCTAAGGTAAGTATTTCATTAAAGAGCTAGTATGCGGTGCATACTAGCTCATTATGCCTTTTGCCTTACAGGTAGAACAAAAACAAAAAAATGTCAGCGGGTGTACAACCGCTTTAAGAAACTCCATATCAAATCATCAGATTGCATTTTATTGCAATAAAGTTTATTTTCTGATGCATTCTCAGAATGGTGCCCATGCCGAGCGCCCAACCTCCTGTGGTTAGAATGTATCAGGAAAGCCACTAGGCACAGGACCCAGAAGCATGTGGAAATCACTGGAGTAGCAGTGTCTACTGCTACTTCAGTGATTTTCAGCTTCCAGGGGCATTGGCCAGGTATGGTATGTATACTGTACATAGTTATTTTATTCCAAGCTGGATCAATGTACCTACGTATAAAATATTCATACCCAGAATTCATATTTAATTAAACTCTTTGAACTCTTTGACTATCAGTGTGGCGATCTTACTTCTTGTATAGTTGGATCCCCAAACTGGCAGATAAATCAATGCACATATATACATGTTTATCTTGCATTCAGCTTAAAGGGGTTGTAAACCTTCGTGTTTTTTCACCTTAATGCATCCAAACCCCCCCCCCCCCGTTTTACTTACCTGAGCCCGGAATTTCCATGGGCGTGTCCCCGCCGTTGCTCGCTACACGGGTTCTCTGCTCTTCATTGGATAGAATGATAGCAGCCAGCCATTGGCTTCCGCTGCTGTCAATCAAATCCAATGACGCGGGTGCCGGGGGGCCATGCCGAGTCCTGCATTCGGCGGCTACATATGCCGAATGCTGGACATGGGAGCGCGCCCGCAAGGCAACCCCCTTGGGAGAGCGCTTCCCAGAGGGGGTTATCTAATGTGGGGAGGAGCCGAGAGAGCTGCCGTGGGACCCCAGAAGAGAATGTTCGGGGCCACTCTGTGCAAAACGAACTGCACAGTAGAAGTAAGTATGACATGGTTGTTATTTTTTCATTTTTTTAATCTAACCTATAGTATCACTTTAAAAAGCTGTTGTGGTTTTGTATATAAAGTATGGGACTTTAAGAGCCGGTTCACACTGGGGCGGCACGATTTTGGGGGCGACTCGGCGATGCGATCTCAAGCCGACTTCAAAGGCGATTTGCAAAATGACTTCTGTATAGAAGTCAATGCAAGTCGTCCCGAGTCGCCCCCAAAGTAGTACAGGAACCCTTTTCTAAGTCGGAGCGACCTGAGTCGCTCCTATTAGAACGGTTCCATTCAACAGAGCGAGACGCGACTCGTCAGGCGACTGAGTCGCCTGATGAGTCGCCTCTATGTGGACTGGGTTTTAATGTACATACAGTATATATTTTATATATATATCAATTATTCATTCAATCGACTGCTGTTTCATTTTATTAATACCCTTTTAAAATGTAATAATATATTGTCTTTCTCAAATATTTAACTGTATCTCAACCAACAAACCATTAGCAATACCTTCCCACCACATTACCATCAGTTATAATATTGCTTCAAGCAACCCACATATATTAAACTGAGATGGAGAGGCGATGAAAATTCTTAACGTGTTTCTGCCGCAGAGACCACTTTTATCTGAAATAGGACCGCCCGCTACAGAAGAGGATACCGGGGTTTTAGTAGCTAGCTGCTACCATAACAACGGTAATCCTCTTCAAAGTAGCGACGTATAACGACGGCGGGCGGTCCATAAGCGGTTAATATATTTTGTCCATAACTTTATGACCACCAATCTTTATTAAAGCGGAGGTCCACCGTAAAAAAAAAAAATTGCCAAAAAGGCTCCAAAAAAATTGAAAAAATAAAAATACATTTTTTATACTTACCAGAAATTTGCTGTTACTAGGCAGATCGTCCTAATCTGCCACTTCCTCGTCCGCGGTGATGTTCTGTGTTCTCCTCCTCACGCCGCCTTCTGGGGCACACAGGACACACCACCCATTCACAAAGCGCCGCGCGCCCTGGCGCATGCGCAGTAGAAAATGGGCAGTGAAGCCGCAAGGCTCCACTGCCTGTTTCCCTTAGTGAGGATGGTGGCGCCAGGACCTGCCACGATCGACGGATCGGCCTCGGGCGGCCGACATCGCAGGCATTATGGACAGGTAAGTGTGCTTATTAAAAGTCAGCAGCTACAGTGTTGGTAGCTGCTGACTTTTATTTAATTTTTTTTTTTTAAAGCTGGACCTCCACTTTAAGTAGGTCCCCCTTTTGTCACTAAAACAGCCCTGACTCATGGACTCCTCTAGACCTCTGAAGGTATGCTTTGGTATCTGGCACCAAGCTGTCAGGAGCAGAACCTTTAAGTCTTGTAAGTTGCGAGGTGGGGCCTCCATGGATCGGACTTGTTTTTCCAGCACATGCCACAGATGCTCGACTGGATTGAGATCTGGAGAGTTTGAAGGCCAATTTAACACCAAATTCATTGCTGAGTTCCTCAAACCATTCTTGAACCATTTGTGCAAAGGTTTTCCAGCAGAACATTGCCCAATGCATCACACCGCCATCTTCCACCTTGGTGCCTGGTGTCATCTCTTCCCCAGGTAAGTAACACACACGCACCTGGCCATCCACATGATATAAAAGAAAACGTGATTCATCAGACCAGGCCACCTTTTTCTACTGGACGGCTTAGTACAGTCAGAATGCTGCCCACAATGCAGGAAGCCACTACTGACTTATGCCTTGTACACATGTAGCACACAGACCCTTTTTCTCCTGCTTACCTCCACCTGCAGAGTAGGGCACACCATGCCACATGCCCGTATCCTCCTGGTATAGGAGGTTGAGCGGTGTTCATACTATTTTTGGGTCCTGCAGCGAGTTACCTCCCTCCATTGGTTCTCGTCCCTAGAGTGTAGGGAAAAGTCTTTCTTCCTCGTACATCACGGGACACAGAGCGGCATAGTCATTACTATGTGGGTTATATAGAATTACCTTCAGGTGCTGGCACTGGCAACTTCCAAAACAGGAAGTACCCTCCCCTATATAAGCCCCTCCCATCCGGGAGTACCTCAGTTTTTTGCCAGTGTCTAAGGTGTTGGCCAAGGTTAACATGTATTCATCTGGGCTTGTGTACAGGTTCTCTGGGCCTTAGCAAGCTATTCCGGATCCGACCAAAAAAGCTTCATAGCTAAACGGTCGGTACCCGGGCCTTGCAGAGAAGAGCAAGGTTTTGCCTGTAATGCCTCTCTTAGGAGGGCTGGACCCTGGGATCCAGAGCTCTGGTCATACCCAAAACCAAGAGGCTATCTGTGCAGGGTGCTATACAGGTCCAGGGGAGTGGAATCCTTGGGAACCCGGTCCCTGAAGGTCTAGTACAATGCCTGCCGTGAGAGGTGAAGTTTGGGCTTCTGTGGACCAAACAAAGTCCTGCGGCGGGGAAAAGGTAAGTGGGGGCCCCTCAGGAACTTGGTTCTATTGAGGGGACCCCCAAGCCTAATATGTCTTTCTGCCTGTTACCTAAAGGTATTCCCGCTAATAGCTGTATATGCCTAAAAAATCCTAGAAATGTCTTTTCATAAAGGAAGTTTTTAAAAAAAAAAAAAAAACTGTAAACCTGGAAATGTTTTTCATAAAGGAGGTTTTGAAAAAAAAAAAAAAAAAAAAGACAAAAGTGCGGTACCTGTGTGTGTCCACTGGAGGCCGCTGTGGAACGTCTTTTTTTCTTGGGACTATTCCTTCCATGGTGAAAGTCCAGGCAGATGAGTGAGCTCTCTATCAGGGAAGCTGCATTCCTCTGTCATGCTGCCAAGTAGTTTCTTTCCATCCCCGGGTCCTGGTGAAACAAGGACCCTGGCTCCTCTCCCTACATAGCGCCAAGAGCGCACACGTGCACGCGCGCGCACGCTTTCTCTTAAAGATTTAGCTTCAAAAAGGGGGCGGAGCCTGGCGGATGACGCGCTCTGTGTGCCAAGCGCTTCTGCGCATGTGCGGGCGTCCCAGCAAGATAAAAGGACTCAGTCCACGCTGCTTGCTATGGACACAGAGCATAAAAAGGAGCTGGTAGCATGGTATAGGGGCTTACAGCGGGCGGTTGATACAGGCATCCCCAGAAAGACGCATTGGTAGACACCCACTGATGTACATAGCAGCAAATTGCATTAGACTATTTCAGTAAAGGGGTGTATTGCGGCTGGAATACCTCAGCTTTGAACTAAGGAATATGCCGCCTAAAAAACTCTGGGATATACCTCTCAGGAAGTGTAGGGGGTCTCCATCGGGCTCTGAGGATCTTGAGCAGTCATCTGCACCTTCCTCCCCTGAAAAACCAGAGGTTAATGCCCATAAGGAACCCCCGGGAGTGCCAGGTACTGCGGCTGTCCTCAGTCCACCTGCTCCTGCATATATAACAGAGGAGGTTTTTGCCTCAACTCTGGAGGGATTGGAGCAGAGATTGGCAGCATTGATCGCTTCTTCTCTACAGGAAAGAAAGCGCGCCAGATCTCCATCACCTCCATCAGAGTGCCTGTTGGCAGAGCAACAGTCCCAAGAAGGGATTGACCTACCTGAAGGGGATCAGGAGGAGGTTAACTCTGTTTTTGAGGAATCGACAGTAGATGAACCATTTTCAGCATCACAGACTGAAAGATTGTGGGTCCAGACCCTAACTGACATGGTTCGATCTGCATTTAAAATGCCTCTTGTTGAACCATCAACTACTGCTGTCGCCTCATTGGGGTCGCTAAAAGCTCCCCAGATTAATTGCTCCTTTCCAATTCATCCATTATTGGAAGGACTTATATACCAGGACTGGGAACATCCTGATAAACTATTTGTTCCACCTAAGAAATTTCCGGTGATCTATCCCATGGAGGAAAAGTTCACCCAGAGATGGAATGTTCCTACGGTGGACGCAGCCATCTCTTCTGTGAACAAATCACTGACATGTCCAGTAGATAATGTTCAAATGTTCAAGGATCCAGTAGATAAAAAATTGGAATCTTTATTAAAATCTGCTTTTTCCACAGCAGGGGCTGTTACACAGCCAGCAGTGGCAGCTATTGGGGTCTGCCAAGCTTTAAAGGATCAGATGAAAATGGTCCTGAGGGATTTGCCAGACCAGCAGGCCCAGGCTCTGGCTGATCTGCCTAGAGCATTATGCTTTGCGGTTGACGCCATCAAGGATTCCCTCCATCAGGCCTCACGCTGTCTTTGGTACATATGCGTAGGCTTCTGTGGCTCAAGAACTGGTCTGCTGAGGCTCCCTGTAAGAAGCTCTTAGTTAGCTTCCCATTTCATGGGGAACGCCTTTTTGGCGAAGACCTGGATAAGTATATCCAGAAGATTTCCAGTGGTAAAAGTACTCTCTTACCAATTAAAAAGAGGTCTAGGGGTCCATCTTTTAAGAGGACTGCCTCTCCTATCCCTGGGACGTCTGCTACTAAGCAGTTCCGACGGCCTCCTCGGTCAAACTCAGGGGGTAAAAATCAGGGACAGTCACAGGGTAATAAGAAACCCTGGATCCGAAGAGGTACTAAACCAGCCTCCAAGTCAAGCCTATGAAGGGCTGCCCCCACTCAAACGGGTGGGGGGAAGACTTCAGTTGTTCGCAGAGACCTGGCGGGAGACGACCAAAGACAGATGGGTGCTCTCCGCAGTAACTCTGGGATACAAGTTGGAGTTAAAAGAGTCTCCTCCTTCCCATTTTATGTGGTCAGGCATGCCAAAAGACCCTCTGAAAAGAGGGTCTCTCCTAGTGGCGTTAGAACAACTATTGCTCCAAGGAGTAATTATGGAGGTTCCTATGGAAGAGTGGGGGTTGGGTTTCTACTCAAACCTTTTCACAGTCCCGAAACCAAACGGGGACATAAGACCCATATTGGACCTAAAGAGTCTAAACAAATTTCTAAACATCCGGTCCTTCCGGATGGAGTCGATCCGATCGGTCACCGCTGCCCTACAGGGGGAGGAAAGGTTAGCCTCGATCGACATCAAAGATGCTTACTTGCATGTTCCCATCTTTCCAGGTCATCAAAAGCTTCTACGCTTTGCAGTAGAAGGGCGCCATTTTCAGTTCAGAGCCTTACCATTCGGTCTGGCCACAGCACCACGAGTGTTCACAAAAATTCTGGCCCCACTGTTGGCCGATCTAAGAACACGAGGTGTAACGATAATGGCATACCTAGACGACCTGTTGTTGATGGACCACTCAGTTGCCAAGCTAGAAGTGGTAATTGTCGATACAATCAAGTATCTAGAATCTCACGGTTGGGTCATCAACCTGGACAAGTCAGCCCTACAGCCAGTAAAAAGCCTGGTATATCTAGGGCTACGGCTGGATTCAGACCAGAGGAAGATTTTCTTACCTCTAGACAAGGTATCCTCTTTGAGGGGCTTGGTCCGTCTGCTTTGTGCAAAAAGACAGCCGTCCATACGCCTGTGCATGAGGCTGCTAGGAAAGATGGTAGCATCATTCGAAGCTGTGCCATACGCCCAATTCCACTCAAGGAATTTGCAGAGGGCCATATTGTCAGCCTGGAACGGAAAAATTCAGGCTCTAGACTTCCCGATGGCTTTGTCCCCTTCCGTTCGGAAGAGTCTCTGCTGGTGGTTGATCCCCCAGAATCTCCAGAAGGGAAAACCCTTCAGTCCGATATCCTGGAAGGTGGTCACTACAGATGCCAGCCTTATAGGCTGGGGGGCAGTACTGGAGCAATGGTCTCTCCAGGGCAGATGGTCAAATGTAGTAAAAACCCTGCCCATCAATCTCTTAGAGATACGAGCAGCCCGGTATGCCCTAGTAGCCTGGACATCCAAACTCCAAGGGTCCCCTGTCAGAATTCAATCAGACAATGCCACAGCAGTGGCATATATCATTCATCAGGGAGGCACCAGGAGTCGTGCAGCCCAGAGGGAAGTAAGTCACATCCTGGAATGGGCAGAAAAGCATGTCCCATGTATATCAGCTGTCTTCATTCCAGGGGTGGAGAATTGGAAGGCGGACTTTCTGAGTCGCCAACAGTTATGCCCAGGGGAATGGTCCCTTCATCCCGAGGTCTTCCGGGCAATATGTCAGCGGTGGGGAACACCGGATGTAGATCTGCTAGCATCCAGATTCAACGCAAAGGTGGACAGATTTGTCTCCCGGACAAGGGATCCCCTCGCTTGCGGCTCGGATACTCTGGTGTTCCCTTGGGATCAGTTCAGACTGATATATGCATTCCCTCCGCTACAATTGTTGCCTCGACTCCTTCGCAGAGTCAGGTTGGAAAAGAAGCCGGTGATCCTAGTGGCTCCAGCGTGGCCCCGAAGGGCCTGGTACGCGGAGATCATAAAAATGTCTGTGGGGAGTCCTTGGACCCTTCCACGTCGTCCGGACCTGCTTTCGCAAGGACCGATATACCACCCTTTCTTACTAACTCTAAGTTTAACGGCCTGGCTATTGAATCCCACATCCTAAAGAAGAGAGGTCTCTCTAACTCTGTGGTATCAACTATAATCAATGCCAGGAAGCCTGTATCCAGGCAGATCTACTATAGAGTTTGGAAGGCGTACATCACTTGGTGCGAGGCCAGAAAATGGCATCCACGTAAGTACGTTATAGGCAGAATTCTGGACTTCCTACAGTGGGCTGTAGACAGGAAGTTTGCCTTAAGTACTATCAGGGGTCAGGTTTCGGCCTTATCAATACTATTTCAAAGGCCCCTGGCTATGCATTCACTTGTCAAATCCTTTATGCAAGGGGTGACTCGTATTATTCCACCGATTAAAGCTCCCATATGCCCATGGGATCTAAATTTGGTTCTGTCGGTTCTGCAGAAGCACCCATTTGAACCTTTGCGGCACATTTCCTTGGTTCTACTCACCAGAAAATTGATATTTTTAGTAGCCATATGCTCGGCTAGAAGAGTGTCGGAATTAGCCGCTATGTCCTGTAAAGAGCCATATCTGGTTGTCCATAAGGACAGAGTAGTGTTACGTCCTCATCCAGCCTTTCTTCCTAAGGTGGTATCGAGGTTTCACTTGAACCAGGATGTGGTTCTTCCTTCTTTTTTCCCCAAACCGAGCTCGGTAGAGGAAAAGTTATTGCATTCTTTGGATGTAGTAAGAGCAGTTAAAACTTATCTAAAAGCCACTGCTCAGATTCGTAGAACGGATTCTTTGTTTGTTCTGCCGGAAGGCCCCAGAAGGGGTCAGGCAGCATCAAAATCTACTTTAGCAAAGTGGATTCGACAGGTCATAATGCAAGCCTATGGCTTGAGAAGTAGACCGCCTCCGTTCAAAGTTAGGGCGCACTCCACGAGAGCAGTTGGAACTTCATGGGCAGTGCATCACCAGGCCTCCCTGGCGCAAATTTGTAAGGCCGCAACATGGTCTTCAGTACACACGTTTACTAGGTTCTACCAGGTAGACGTTAGAAGTCAGGAGGATGTCGCCTTTGGGCGCAGTGTGTTGCAGGCCGCAAAAGATCCTCATGCCTGATGGCGCCCAGCTTATGTATGGTGTATCCCCCCCCCCCTCATTTGGCATTGCTTTGGGACGTCCCACATAGTAATGACTATGCCGCTCTGTGTCCCGTGATGTACGAGGAAGAAAATAGGATTTTTATAACAGCTTACCTGTAAAATCCTTTTCTTGGAGTACATCACGGGACACAGAGCTCCCACCCCTCTTTTGGGGACACTTATTGCTTTGCTACAAAACTGAGGTACTCCAGGATGGGAGGGGCTTATATAGGGGAGGGTACTTCCTGTTTTGGAAGTTGCCAGTGCCAGCACCTGAAGGTATCTATATAACCCACATAGTAATGACTATGTCGCTCTGTGTCCCGTGATGTACTCCAAGAAAAGGATTTTACAGGTAAGCTGTTATAAAAATCCTATTTTTCTCTTTTCTAAAAGAAGGCAGACAAGTTTATTTTTGGTGCTTGGAACTTAGTGGGAAAAAGTTGAAGATAGAGATAGAGTTGGGTAGGGAGGTAGGTTCAGGCACGCGGCACCCATTTTCCCTATTCTCCACTCAAGCCTGAGTGGGCATTGCTCACCCGGATAGATCCCTTTCACAGTTCTAGCAGCCGGAGTGAAGCACGAACAGCTACTTTAGATTTCGTCCCCTTCAAGGACATGTTCAGGAGATCCTCTGCCACATAATCCTTTAGTTCCTGAATCTAGAACTCTCTAGTGCCTGCAACTTTTAGAGACCATAAGTGCCAGTGGGGCACATCACAGGAATTGTGCAACTCACGGAATCCTTCCCTCTGATAGGCAACCAGGCCTCTCCTGAGACAGTGACTTCCTTCACCGATCCCCCGGACAGGTCCTCCCCTGGTTTCCTCTCTTTCAGAGTGGGCCACCCTCCCACGGGTACCCTGGGACTCCGATGGTTTGGTTGAAGGTACTGGGCCTACCTGGAACACTATAGCCTCGGGCTGAAGGTGCCCGAGACTTCTCGACCAATTCACGCACCCCTGGCTAGCAAGGCCAAAGGGTGAGATTCTCGCCACCAGGGGTCCCCCTTGGAATCCCCCGGCCAATCTCTCCGCCTAATGGCGTCTGCTTCTTATGTACCCTCTCCCGGCATGCACAGCAGGTAGACCACACCCACTGTATGGCTGCCGAGAGAGGACACCCAATCACGCTACAATGCCACCTGTGGTTCGACCCAAGACCTGGACAACAGCACCACCTGCAGCTCAAGGGGAACTATACACCCAGGCAACACCACAGCAAAGCAGAGTCCAATCTAAAGAATCAGAAAACCTAAACCAAACTATTGCTCAGGCTGCCCCTAAATTTAAGGCACAGCGACCCCAATTTTGGGGATCCGCTACACACACAATCGGAATTTCCGATGAAAAAAGTCCGATGGACTTTTTTCATCGGAAATTCCGATCGTGTGTGGGCCCCATCGGATTTGTTTCCATCGGTGTTTAGAAATAGAACAGGTTTTATTTTTTTCCAATAGAAAAAAAAAAAAACATAGGAAATTCCTATCGTATGTGTGGAACTCTGACGGAGAAAAAACCCACACATGCTCAGAATCAAGTCAACGCATGCTCGGAAGCATTGAACTTCCTTTTTCTCGGCTCGTGTTGTACGTCACAGCGTTTTGGACGGTCGGAATTTGGACTGACAGTGTGTATGCAAGACTGATGGAAGACAGCTTGAACGGAATTCCGCCGGAAAATTCCATCGGATTTTATCCCATCGGAAAATCCGATCGTGTGTACAGGGCATAAGAGATCCACGGGAATTCCCGGTGTTGTTTTAATGTTTGTTTGTAAAGCAAAATATGTACGCAGTTTTCTAAAAAATACAAAAAAAGGTTATAGTTTCCTTTTAAAACTTTCACGTGGGACTGTGTTTCATTACTGCCTGAAAACTACTACAGTTGACTCCAGTGCTGTGGTTGAAGGTTTTTCCACACGTGTCTTAAATAAATGTTTCATCCAACATTGAAATGACATAAAACTTTGCTTAATGTCTTTTCAAAGAAGCACGCTCACACATATGTCCTCCAGAAAATCAGAGGGTGATCCAGGACTTGGGATTCCAAAGAAAATACAAATGATTCCATTGTCACGTTTTTCCACGTTCTGTAGGATTTTACTCCATTTTATTTGTTCTTGGATAGAAACAAAACCGCAAAAAATAACAACATTCCAGTAAGAAGAAGAATATAATTTTTAGCATGTGTTTCTGCAGCCTTAATATTTCTTTCCTCAATGCTATATTTACATTGTCTTGTGTAGAAACAAATCATTATCTTTGTTATGCACATTACATTATGATTTTCAGATATTTCCACCATTATTTGGCACACTGGAGAGCTGAAATTTACCTCCAGGGACACAGTAAGATATCTTAAAGTCTGAGTTCACCTTTTCACAAAAAATTAAAAGGTGAACTACTAGCACACTACCACCTCTTGCCAGTGCAGCGGTCCAGTGCAGAGGTCCAGGGAGTTGAAAGACGCAGTCTGATTGGTCAAAAAGATCACAAGCAAGTGCTAGCCAATCTGAATCACTGTGATCCATCCTGGAGTCCCTAAGGAAAGAAGGGGCAGAAGACCGTGGCTTTTAAAGGTTCGCCCTGGGCTTATCTTGGCACTGGTTGTAAGCACCCATGTCAGTGGTATTCAGTTTGTCTCCACCCCTATCCACCACTTTTTCTGGACAGCTTAGTCTGTTAAAGCAGGGAAAAAAAAAAGACCTGCTGGCTGGATCACCAGGTGAAAATAAAGGGGGGGAAAAGCTAAAAAATATAATTGTAGCACACCCCCGTAGGAGCTGCTGGTTTAGTTTTGGGCCTGCACGTTTCCTCAATAATCGTTGTCTAGTAGGGTGACCACGTGTCCCAGATTTTGCAGGTCTGTCCCGGGCACATTCATTCCAGGACAATACAGTGTCCCGGAAGGAAACTGACACAGCCACCCCCCCAGGCAAATCTGATGCCCCCAAAAAAGGCCGCCACATTAACGCTTTACTCACTGACAGTACTTGTCCTGGCTGAGAATGCCAGGAGGAGCACAATCCCGCCCCCTGCTTGTGATTGGAGAAATCATAAATCCCGCCTCTTGTGTCCAATCACTGTGCTGTGATTAGTTACAGTACAAGCTGATTTTTGGGAAGGGAGGGTGTCCCAGAATGGTAGTTTGAAAATGTGGTCACCCTATTGTCTAGGGGTTGAGAGTCTACAGTAACTTCAATGTCCACACAAGTTATAAATCCTTTTTCTTCAGGCTTTATTTTCCAAACAAACTTGAATAGGTAGAGGGATGGAGGGTTAGGGGAAGGTTCAGGCACACACAGCAGATCACTGGGGAAAACTCCTATGTTACAAAGTCTCACTCACCACTCTCCTTCGAGTGGGTATTGCTCACCCGGATAGGCCCCTCTCACTTGACCCAGCAGCTGGAATGGTGCACGAACGAACAGATAGGAAAGAACATTCTCTGCCACAGACCTTTTTGATGGTTATGTTGAACCGTTCAGTTATCCTCTGCCACAGGGTTTTAGTACCCGGATATCCAGCCTTACAGTCTAAGAGCCTTTAAGCCAACCTGGCAGACTGTAAGGTTACTTTAGTTACAGTGCATCCCTCAATAAGGCCCCCAGGCCTTCCGCAAGGTACCGGCCTTCTGCTCGGTCCTCTCCAGGACAGGTCCTCCCCTGGTTTCCTCCATTGAGTGGCTTCCTCCCTCAGGATGGACAGCACAGGATCACCTTCAAGCATAGGCCCCAGTCAAGACAACTGGGCCTACCTGGCATAGTTAAAGCCTCGGACCAACATGGCTCCGAGGCTGAATTCCCAGTAACACATGCCTCGAGCCAGGAGGGCCACGAGGCGAAGAAGAGCCCAGAATAATGGCGTCTGCCCCTTAAGTACCCTTCCCCAGCATGCTCAGCGGGTAGACCATTGCCACTGAACTTTTCCCGGGGAATGACACCCAATGCACTTTGGCCTGTTTGTCTTCCACATTGGCCTGGGGTGGTAACGCCACCTACAGGCAAACAGTGGGAAGTCCTTCCAACACAGCCATAGCCGGAACAGAGGCTGATTTAGCCTTAATTATTTACAGAGTCTGAGCTAACTACCAGCTCAGACACCCACTAAATTTAACATAGCGCCTGTTCATCAGGAGCAGGGCGCTACATAATTATTTCAGCCACCATATCTAAAGCCCCATACACACTATTAGATATTCTGCAGATTTTTGTCTTCAGATTAACCAAAACCATGTATTGCAAGGGCCTGCCTGATTGCATACAAATTGAAACTCTTAAAGTTTGACCTCATATTATATGGTTTTGGTAAATCTGAAGACAAAAATCTGCAGAAAATCTAATAGTGTGTATGGGGCTTTAGAATTGGTAAGCTACAATTTATTACTCATGCAGTGCAGGTGTCCTGCCAAAGAAGGTCCCCCGGCGGATAAGGACCCCCCTGGACTGCGCAGAGCGCGGCGCTTGCGCAGTACGAACCTTAACGGAGCCGCCAGCCGAAATAGCCAAAGATGTAGAGCTGAGAGTCAGCTCTACGCAGCGCCTGCACAATGACTATCAGATATGCCGCACGCTCCCGATGCTAGTGCTACTCTGCAAGGGGCGGAGGTGATTTTAGCAATAAAATACACGTTTTAGCGGGGCGGGTTTTGCAATGTTGATGGGCGGATTTGCACAAACTATTTAACGCACAAAAGAGGCGGTATTTTAAAATGATGGACAGAGATGATGGGTGGGTAGATACTGTGATAAATTCATTGTGTTCGTTAGTTAAATAGGTCGTGCAAACCCGCCCATCAACATTGCAAAACCCGCCCTTCATTTGTTTTAATACGCCTCGCTAAGACGTCTACTTTATTGCTAAAATCACCCCCGCTCCTTGCAGAGTAGCACTAGCATCGGGAGCGTGCGGCATGTGTCATAGTCATTGCGCAGGCGCCATGTAGAGCTGACTCTCAGCTCTACATCTTCGGCTATTTTCGGCGGCTCCGTTGAGGTTCGTACTGCGCAAGCGCCACGCCTACGCAGTACAGGGGGGTCCTTATCTGCCGGGGGGGTCTTCATCGGCAGAACACAGGCACAGCCCCAGTGCAAGGGGATTATTTTGTTAGCTGCCTGGCGTTAAAGCTAAAACTTTTTTTTTTATTATTATTTTTGAAAGAGTAGTGGAAGGCTTTAAAGTGGTTGTAAAACCTTACAGACCACTTTAACCTACAGGTAAGCCTAGATTAAGGCTTACCTGTAGGTGCAAGAAATATCTCCTTAACCTACACGGTTAAAGAGATATTTTCCAAAAAACGGGCACTGATGTCTATGGCGCATGCGTACTAAGCGTGCCGTTAGTGAAGGCGATCATGCCACGACGTCGTCCCTGCTCCGGCCAGTCACAGCGCCGGAGCAGCGATACCCGGAAGTCACTCTGGGAGAGATGGCGGCGACTGAGGAGGTGAATGAGGGTCGCTGCGGGGGCTTCGATCTCAGGAAAGTAATTCATAATCAGCTAATATGCTATGCATACTAGCTGATTATGCCTTTGTCTTGCAGGGTGTTTTGTTTTTGTTTTCTTTTAGAGAGGGTTTACCTACTCTTTAACCATGCTTCTGCCACCTGCGTCCGATTGGGGAAATTTCCCTTCACTTCCTGTCCCACAGCAGGAAGTGAGAAGAAACCCCTCACCTCTAACAGTTGTCACCAGAACTAGTGTTCCCACTGGAAAATTCTACCTCCCAAAATTTGGGAATGTGTAGCACCCTCCTAGGGAGACTGCTAGGTAATATCAGTGTTTATCTGGCTCTTTAGTTAGAGAAGCTAGAGTTGATTGCTTGGGTCTGTTTGTGGTTTCCCAGGTGGAGAGATTGATTAATTTCCCCTGTCTCTGTTGAGAGGCTTTCAGAGTTTAGCAAGGGAAATGTAAATCTTCCACCTTAATACTGTATTTACTACCCTCTGGCCAATCCCTGGTGAAGTGTGCCCAGAAGGTGGTCAGTGAGGGGGTAAATAGGCTGGAACCTGTGCAAATTTGTTCTTCCCCTGAAGGAAGGGGGGCTGTGTGTTTCAGGGAGCTGCTAAGACCTTGAAACCCTCCTGACTGGTTACTGGACTACTCCTTCCCCCAGATCGAACCCATGGCCTTACTTCTACTGGGATTAGGGTTGCCACCTGTCCGGGATTCACCCAGATAGTTCAGGTTTTGAATCAGGTGTCCGGGTTTTAGGCAGACTGCAACCCGGACACATTATTCAGACTGGGCTGTGGCTCCCCATGTAACCAAGATAGTCACACACATCTGTTGCTGTCCAAGGCTGCGGGTGGCTGTCTGGGGGCAGGTGCAGGGCCGTCTTAATAGCATCCTGGGCCCCTGGGCAAAGTAATGCTCTGGGGCCCCTACAATGGTGACAGTGCAGGTAAACAGAAATCAAGTAGGTAGGAGGTAGGGGATATCTAGGGTGTAGAGGGGTCAGAGTGCTGGGGGGATATCTGGGATGTAGAAGGGCAGCCCGGGCTGACCCAATTTCGGGGCAGCCCGGGCTCAAGGACCAGCTGCTTTGGGGAAAGGGTAGGGGCCCCCATGCAGCTGGGGCCCCTGGGCAGTGCCCAGGTGTGCCCTCTCATTAAGACAGCCCTGGGCAGGTGTGGCATCACTGGGGGGGGGGTTGGGCAATGATGTCAGCAAGAGAAATTTGGCTGCACCCACTGTTCGCTGCAGCAGGCTATGCCTACCGCATTACTACTCTCCTTGGGGCACCCAAAGGTGTCCCAGGCCACTAAAATGTTCAGGTTTTGCTTGAAGAAAAGGTGGCAACCCTAACTGGGATCCGTGTGTCCAACCTCCTGAACTGCAGATTATTTATGTGTTTCTACTTCCCTGCTTTGCATGGAAACAAAAACCAGAACATCCCTGCGGACAGGGCTAGAGCTTTATATTGTTTACATCGACATTCTTGCTGGAGGCTGCCATTTTGCTGAAACCCAGAACCCCTCAGCAGCAGTAAATCTTTAGGCTGTCAGTGGATCGGCCTCTACATTTTCGGCACAATGCTGAAAAATAGAGAGCAACTGAGCATGTGCAGAGCAGGGTGAGACAGTGAATTTCTGCATTTTAAACAGTATAGGCGCTTGTTTTTAAAGTTTTACATAGCTATACCTGCCAAAGGAGCCAGCATGAAGTGATCTAGCAGGACCTACATTTCGAACAAAAAATCCACTTTAAAATTAAACCATTCTTGCTAGGTCTCAAAAATGAATTAAGTATGCAGCACTCAAAACCTTACCAGGACATTAAGAGGATGATTTTTTTGCAATAATATGTTTAATGCATATAGAGAGCAAATACACATGTAGCGGGTATATACATTTAGGGGGCAGCATCTGGGTGGTATGACCCAGATGCACTGATTGTTAGAGTAGTGCTATTTTATTTTTGTGAAGATATCAGTGGTCTCAGTTTCCTGCGACCCAGTGGGTGGCGCTGTGGCCTTGGGTCGGGGTTGAACCATCACTGCAGTGCCGTACCCTTTGTGACCTCTCGCAGCAGTTGTACAGTGGGGCGGGTAACCTGCTGTGCTTGCTGGGAGAGGGTATGAAGGGGGCGGACATCTTGCGCACAAGGTCGAAGTCCCAGGCACCTTCAGCCTGTGGGCTGCTGTCCGCGGTCGGTGTCCAGGCGCCCTTGGCCTGGACACGTGGAGTTCGAGTTCCATCCCAGACACCTTAAGTCTGGGGTGAGGTACTTTACAGAAGGCCTGAGGCCCAGTACCCTCCACTGGGTCCCGCGAGGGATGGAACATACCTAAGGTGCCCCAGGTACGGGTGCCTGAATCCAGGGCGTAAGGGACCGGAGATGTGTCCCTCCCGAAGACCCGGTGCAGCATATCGCCGGTGACGGGTGGGCCTCCGGAGACCGTCCGGATGGATGTCTTCCCTGACAGGGGCCATTCTCTCAAGGAGGGTAGTTCACGTGCTTATGGTCGGTGGCAGCGACCCAACTAAACCCAGGTCGGTGGCAGAGACCTATACTCAGGTCTGTGGCAGAGACCTCAACGTTCACCAAGGTTTGTGGCAGGAACCAAATTCACAATCGGTGGCAGCGATTGTGCGCCAAGCCTATTTCCACTGTAAGGAATAGGAGAGAGCTTGTGCCTGGACCTACTCGTACTAGGGTGACCACCAATGGCGTCCCTAGGGGGGGACCAGAGGGGGCCCTGGCCCCCCCAACATTATGCTGTGCCCCACCATGTGCCCCCCCCCAAAAAAAAATTATTTTTTTTTTCGCTCGGGCTTCTGCTGGGGGTAACATAGTCTCTCCTGAGAGGGAGAGCGTCCCCAGTCAGCTCCTGTGGGGGATTCCTCCCCCTCCCTCTGCTCGCTGACACTGCATAATGCGAGCGCTCACACAACCACAGCCGCTCAATCTGCTCCTTTCCCTGCATCCTCATTGGCATGGAGAAGAGCGAGTTGCAGGAAGGACTCCACAAGCACTGTGGGAGGGGGGGAGGGGGGCCCAAGCCTTCATCTCAGTTACTGAAAAAACAGACTGATTTCTCCCGTCCTTAGGACAGGAGAACCAGCCTATAAATTCCGAGAGTGGTGACTGCAAGCTGAGCCGAGTGTCAGTCTATGACACTCTTTCACAGCCCAGCGAGTCCAGCCACCCCCCCTCACTCTCCTCACATACGAGCAGGGAGGAATACAGCTCCTCCTCCTCCTTCCAGTCCCGCCTACACTGTCCCAGCGTGCTGTATCTGAAGAGAGGGGATGTGTGGGCGGGAAATATGAAAATCAGCAGCATTCCAGGCTGTGTGTGAATGATGCCTGAGATTCTAGCGTAGACCATGGGTAAGTGTGTGCACTGCAGACTGCAGTACACTGTAATCACTGAACTGCATTATCTCCATCCCTTCTCTCCCCCATCTGTCTCCCTCCCCCTCTCCTGTTCTTTCAAGACATTCACAATTTACTTTCGCTTTCAGTTAGGCAGGGAATATACGCATCCACAGATTGCAGGAAAGAAACTTGCATGATTCCCCCATCAACACAGACAGTGCTGACAGGGGAATATCCCTCCTGCCCAGCAATTGTATTCCCCCGACAAACAGTGATTATCACTAGTGACTATAGCAACCACTAGTGATAATCATAAGAGAATCTGCTCATTAATGGTTCAAATCTCAGCCAGTTCCTGCTGAACCAGCTGAGATTTAAACTGTCTATGGCTGGTCTTAGCTCTTAGGCAGCCCATACATTGATCACTTTTTTTCATTCAACTATTAGGTTGAATGAAAAAAAAGGAAATTATCCAATTCCCCCATCTACACATTATAGGTGGATGGGGGAATGTTCCCAGTGTGGACCAGTGCTGGAACAACCAGAGTTGCTGTCCTGTCCCGGCTATTCACAGTGCTGGTCTCTGTCTCCATGGCAGCGGCGGCAGCACATTGGAACCCAGTGCTGGTTACTTTATGGGGCTGATGTACAGGAGGGCCAGCTCAATTTGTTGTTAGAGATGGGCTGGGCATGTTCAAAATTCCACATGCCAGAGCCTGCCAGAAAGCCCACACTGCACAGCGCTAATCACAGGCAATGAGACATTTCCCGCTGCGCAGCTCCACAGATCAGGAAATGTCTCACTGTCTGTGATTAGCACTGTGGAGTGTCGGCTTCCTTGTGGGAGATCGGGCATGTGGGATTTTAAACACACCCGAGCCCATCTCTATTGGTTGTAGACAGTTGAGCTCCCTGCAGGTTGCTTAGCAGCAGTGGCGCCTTCTCTGACATGCTGATCGGGATGCAATCCAGGTGATGCTCCTAGTCAAATCCTAGTGTTAAATATCAGTGATTTTATTGATCAAAGCCCACACTTTACAGGCATAGAGCCCACATGGCCGCTGAACATACAGTTCATATATATATATATATATATATATGTGGTTGTACTCTTGATGCTAATAAATACTGTGTTTATTAGATCTGACTGGGAGCATCACTAGGATCACATCCCGATCAGCATGTCAACAGAGAAGGTTATACAGCATTACTGCTGCTAGGTGACCAGCTGGGGGCTCGGCTCTCTATAACCAATAGTGCCAGCCTTCCCCTGCATGCACCCATAATGTCACCAGCACAAAGTCCTAATAGACTGCCGCCGGTGCCAAGGAGACAGATGCCAGACCAGCGCTGTCAATAACAGGGACAGGACAGCTGGGGAACCCCACAGTGGCAGAACACCAGGGCCCGGTGGCAAGACAACCTTTGCAACCCTGATAGTTCTCCCACTGCTTTGGACCCTTATATTTTCTTGGTGTGCTGGTGACATATATCTCTTGTTTTCTGCCACCCTGGTGGGGCCCCAGTATAGTAGGAAATAAAACAAAAAACCCCCTAGGAGGTGGGACTTTAAAAGTGACTGAAAAACACACATCAGAGTATGTTGAAAATATATAGATTTTAATAAATAGTTACAAAAGGACAAATTTGATGTAGATCACATGGATTATGCAAATCCAAACTGGAAATTAACATGATACAAAAAGAAGAAATTGAAACATATATTATTATTTGTCAGACCCGACAGCTGTTTCGGTTATACCCTTCCTCGGGGGATTTGCAGACAAAAGATTTTCAGATATTCTAGACAAACAAATTCTGTTGAATATACAATATGATATAAATTACAAATTACACAGTGCATATATGTACATAAATAAAAGTAAATATAGAAAATAAATAATAAAAATGTGCTTACAGTAATTTGTCAAAAGAGGGTCAGCATTCAATGCACCAAGGAACTACACGCACGGCAAAGAACACAGGGTGAGGCATAGAGTCGCACCCCACCTGTGTGGGGAGTTCCAAGATGAAAGGGATCCAGTAGACCTCAAACGAGGGTCTCCAGGTGGAAACACGCAGGGAAATCAGGTGAAGCTCAAAAGAGTCCCCCAGGGCAGCTCTCTAAGGACAAAAAATAAATATAAAAATCACGTATAAACAAGTACAAGTTAACCCATCATATATATATGTATGTATCCAAGGGCAACCTACCAGTATAAAGAAATATTCCAAATCAAAAAAGTATCAGGTAGGCAAAAGGAACTGCTTCAAAAATAGAGAGGGTGTCCTCAACAAACCATTTGTACTGAATGTACATTAATTATGGCCGTGAAGCAAATCTATGTGTGGTTCCAATCTTCTAGTTTAAATTCTAAGAAGTAAAACATAGATGGAAAAAAGATAGTCATACATTGGTCCAGGGCAGATAGTTTGAATACAAGATTGCCAAAGATTGTGTCCTATAGGGAGATTACCTGTATGGACCTTGAGAGCTGCTGAGATCCCTGCGTATGATGCCTCATGTGGACTGTAGTAAGACCATGGAGGCTTTAAATGGCGTTCAAAGGGCATCTGCACATGCGTCAAAAGACGCCGTAAACGGCGCCGACGCGGTGACGTCACTACGTCCTCCGCTATACATCCATACTGTCTCTAAACAGACTCATAGCTAGAAGGCCTATATAGACCATCTGCGCATGCGTCAAAAAAGCGTCACGACGGGCGTCAAAGCAATGACATCATCACGTCGTCCGTCGCATCTCTATGACGCTCTAAACAAGCATCTGAAACAGAGGATATGAAAAAATAGGCGCACATTCCAAAAACAAAACAGTAAAACAAAAACAAACAAAAGAACCCAAAAAGCAATCCTCCCTCAAGTATAGTAAATATTATAAATATAAAAAAGAAGACAGGGGGAAGGGTTTTCTGTTATTTGTATTATTTGTTGTGGCAGATGAACAAGAAGGATTTAAATCCAAAACTTAATCACCACTCGGGGACCCCCCGTATGACACCTGCCGGCCGCTGCCCCAAGTGACAGCAGCCGGCACATGACGCACGCCGACGCACAAATGCAAATAATTGCATATAAAAGGGAGAAAAAAATAACCAGACCGCCCCGGCACAAAAAAAAAAAAGGGAGGGGAGGGGGGGGGGGAGGGGGGAGAGGGGAAAAGGGGAAGGGGAAGGGGAAGGGGAAAAGAAAAACATTCTATAAAATTCCATATACAAATTTCTAATTACATACTATACATAATTAGACAATATCTATACATGATAGAGGATATATCGTGTCCCTTGTGTGTTCACTCTTCCCAACCACCTGAAGAGAAGCCCTCCAGGAATGGACGATAACTAATAAGGTCGTTCAGTCCTGGAGGCATGGTGGCATTTAGGAGAAAAATCCATCGAGTCTCTCTCTGTAAGAGTGTCCTATTCCAATCTCCTCCCCTGTTACTGGGGTGTATCCTATCCAAGATCAGAAATTTTATTCTAGGAATTCTACCATTGTGGACATCTTTTGTATGTCGTCCAAGGGGAAAATCAGGATCACATTTTTTCATGCAGTATAGTAGGAAGGGAGCTCACTACAGAACATGTGAAAGGGCCCGTTGTGGGACCGTAGTAAAGGGCCCGAGGATATATATATATTTGCATTTTATAGTTGGCCCCCCTACTTTTGTCCCTGTCCCCCCATGTGCCCCCCCTAAATATGAAAGCTGGAGACGCCACTGGTGACCACATTTCCAAACTACCATTCAGGGACACCCTCCCTTCCCAAAAATCAGCTTGTGCTGTGACGAATCACAGCACAGTGATTGGACACAAGAGGCGGGATTTATGATTTCTTCAATCACAAGAAGGGGGCGGGGATTGTGCTCCTCCAAGCATTCCCGGCCAGGACAAGTACTGTCAGTGAGTAAAGCGGTGATGTGGCGGCCTTTTTTGGGGGCATCAGATTGGCCCGGGGGGTGGCTGTGTCAGTTTCATTCCGGGACACTGTATTGTCCTGGAATGAATGTGCCCGGGACAGACCTGCAAAATGCGGGACTGTCCCGGGCAATCCGGGACACGTGGTCACCCTAACTCGTACCCACACCCCGTCTGTTTGTTTCAAGTTCAACAAGTTCTGTTCACTGCTCAAGATAAATAAATAAGTGTTGGACTGTTCATGGTGTGGAACTCTATTACTGGCAGTAAAGTACTCCGTCTCTAACGGTGGCAATCAACCTCCACAGGAGAAGCAGAGGTTCCGTACGGAACGCAGATCCGAAGGTAAATTGAACTTAGCTCAAACCTCACACACACACGAGGTGAGAGCTGGTGGTAGTGTTCCTCACCCTCCTCCCTCAAACCCCCTAGACAAGCCAGCCGTATTATACCAAGGGAGTAGGGGGTGAGCCCGCTACACACACAATAACATGAATACTTTGGCAAGCTTTCTTAACTTTTTTTTCCTCATAGTGTTATTTTGCACAAAAATGTGACTATTTTTAAAAAAAGAGCCAAAACTCTTTCAACATAGCACAAAAAAAAGAAAAGAAAAAGATAAAAGAAAGTAAAACAAATGTCCAATCTGCATGATGATATATGCTAATCCTCTAATAAGGAATGTATTGTTTGAAAACGGATTCCAGTAGCCAACCTGCATATTTCCAGCTGCTGCTACAAATTCATAATACAAGAGGATGATGGGAGTAACTGACTGTTTACAAGGCCAAGAAAAGCCTGTGGTGGGACTACAAATCCTATAAAACCATAAAATGTCTTCAAAGTTCATTAAAGTGTAACTACACTCTCCAAGTCAATGGGGGTAATTTACTAAGAACACTGCGCTGCGCCGGTTCATACCTTAATTGGTGCGCCGGAAAAATTATTGATTAGGCGTGTGAACCGGCGCACGCCGACGAGTAATGTGATAGTAAATAAAAAAATCCTACCGGCGTAAGGGATTTTATCATTAATATCAGCGGCGTTTCTCTGTCTCTATTCAAAATCAATGGTTCCCTATGGGAGCCCATTGATTTGAATAGAGGTCGCAACAGAAGTCGGATCAAGATGATCCGACTTGCGGGGCGACTCGTGTGGGGAGAACGCACTCCGCATTTATACATGGAGATCATATCCCCCCCTTATGTATTTATACATGGTGATCATATCTCCCCTTATGTATTTATACATGGAGATCATGTCCCCCTTATGTATTTATACATGGAGATCATATCCCCCCTTATGTATTTATACATGGAGATCATATCCCCCCTTATGTATTTATACATGGAGATCATGTCCCCCTTATGTATTTATATATGGAGATCATATCCCCCCTTATGTATTTATACATGGTGATCATATCCCCCCTTATGTATTTATATGTGGTGATCATATCCCCCCTTATGTATTTATACATGGTGATCATATCTCCCCTTATGAATTTATACATGGAGATCATATCCCCCCTTATGTATTTATATGTGGTGATCATGTCCCCCTTATGTATTTATATATGGAGATCATGTCCCCCTTATGTATTTATATATGGAGATCATATCCCCCCTTATGTATTTATACATTGTGATCATATCCCCCCTTATGTATTTATACATTGCGATCATATCCCCCCTTATGGAGATCATATCCCCCCCCTTATGTATTTATACATGGAGATCATATCTCCCCTTATGTATTTATACATGGAGATCATATCCCCCCTTATGTATTTATATGTGGTGATCATATCCCCCCTTATGTATTTATACATGGAGATCATATCCCCCCTTATGTATTTATACATGGAGATCATATCCCCCCTTATGTATTTATACATGGTGATCATATCCCCCCTTATGTATTTATACATGGAGATCATATCCCCCCCTTATGTATTTATACATGGTGATCATATCCCCCTTATGTATTTATACATGGAGATCATATCCCCCCTTATGTATTTATACATGGTGATCATATCCCCCCTTATGTATTTATACATGGAGATCATATCCTCCCCTTATGTATTTATACATGGTGATCATATCCCCCCTTATGTATTTATACATGGAGATCATATCCCCCCTTATGTATTTATACATGGTGATCATATCCCCCCTTATGTATTTATACATGGAGATCATATCCCCCCCTTATGTATTTATACATGGAGATCATATCCCCCCTTATGTATTTATACATGGTGATCATATCCCCCCTTATGTATTTATACATGGAGATCATATCCCCCCCTTATGTATTTATACATGGAGATCATATCCCCCCTTATGTATTTATACATGGAGATCATATCCCCCCTTATGTATTTATACATGGAGATCATATCCCCCCTCATGTATTTATACATGGTGATCATACCCCCCTTATGTATTTATACATTGTGATCATACCCCCCTTATGTATTTATACATGGAGATCATATCCCCCCTTATGTATTTATACATGGTGATCATATCCCCCCTTATGTATTTATACATGGTGATCATATCCCCCCCTTATGTATTTATACATGCAGATCATATCCCCCCTTATGGAGATCATATCCCCCCCTTATGTATTTATACATGGTGATCATACCCCCCTTATGTATTTATACATTGCGATCATATCCCCCCTTATGGAGATCATATCCCCCCCTTATGTATTTATACATGGAGATCATATCTCCCCTTATGTATTTATACATGGAGATCATATCCCCCCTTATGTATTTATATGTGGTGATCATATCCCCCCTTATGTATTTATACATGGAGATCATATCCCCCCTTATGTATTTATACATGGAGATCATATCCCCCCCTTATGTATTTATACATGGAGATCATATCCCCCCTTATGTATTTATACATGGAGATCATATCCCCCCTTATGTATTTATACATGGAGATCATATCCCCCCCTTATGTATTTATACATGGTGATCATACCCCCCCTTATGTATTTATACATGGAGATCATATCCCCCCCTTATGTATTTATACATGGAGATCATATCCCCCCTTATGTATTTATACATGGTGATCATATCCCCCCTTATGTATTTATACATGGAGATCATATCCTCCCCTTATGTATTTATACATGGTGATCATATCCCCCCTTATGTATTTATACATGGAGATCATATCCCCCCTTATGTATTTATACATGGTGATCATATCCCCCCTTATGTATTTATACATGGAGATCATATCCCCCCCTTATGTATTTATACATGGAGATCATATCCCCCCTTATGTATTTATACATGGAGATCATATCCCCCCTTATGTATTTATACATGGTGATCATACCCCCCTTATGTATTTATACATGGAGATCATATCCCCCCTTATGTATTTATACATGGAGATCATATCCCCCCTCATGTATTTATACATGGTGATCATACCCCCCTTATGTATTTATACATTGTGATCATACCCCCCTTATGTATTTATACATGGTGATCATATCCCCCCTTATGTATTTATACATTGTGATCATATCCCCTCTTATGTATTTATACATGGTGATCATATCCCCCCCTTATGTATTTATACATGCAGATCATATCCCCCCTTATGGAGATCATATCCCCCCCTTATGTATTTATACATGGTGATCATACCCCCCTTATGTATTTATACATTGTGATCATACCCCCCTTATGTATTTATACATGGAGATCATATCCCCCCCTTATGTATTTATACATGGTGATCATACCCCCCTTATGTATTTATACATTGTGATCATATCCCCCTTATGGAGATTATATCCCCCCCCTTATGTATTTATACATGGAGATCATATCCCCCTTATGTATTTATACATGGAGATCATATCCCCCCTTATGTATTTATACATGGAGATCATATCCCCCCTTATGTATTTATACATGGAGATCATATCCCCCCCTTATGTATTTATACATGGAGATCATATCCCCCTTATGTATTTATACATGGAGATCATATCCCCCCTTATGTATTTATATATGGAGATCATATCCCCCCTTATGTATTTATATGTGGTGATCATATCCCCCTTATGTATTTATACATGTTGTTTATCCAACTAAATAAATAAATAAATAAAAGCATGTGGGAAATGGAGAGGTTCAGGAGCTCATGAAGGACGGCTCCCAATTATATGATCACTTCCAATCAATGTGTGACAGCCAATTACAGTGGTTACGTGATCGGACAATCTTTCCCACCCCCCGACGTTTAGAACTTTTTGAGGCCAGTTTTGCAGAAACACATTACAGTCCATTTAACATGGTTTCCTATGGGTCATGTTTAGGGTTGCCACTTTTTCTTCAAGCCAAAGCCAAACCCTTTAGCGGCGCACAGTACATTTGTTTTGTTTTAGTATAGACTATAGGATTGTACCAGACCTGGGACACCTTTGGGCACTCCAAAGAGAATAGTAATGGGGTGCACATAGTGCCCCCCCTCTCTCTTCCGTCAGGCCCTGTTCCAAACCACATTCTTGTCTGAATAGGTGGACTGAGACCCGGACACATGATTCAAAACCCGGAATGTCCGGGTGAATCCCAGACAGGTGGCAACCCTAGTCATCTTCACATTTGTGCATTTTATGGAAAGGGCCAGGGACTTTTTTTTTTCAATGGATCAAAAACGTCTATTGAAAAATGCAAAATGCACCTGGGATAAGCAAACCTCAACCTGCATATGTGTGAACCGGGCCTAGAGGGGCGCCGGAACGGGCGGGAAGGGTTAATATTCAAAAAAATCCAAAACACACAATAGTTGTTACAGATACAGTGTGGAATTCCACTCACAGCAGCTTCTCTCTAATAAGAATTGATGCACTCGATATGAATGTATTATGAACCGCATACATTTTAATTGAGCAGACTTTCGGTATGTTGCGCCGAGTGTCGCCAAAAACTGACAACTCAAATCTGTTTTATTTTCTCATTGGTGAGGAACGTCTCCGAAACATAAACTTCCATTCCCCGTTCGCAGAGCGATTCTCCGCAGACTGACTGGGATGGAAATGCGGTACCTGGTCTGCGTTCATTAATTACCGGCCTCGTTTGAATTAGTCATTAGCGCTGTCATTTCGGCCTGTCACGTCGGGGAGAACGTCTCCAGTCTCTGCACCATTCATTGTTCTCCTTCAATGTTTTCTGTCCATCACAATCATCTCCCCAGCTAAGACAAAAACACAAAAAAAAAGGGGGGAAATAACTTGAGTTCCACTTCCATGACAGTAGAAAAGAAAAAAAAGATATCACAAAGCCTGGAACCGTTGTCGGCCTCCTGGGTGCACGGTTAATGTAGAAAGATTGTATATTGAGCTGCACAGGAAATAAACTTGGTCTGCGCTGCATTCTTGCCCGAGATTGGGCGGTGTGTGTTTTCTGCAAACATTTTTGGTTTTTCATTGTTCTTTTGATTAAATGTAAATTGTAGTCTTTTTTATTATTTTTTTTGCAGTTTTCCAGACATACACTCACCGGCCACTTTATTAGGTATGGGGTGGAAGAGAATGCCGAGTAGCAGGCCAGTCAATTTCCTCCACCCCAAACTCGCTCATTCGTGTCTTTATGGACCCTTTCTTTGTGCACTGGTCCAAATCATTTCATGGAGGGGGGATTATGGTGTGGGGTTGTTTTTCAGGGGTTGGGCTTGGCCAGACATCCCCGGTTTCAGGGGACAGTCCCCGGATTGAGGACACTGTCCCCGGACCCCCAAGTCTGTCCCCGGTTTTGTCCCCAGATTGGATTTGAACAGGGGCTGGGGCAATTTCAAAGACAGTCAGTGCAGAATAAAAAGAAAAACAATCTGAATTGCATACCCCCCCCCGTTCCTACTAGCTTAGGGGGGTGTATTTTCCATTATCTGTGCCCCTTTCTGATGATCATGTGCTGGACGGAGTGGTGGGAATATTTCTTCAGTTTTGGGTACATGCCCATTCAGCTCCGCTCGCATGTTCTTCTGCCTTAGCTCAAGTCCCGGCCAACCGCCTGCCTGCTTATCTCCTTGCCTTCCCTGGTGGAGTGATCTTCCTCCGCTCCCCACCCAGAAGTAGCCGGGGCCCGGAGAGTAAAACTTGACAGGCTGTGAGGCGGGCGGCGAAGGGCAGAGAGTCGCTGATTGCCGCCATTACTAGTAAAAAAATAAAATATGTCCCCTTTTTTTATTCAAAAAATCTGGTCACCTTACCCTAAGTTCCAGTGAAGGGAACTCTTAAGGCGTCAGCATACCAAGACATTTTGGACAATTTCATGCTCCCAACTTTGTGGGAACCGTTTGGGGACGGGCCCTTCCTATTCCAACATGACTGAGCACCAGTGCACAAAGCAAGGTCCATAAAGACATGGATGAGCGAGTTTGGGGTGGAGGAACTTGACTGGCCTGCACAGAGTCCTGACCTCAACCCAATAGAACACATTTGGGATGAATTAGAGCAGAGACTGCGACTCTGCTCTAATTCATCAGTGCCTGGCCTCACAAATGCGCATCAGTGCCTGGCCTCACAAATGCGCATCTGGAAGAATGGTCAAACATTCCCATAGACACACTCCTAAACCTTGTGGACGGCCTTCCCAGAAGTGTTGAAGCTGTTATAGCTGCAAAGGGTGGGCCAACTCAATATTGAACCCTACGGAGTAAGACTGGAATGCCATTAAAGTTCATAAGCGTTGTGGTAGTGTGGTACCCCACCAGTGTATGGATGCAGGATTCTCAACCAGGCAGGTTGAGGGGCTCCAGGGTATTTGCTTGTTTGGGAGGAAACTGGCTTTTCAGTTTCCTCATAATTTACTAAAGTCCACTTTGGGACCCGGAGCTTGGGGATTTCTTAGAGATCCGGGTGGGATGAAATCCCCAGTCCTGGATCCGGGTTTTGAGACTCAACTGCACACTGATTGTTCAGGTGTGTGTGGGCCTGATAGTAGAATCAGGACCAGCATTCTGGGCCCCACCCTCCCGACGAGTGCAAGTGTGCACTGGGGAAGTCAGAGAGTGCTTGTGTGCACAGTGGAAGCCAGAGAGTGCTTGTGTGCACAGTGGAAGCCAGAGACCCAGGTCTGAGGGTCAGAGCAGCAAGGGGCTGCTATCCAAATGGATGGTGTTGCAGATGGAATAGTCTATAGGAGACAGACAAGAGCCTGAAGTGGAAGGCCTGAGCAGCACTGCTGTATGTATAAGCCAGGAGGCTGAATGTCATTTTGTTGTTGAAAAGGGAGTACTGAAACCCCTGCGAGGGAAAACCTTTTGATTTTGTTTTGAACTTCTTTTAATAAAAATGGGCAAACAACCCTTAAAGGGGTTGCTCTGCCGGAAAAAAAAAAATTAAAAGCCAGCAGCTACAGCTACAGCAGCTGCTGGCTTTTAATATTTGGACACTTACCTGTCCTGGAGTCCAGCGACGTCCGCAGCAGAGGACGAGCGACCGCTCATCGCTCTGCTGCTCCCTCCGCCATCCTCGCTGAGGGAACCAGGAAGTGAAGCCCTGCGGCTTCATGCCCGGTTCCCTACGGCGCATGCGCGAGTCGCGCTGCGCCGTTCTGATTGGTGCTCCTGTGTTCTGGGAGCCGAGTGTCTCCCAGAACACCAAGGGAAGTCTGCGGGAAGTGACGTAACTCCCGCAGATTCCCGGAGACAGGACTCCCGGATGTGGGTGAAAATACCTGTCTTAGACAGGTATCTTCACCCCCCTCCCCCCTGAAAGGTGTCAATTGTGACACCGGAGGGGGGGAGGGTTCCAAATAGCAAAAGTTGCTATTTAGGGTAGAGCTCCACTTTAAAAAGAAGAACCAGCGAGTGGCGGTGTCCTTCAAGCTCTACACTTGATGCTAGTCCTTCACAAGTGGTGGAGAATTTTGGCACAATCTGAGATCCCTACAATCAAGTAAGTTCATCTGTTATATGAACTGTGTTTTTGGTGCATGAGACTGCATAATCTGTGTGTGTGCAGGTGAGGAGAACCTGCAAGCGAAAGGTAACTAGCCTTGAGGCCTGGTTCACACTGGGGCGACAAACGCTCCGACATTGGGAGCTCATGTCGCATGACGTGTGAAAATCAATGTTTCCCTATGAGAGCCGTCTTAACTGGTCCGACACAAGTCGGTCCGACATTAAAAATGCTCCCTGTACTACTTCTGTCCGACTTTGATCCTACTTCAGCCCATTGAATATCATTGAAGTCGGATCAAAGTAGGATCCTTGTCCTAACCATCCGACATTTGACATCCGACATGTGATTACAGCAGCAGTAAAAGGAATTTATCTCACACTGGGATTGTTTTGATTGGTCAAAGGACAAGTCAGACTAGCACAATGTCGGATCAAAGTAGTATCCTGTTCATGAATGTCGGATGGATGTCGGACCAATGTAGGATGAATGTAGGACTGATGTCGCAGAGCAGAGTAGGATGAAAGTCGGATGAATGTCGTGTCGTATCAGTGTGAACCCAGCATGAAGAGACAGTGCTCCAATTTGTTGCAGGTGGTGTACCTGTGAACAAAAAGTCAATTTTTTTTTTCTCTGCAGTGAACTGCTGCTAGCTGTGTGTGGCAGCCAGGCAAACTGCATTGCGCAGAAGTTTATTTGATGGACTGTTGCAAGCAGGTTGTGTACCTGTGAAAGGAGAAACAAACAGATTTTTTTTTTTCCTTTTCTCCGCCAAGAACTGTTACAAGTTGCTGTGTGCAAGACCGCAAGGATGGGGCGATCAAAACGCCTAAAAGAAGCAAGGATGGCTGAGATGATAGATAGAGCTCTGTGGCTGGAGGGGTTGTTACCGCCTGATCGAACCCCATACATGCCTAAACAGAGTTTTCCAAGGGAAAAGAGGGCTGCTGTTGTCCCTAGCAACCCTGGTGCAATGAATGCACAGATGACTGCTAGTGTGGAGAGTCCACCAGCGTTTGAATCTGCAGTGGATTGGTGCAAGCGACACCTGGCAGGATTGGACCAAGCTAAAGTGGAAGGCAAGCCAACCTTCCATACAAAAAGAGAGCTGCCGAATGTCCATGCCTGGGAGAGGGGTGTTGTTGTCCCTGGCAACACTGCTGCAGTTAAACCAGCAGCTGTTGTGAAAAGTGTGAAAGTGACACAGCTTGAGACAGGGTCCAGCAGATGCAGGGTGGGAAACCCTGACAAGACATGGAACCAAGTGCGCTGTTTGCGGTGCAGTGAGTGGGGGCATGCAGTCTCCAAGTGCCTTTTGTCCCTGGCTCCAGTGCAAAGCTACCTAGCAAAACAAAGGTCTGAGAAGCCTGTGTTATATGCCAGAAGAGAGGCTGATCAAAGGCCAGGACAGAGAGTGGTTGCCCATAGCAACACAGAGGAGGCCAGTCGGGCTGTCTGTGGACCAAGGGGTGTGCCTCCCATGGGTCGTGACAAGTGGCTTCCGGAGGAGCCAATACAGCATGTTGGAGAGAGCCAGCAAAGCTTTGCTGGGAGACTGCGATCTCCCATGGCAACGAGAGTGGAAGTTATGCCTGGAAGGAATCATCAGGAGAGAAACGCACTAGGGAAAAGTCATCCAGTACCATGCCTGGAATGTGGCCAGCTGGGGCACGAAATATTGTCTTGCCCTATATTCTGGGGTGCACCTAGAGGTAATGTTGCTAAACAGAACTCTTTACCTGTGGGCCAAGATCCCTTTGCAAATATGTTTGCAGTCACCCCTGGCAACAAGGAGGAGTTTTCTGTGGTGTCTGCAGGGGGTGCTAAACGGTGGGAGATGCCTGCTGTGATTTCATCCCATGGCCACCAGGGGGAGTTGGCCAGTAAATGTGTGGCTGAGGACTGGTTCTTAAGACAACGTACTCAAATGAAGATGGAGACCCCAACTACTGTGGTGGGTAAGACTATCTTTAATGAAATGATGCCTGGAACTGCTGATTTCAGGTATAAAAGAACTGGCTACGAGACTGTCCATGATGATGTGAGAGTGACCCCAGTTAGTGGGGCCACAGAATGTGCGCTTAAGAATGACTTTTTCATACCCAGTGGGAATGCAGGGGTTAAAGTCCAAACAGAACCTATGTTGATGACTAAAAGTGTCGTGTCTAATGTCTGCCAGCCTCAAGTTGGCAGTGGGCTAGGACAGCCTGCAAAAACTAAAAATGCTATAAGTATTACTGTTAATGAAAAGTTTGCTGCTGTTGGGAAAACCCCAGGTTCTTCCAGAGCAAAAGCTGTTGTCACAAATGGGTCATTGCCTGTAGCAATTGGTGGTAAGACAGCACAGTTGTCCCCAGAAATCTCCAGGGAACTTCATGTATTGGAATCGGAGGTTGCCATGGTGACAACTGCGATGTCACTCTGGTGGGACAGAGTGGAACTGTACCGTGTAATGGTAATGTGTTAGTGCAAGCTGCTAGTACTAAAAATGTGCCGCTAAATGGTGGGTTAACACAACCTGTGAAAAATGCAAAGGTGTGTGAGGCTTATGAAGCGCCGCCCGAGCAAGGTGGTGGTTGTGGTGTATTGCAACCTGCGGTGCTAAAACATGTGTTACCGAAGTCTGCCATGATTCGTAATTTGGGTGATGAATCTGAAACTAAACCCATCTGTTCTAATGTGTCTCCTTGGGCGGATGGATCAGGGCTGAGGAACGCCAGTGAATGGAGCACAGCTACAACGGATTGGGATAGTTGGGGTAAAAATCTAATGTCCCTGATAGATGAGGCTTTCATGCACAAAAATAAGGTGGACAAAGTTTCTGCTGTGCCAGCAGGAGGGACGGCAGAACAGCTTATACCTGAGGGCGCGGTGGCTGCTGCAGGGGTTAACCCTCGTGAGAAATATGGACCATATAAGGGCGAGCACACAGCAGACACTTTGTCAGTAACCTACAAAAATTATGCTGACATGGCGTGTCAAAGTGACGTTGTCACTGGTAATGTGAAGCAGTTCATTGGTGCTGAACCTGAGAAGTTGGGTATGAGTCAAGCACCTGGCAGCGCTCTGGTAGAGCACCAGGCTGTGGTTGTCTCCAGCTGGGAGAAAGTTCCGTTAAACCTTGCAACCTCTCACGTCTCAGCAAGTGAATCTGTCTGCATCCCCAGTGTCAGGAAAGTCCCCAGGAAGGACTTGGGTCTGGAGCCAAGGGTATGGTTTCTAACAAAAGTGTTAAAGGAGATGCTTAAACTTTGGGCTGTACAGCCAGTCTATACTGGGGTGTCTCCACCACAGTCAGACAGTCTGGTACTGCGGAGTACCATTAGGTGGACCCCTGAGTGGCAGGTGGTACAGCACAAAGGAAGACAAGACAGAAATGGTTTATTTATGACTGTATTACTAGTGTTAAAAATCGAATCTAGGTATGTTGATGGGTTAGTTCCTGTACAAGAGGTATATGGGAGAGGCTTTGGCGAAAAGAAAGTGTCTGAGGTTTCACCACCTAACAGCCAGGTAGAAGGCATTTCTGCTGCTATGGTCCAAGGTAGTACTGGTCAGTTGTCGGTGAAGGGAGTGTATGCTGTACCAGTGGAAGAATCACATGAGATGGAAGGGCCAAGTGTGGACCAGAAAGCAGCAGAAATCCTGACTGGGGCTCAACCGAAGGTGGTTAAAAAGACTGGGGTCCCAAGTCCAATTTTTGGTTTAGGTGACAAACCTAATAAGGTCCCCGAGACAGGGAAACGGATAAGAAGTGCGGTAAAAATTGTATGTGGATCAGACAAGAGCTTGTCTGTTCAGGTGGATAAAAATACAGATGGCATCAGAACAGGTCAAGTGGTAGGACAGCTGCCTGCAGAGTGGGTGAACCCCGGGGAGGTGACGTCCTGTGAGGTTCCCGTGGGTGATGGCGGCCCTCCAGTATGTGTGCCCTCTGCAGACTCTGCCCTAGCAAATGCAAAAAAAAAAGGCATTGGTGATCTGTGCAACGTTGAGAGATGAAATGTTGGTTTGAATATGTCTGTCAATCATGAACCAAATAGTTTGTTAAAGGTACATGACAGTGTGGTGTCCAAAGGTATTGGAAAGACCAGGGGTGCCCTGTTAAAATTTCAGGAGAGGCAGTGCTTATGGAACCCCAAAAGAAGAGGGAGAAGGTTGAGTATAGGGAAATATAGGACCATGTTAAGATCCAGGGTTGGACGTACCTGGGAGCGCACCCGGAAAAAAGGTTGGGCCTACGTGGCTGACAGCCAGCACAGAGGTGTCCCAACCATGATGACGGGTGCTGGTGTTCCTCCCTCCGGATCGAAACAAAGGGGGAGGGTATGTGGTAGTGTGGTACCCCACCAGTGTATGGATGCAGGATTCTCAACCAGGCAGGTTGAGGGGCTCCAGGGTATTTGCTTGTTTGGGAGGAAACTGGCTTTTCAGTTTCCTCATGATTTACTAAAGTCCACTTTGGGACCCGGAGCTTGGGGATTTCTTAGAGATCCGGGTGGGATGAAATCCCCAGTCCTGGATCCGGGTTTTGAGACTCAACTGCACACTGATTGTTCGGGTGTGTGTGGGCCTGATAGTAGAATCAGGACCAGCATTCTGGGCCCCACCCTCCCGACGAGTGCAGGTGTGCACTGGGGAAGCCATAGAGTGCAAGTGTGCACTGGGGAAGCCATAGAGTGCAAGTGTGCACTGGGGAAGCCATAGAGTGCAAGTGTGCACTGGGGAAGTCAGAGAGTGCTTGTGTGCACAGTGGAAGCCAGAGACCCAGGTCTGAGGGTCAGAGCAGCAAGGGGCTGCTATCCAAATGGATGGTGTTGCAGATGGAATAGTCTATAGGAGACAGACAAGAGCTTGAAGTGGAAGGCCTGAGCAGCACTGCTGTATGTATAAGCCAGGAGGCTGAATGTCATTTTGTTGTTGAAAAGGGAGTACTGAAACCCCTGCGAGGGAAAACCTTTTGATTTTGTTTTGAACTTCTTTTAATAAAAATGGGCAAACAACCCTTAAAAAGAAGAACCAGCGAGTGGCGGTGTCCTTCAAGCTCTACACTTGATGCTAGTCCTTCACAGCGTGTAAAGTAAGGTGACCAGATTTTTAAAATGAAATCCGGGGACATTTTTTTTTTATTTATTTTTTATTTTATTTTTTACTAGTAATGGCGGCAAACAGCAACTCTCTGCCCATCGCCGCCGCCTGCCTCACAGCCTGTCAGGTCTTACTCTCCGGGCCCCGGCTACTACTGGGTGTGGAGCAGAGGAAGATCACTCTGCCAGGGAAGGCAAGGAGATAGACAAGCAGGCGGCTGCCCGGGACTTTAGCCAAGGCAGAAGAACATGCGAGCAGAGCTGGATGGGCATGTGCCCGAAACTGAAGAAATGGTCCCTCCACTCCGACCAGCACATGATCATCAGAAAGGGGGCATAGATAATGGAAAACAATACACCCCCTTAAGCTAGTAGGAGCGGCGGAGGGGGTGTAATTCTGATTTTTTTTTTTTTTTTTTTTTTTTTATTCTGCACGGACTGTCTTTGAAATTGCCCCAGCCCCTGTTCAAATCCAATCCGGGGACAAAACCGGGGACAGACTTGGCCCGGGGACAGTGTCCTCAATCCGGGGACTGTCCCCTGAAACCGGGGATGTCTGGTCACCCTAGTGTAAAGGTGTCCGAATACTTTTGGTAATATAGTGTATGTTAGGGCGTGATAAAGACCATCAGCTCTTAATGGCACTAGGAACTGCCAGCAGCAGCCCTATCATAGGTCTCCTATTGCATCCAGGGTCAGACTGGCGTACCAGGATACCGGGACATTTCCCAGTAGGCAGCCTGCCCTGGGGCTGCTTTTATCTATACTGTGGCTGCAGCGCAGTTCAGCGCTCCCCTCCCCCTCCAAGTTGTCACGCACAGCGGCAGACCGCTGTGTCACGGAGCTGTGAAATGTTCGGCCGCGCTAAGACAAAAGTCCCCTCCTAGACCAGCTCGTGTGATAGATGCAGTGTTCTGTCTATATCACAAGCTGGTCTAGGAGGAAGGGTGGGACTTTTTTGATAGCGCGTCCGAGCATTTTACAGCTCCGTGACACAGCGGGAGATGCCTGCTGACTGCTGTGTGTAATCCAGGCACTAAGGCTGCAACGATGGTAAGGCTGTAATGAGGACACAATAAGGCTGCAATGAGGGCATGGTGAGGCTGCAATGAGGGCACGGTAAGGCGGGAATGATGGGCACAGTAAGACTGCAATGATGGGCACATAAGGCTGCAATGAGGGCACGGTAAGGTGGCAATGATGGGCACAGTAAGGTGGCAATAATGGGCACGGTGAGGCTGCAATGATGGGCACGGTGAGGCTGCAATGATGGGCACAGTAAGGCTGCAACAATAGTGAGGCTGCAATGAGGGCACGGTAAGGCGGCAATGATGGGCACGGTAAGGCTGCAATGATGGGCACGGTGAGGCTGCAATGATGGGCACAGTAAGGCTGCAATGAGGGCACGGTAAGGCTGCAATGAGGGCACGGTAAGGCAGAAATGATGAGCACAATGAGGCTGCAATGAGGGCACAGTGGGGCTGCAATGAGGGCACAGTAAGGCGGCAATGATGGGCATGGTGTGGCTGCAATGATGGGCATGTGAGGCTGCAATTATGGGCACAGTAAGGCTGCAATGAGGGCACGGTAAGGCGGCAATGATGGGCACAGTAAGGCTGCAATGAGGGCACGGTAAGGCTGCAATGAGTGCACGGTAAGGCTGCAATGAGTGCACGGTAAGGCTGCAATGATGGGCACGGTAAGGCTGCAATGAGGGTACGGTGAGGCGGCAAAGATTGGGCATGGTGAGGTGGCAATGAAGGGCACAGTGAGGCGGCAATGAAGGGCACGGTGAGGCTGCAATGATGGGCATGCTGAGGCGGCAATGATGGGAACAGTGAGGCGGCAATGATGGGAACAGTGAGGCGGCAATGATTGGCATGGTGAGGCTGCAATGATGGGCATGTGAGGCTGCAATGATGGGCACTGTAAGGCTGCAATGAGGGCACGGTAAGGCGGCAATGCGGGCACAGTAAGGCTGCAATGATGGGCACAGTAAGGCGGCAATTATGGGCATGGTAAGGCTGCAATGATGGGCACGGCAAGGCTGCAATGAGGGCACGGTGAGGCGGCAATGATTGGGCACGGTGAGGCTGCAATGATGGGCATGCTGAGGCGGCAATGATGGGCACACTGAAGCTGCAATGATGGGCACAGTAAGGCGGCAATGATGGGCACAGTAAGGCGGCAATGATGGGCACAGTGAGGCTGCATGGACTGGCACAGAGGCTGCATTGATGGGCACAGTGAGGCTGCATTCGATGGGCACTGGTGAGGCTGCATTGATCTCTTGTATCATGTCCTCAGTCTCTAACCATCTCTTGTACCATGTCTGTAGTCTCTGACATATCCTGTACCATGCCTGCAGCCTCTGACATCTTGACATCTCCTGTACCATGCCCACAGCCTCTGACCATCTCCTGTACCATGCCCACAGCCTCTGGCCATCTCCTGTAATATGCCCGCAGCCTCTGACCATCTCCTGTACTATGCCACAGCCTTGTCTTATATCATGTCTGCAGTCTCTGAGGGAGTCTGGAGAGGAGTCAAGAGTGGGAGCACCGCCGGGATGGGGGTCATGGGAGAAGTCAGACATGTGTGGACTGTGGAGAGGAGACTATAGGAAAACCAGAGTCACCAAGCTGGAGCCGACTGACTGATCCCTGCACGGTGCACCTGAGAGGAGGTCAATGACAGCGCCGCCAGGTCAGTCTGAGGGGAGGTCACTAATGTAAGGGGGGAGTGAATACAATAATGTAAGGGGGCACTGATATAAAGGTTTCCCCCTATATCAGTAACCCCCCCCCCTTACCTTAGTGTATTTTCTGCGGAAGGTGGTCTCTGGTCACCAGACTCCCCCTCACATTCCCAGAGTCCCCCTCACTTTCCCAGAGTCCCAGGTATCCCCCTTGATGATTGCTTCACTTTTACTACTTTTAACTGAAATTTGCTGTTTTATATATATATATATATATATATATATATATATATATATATATATATATATATCCCTAGCCCTATGTGCTTTCATATCTGTCTTATCTATATATAATACGCTCTTCAAATGTGCTTTAACATGCATGGTTTTCCCTTTCATGAACCATAAAATAATGATGTTGGGCTGGTATAATAATGCTATGGGGCTGGTATGAAATTATTTCCAGGGCTGGTTTTTATTCCCAGTCCGGCCCTGATTGCATCTCATCATGATTTTAATAACATCCACTGCTCAAGCCCTGAGGAAGGGGAAGGCCTTTCCCCCAAAACGTGTAGACACTCCTCAATTCCCACCTTAGAATTTATCATCTGCTGAGTGATCCTGCTACCTACTGAATGATGTCAACAACCCAGCATGCACCGGTCCGTGGTGTCACAGAGGGGCGTGATTCGAACCACCAGGTGATGTAGTCAGGTGGCCCTGTCCCTTACCTATATAAGAAATGTTAGACGGTGGAGCCTGCAGTAGGCAGCCAGCCTTCACCGACGGCAAGAGCGTCTTTGATTTTTTTTTCTTTTACGGGTCCGGCGGGCGGCGTAATTGACGGTGGATTTTCATTGTGGGACACTATTTTTTTTATTTTTTAATAAAGGAATTGTCAAAAACTGTGTGTATTTCTCTTACCATCCATGGACTGACACGGTGTCACTTTACACGTGGGTTATGTCCCTGCTTGCAGGAGAAGACCTAGGCAGAATGTGAGATGTTATACATACATTCTAAAAGCCAGAGCTGAACAGCCCCACCCAGGGGGCAGTCCCTCCAGACATAACCCTCCCACTACAGTCAGCAGACTTCAGTTTTTTGCTGCCTAGCAGAAGGAGAAGATGTGGCTCTCTCAGGAGCCAGTCTCCTGACCTATTTTTATTCCTTTTCTGGAATTCTTTTTTATTTTATTTTTGAGAATCTTCTATCAACTGTCGGCTGGGCAACAGGTTGGGTACAAGATATCCTCGTAGTCTTCCCTGTCCGACCATCGAGCGTGCTGATCCTCGCCTTGTGTGCGTGAGACTCAGTTCACGACAGGCCCCATGACTCCAGGGGTGGCCGGGTTTGCTTTCATGCTCCCACGGTCCTCTCAAGACTGAACAGTTCCTGACTGACTGTATCTTTTGCGGTGGACCGGGCCGACAGCTACTCAGTACTGCACTGTGATAGTCCTGTCAGAAACACACCAGTGGGTCCCTCAGGGGACGGGTAAGTAGTCTCTCCTGCCTGCAGGTGAGTACAAAAAGCTGTGTGTTTCTCTGTGGGGGATTTTCCCTGTCTCCCCCTGTATTTCATTGTCCCTCTCTGTCACCATTGCTGGCGCTGTGCTGTGTGGGGTGCCTGGGGGTCACACTGTTCTTGGAGGGGCTAATGCTGGTCTGCAGATATGCTTGGGGCCTTTTTTTGTGTGTTTTGGGGCCTGAGCGCCGAGTGGCGCTGTGTGTGTGCTGTTTTTTTCACTTTTGCTGAGTCATGGCGGCCATCTTGCCGTGGATCGTCTCAGTGAAGTGCGGCGGCCATTTTCTTGTAGCCCGCGCGCTCTTCAGCACTAGTTTTGGCCTCTAGCGCTGCTGTAACAGCGCGAATCTCCTCACAATCTCCTCACAGCTCACCAGCGCTGACACAGCGCGGTACAGACAGCGGAACTGAGCGGTCCCTGGTCCGGTTTGGTGAGTCCCCTGGGCGCCCCCTCCTCAGTCAGCACAGCCTGTGGGTGGACTTTTTATCTGAGGAGTCTCAGAGGGCGGCAATATGGAGTCTCTGTCACCAGCTTCCCCTAAATGTCAGTGGACAACAGGCAGTGCTTCAGCACCTGCGGTCCCTAGGGACCAGTTGTGGGCAGTCCTGGAATCATTTCTGACCAGGATGGGAGCTGTGTGCAAGCGCAAGGGAGCAAAAAAGCGCCCTCCCCCCACTTTACTTCATGAGGGCAGTGCGCTGATTCAGATATGGGCCTAGCCACTACCGCTCAGGAGCCTAGTTCTGAATGTATTGGATGGTTTTGAACAGGACATTCCTTATGAGGAAAACTCCAGTTCTGAGTCAGTAAATGACAGGGCGCTTGTTAGTGTACTCATGGCTGCGGTGAGGGACACTCTCAAGCTAAAATGCTGCGGATGCAGAACCTCAGGCGGATACAGTCTCCTTTGGTTCTTTTAAGGCCAGGCCTTCTAAAGAGGTTTTTCCATATGTACTTTCTTTGACCAGCTCATTGATAAGGTCTGGGAAAAGCCGCAGAAGAATTTTTTTATGGTCCCGCGGCGTTTGTCTATCAGATACCCCTTGAAGATGCCCTACTTAAAAAGTGGGCTTCTCCCCCAGGGTCGACCCTCCAGTCGCCCGGTTGAACAAGGCCATCACTCTCCCGATGGAGGGGACTCCTGCATTTGAGGACCCCACTGACAGGAGGTCAGAAGTGGTGAGCAGAGCCATGTTTGCCTTGTTGGGATCCGCCCTACGGCCTGTAGTACCGGCGACCCTTGTGTCTTAAACACTTACAGGTTGGGCAAAAATGTTGCACCTAGCTGTACAGGAGCATAATCTTCCTCCAGACACAGTTGCTCTGGCCCACCAACTGGTTCAGGGCCTGGTTTATGTGTGCGACGCCACGTTGGACGCGGCCCCTTTAATATCCAGGGCCTCTGTCTCGGCGGTGGTATTGCGTCGTCTTATCTGGTTGAAGTGCTGGTCTGCTGACCTAGCCTTAGGAAGCTCCTGACAGATCTACCATTTAAAGGTGGTAGACCTTTCGGTGCTGCTCTGGATGACATCGTCATGGGAGGTAAAAGCACTCTTCTTCCTTAGACTAGCAAGAGTGAGGAGGCCCGCTGAAAACAGGGGCCTTCCTTTCCAGCAAAATGGGGTTTTTTCGTCAGTCAGAGTCCACGGGTAGGTCCTCTCAGACTGACGGCAGTGCGGCTGGTGGGCACAAGTGCCCCTGGGTGCGTAAGCCGAACAAGCGGCTCCCAAGCCCGCCTCCGCGTGAAGTCTTGCCTCCGCCCGACTCTGGGGTGGGGGGACGACTTCGCAGGTCACGAATCGGTGGTCCTCCTGAATCTCCGACTGGTGGGTGTGCGAGGTGGTCACCTCAGGATACAGGATAGTATTCCGATCCTGGCCCCCAGACAGATTCTTTCCCTCGAATCTTCCTCTCCTTCCTACCTGTCGGGCAGCCCTCTTGGGGGCTGTACAGGATTTGATCAGGTCCGGAGTGATTGTGCCGGTTCCGTCACAGGAGAGTTTTCAGGGATTCTACTCGAATCTGTTTGTCGTCCCAAAAATAGGACGTGGTTCGACCTATCCTGGACCTTAAGGCCCTGAATGCCTTCGAGAAGGTGCAGAAATTCCGCATGGAATCCATTCGCACGGTGATCGCTACACTCCACCAAAGGGATTTTCTTCTGGCGTCCTTGGACTTCAAGGACGCCTACTTGCATGTTCCGATCTGCGCAAGTCACCAGAAGTTTCTGCGCTTGCGATCAGCGAAGTCCACAATCGATTGTGGCTCTACTTTCGGCCTAGCCTCGGCACCAAGGGTGTTCACCAAGGTGCTTGCTCCGGTTCTAGCCTTCTGTTACAGTGAGGTATTGCTGTCGTGGGCTATCTGGACGATCTTCTGCTAAGAGCAGAAAGTGGCTCAGACTTAGAGGAAAGGTGACTATCGTCAATTAGACCCTCAGGGACTTCGGGTGGTTCCTGAACATTCAGGAGTCAGTCCTGGTCCCGACTCAGTGTCTGGAGTATCTAGTTCTGATTCTAGACTCCTTGGAGGCAAAGGTATCCTACCTCTGGAGAAGTTGCTGCCACTTCAGTCTGCGGTGCGGGTGCTGACATCCCGAAAATGGTTGTCAATCCGTTTTTTTGCATGAGAGTCCCGGGACTCGTGGTGGCCTCCTTCGTGGCCGTTCCATATGCCCAATCACACACCAGGGCATTGCAGAAGGAGATCTTGTCCACCTGGGACAAATCCCCGTTGTCCTTGGATCTTCAGATCCAGGTGATTCACCTGGTCAGGGCTCCCCTGACATGGTGGTTGAGATCCTCGGCTCTTCGGTCCGGAAAGTCGTTCCCCTCCCATCCAATGGACGGTACTCACGACGGACACCAGCCTGACGGGCTGGGGTGGAGTCTGGGGAGTCCTGTCGGCTCAAGGCCTTGGACTCCGGACGAGCCCGTTTACCAATCACTGTTCTGGAAATACGGGCCATCGGACTGTGTCTCTCCTCAGGTCGGAGAGAGTACGGGGTCGCTCCATCAGGAGCCAGTCGGACAACGCCACGGCGGTGGCGTATGTAAACCATCAAGGGGGGACTCGGAGCTCAGCTGCAGCTTCCGAGGTAGTCCGTATCCTGAAGTGGGCCGGAAGAAACGTGCCGGCTCTGTAGGCCATTTACATTCTGGGCATAGACAATGGGCAGGCGGACTATCTGAGTCGCCAATCGCCGGACCAAGAAGAGTGGCCCTTGCATATTTCAACTCCTTTGCCGACGGTGGGGCACGCCGGATGTGGACCTGATGGCCTCTCGACTCAATCGCAAGGGTCGAGGTTGTGGCCAGATCCAGGGATCCTTGGGCGATGCCTCGGATGCGTTGGTGGCCCCATAGGGTCCTTATCGCCTGATATAAACTCTGGTGATCCTAATTGTTCCTGATTGGCCTCAGCATCACTGGTACGCTGATCTGGTACATCTCGTCGCGGACGTTCCCTGGCAGTTGCCGATGAGGGAGGACCTTCAGTCTCAAGGTCCTATGTTTCATCCGGCTTACAGTCTCTGGCTTTAAACGGCAGGGCTGTTGAAAGCCAGGTGTTGAGGGTCCGAAGGTCTCTCGGACTCGGTCATTTTGACCATGTTAAGGACACGGAAGTCTTCCTCCAAGCAGATCTATCACCGTGCCTGGAAAGCTTATATCGCCATATGCGAAGCGCTGGACTGGCGTCCTCGGACGTATTCCGTCCCCAGAATCCTGCGTCCTCTGCAGTGCGGAGTGACCCAAAAGCTTGCTTTGAGTACCAACAAGGATCAGATTTCGGCCTTGGCCGTCTTCTTTCAGCGACCTCTAGCGGGTCATTTCTTGGTTAGCACCTTGTGTTGGGGGTTCGCCATGTGCTCCCTCCTGTCAAGCCTCCTCTCCCACGGTGGGATCTGAATTTGGTGCTCTCGGTCCTCCAGGAACCTCCTTTTGGGAATATCCAGGATATTCCCCTCTTGTCTTGTCTCAGAAGGTGGCCTTTTAGTGGCAATCACTTCTGTTTGACGGGTGTCTGAGTTGGCGGCTTTGTCCTGCAAGTCGCCATATTTAGTCATCCATAAGGATAAGGCGGTGTTGCATCCGTGACCTTCCTTTTTGCCAAAGGTGGTGTCGACCTTTCACCTACATGAGGACATTGTCCTCCCGTCCTTTTGTCCTCACCCATCGCATCCCAGAAAGTTTGCGCTGCACATATTGGATGTGGTACAAGCCTTACGGGTGTACCTGTCTGCTACTGCTTCTATTCGAAAGTCTGACTCACTGTTTGTGACTGTCTCTGGTCCATAACAGGGCCAAGCGGTTTCGTCTGCCATCATTTCTAGGGGAATCAGACAAACCGTCATTCAAGCCTATGCTCTCAAAGGGCGGGCGCCTCCCTTTCCGGTTACGGCGCATTCCACCAGGGCAATTGGTGCTTCCTGGGTTTTCCGACATCAAGCGTCGGTTGCACAAGTGTGCAAGGCGGCGACCTGGTCGTCTGTTCATGCCTTTTAAGTTTTATAAGGTTAATGTGGCTGCATCTCCGGATGCTTCCTTCGGCCGCAGGGTGCTGCAGGCCGCTGTTTAAAGTTGCGACTCCTCCGTTGAGGAGCTCTGCCTTCTTGGAGTGAAGTTTTTGGTTTTTCCATTTATACTGCTCCCATCCCTCTTGACACTGCTTTGGGACATCCCACGTGTAAAGTGACACCGTGTCAGTCCATGGATGGTAAGAGAAAATAGGATTTTTTGTACTCACCGTAAAATCCTTTTCTCTGACATCCATGGACTGACACGGCACCCACCCTTCCTTTTTAAGTTTGTACTGCTTTGTTACGAACTGAAGTCTGCTGACTGTAGTGGGAGGGTTATGTCCGGAGGGACCGCCCCCTGGGTGGGGCTGTTCAGCTCTGGCTTTTAGAATGTATGTATAACATCTCACATTCTGCCTAGGTCTTCTCCTGCAAGCAGGGACATAACCCACGTGTAAAGTGACACCGTGTCAGTCCATGGATGTCAGAGAAAAGGATTTTACGGTGAGTACAAAAAATCCTATTTTTTTTTACTTTATAACACTTTTTTGGTGAATGGGCAGGAAACTCATTCACAAAGCGGGGGGGTAAGCTTCCAGATCCTGATTAGCCCCCTACCCGCTGACCCCCACAACCACCGGCCACGTTTGTGAGGATGAGGTCCAAAGCACCCACCCCCCCCATGTTGAAGGCATGTGGCCAGGTATGGTTCAGGAGGTGGGGGGGCGCTCACCCGTCCCCCCCCCCCCCTTTCCCTGACCTGCCGGGCTGCATGCTTGGATAATAGTCTGGTATGGATTTTGCGGGGGACCCCACGCAGCTTTCTTTTTTTTTTTTACATTTTGGTGTGGGGTTACCCTTAAAATCTATACCAGACCCAAAGGTCCTGGTGTGCACTGGGGAGGAGGATCCCACGCTGGTTTTTTTCCCAACATTTTTAATTTTCTGCTCTTATTTTTTGCATTCATCTGTCAGTAAGGAATCCGCTGACAGCTGATGAGTCATCAGTTGTTAAGGACGTGGCTGCCGACTTCCTGGCCCGCTCCTTAGCAACCAGCTCAATGCGGTAAATTACCGTTAAATTAGGTCTTATGCTGTAAGGTAACGTAAAGACAAGGAGACTGTCAACTGCAGTAACCCATAGCAATGAGATCATTTACAACACCACAGTCAGTACAGTTGAGTAATGATTTATGGACACGAGGGCGGGGGGTGTTTACTGAGCCTGATTACAGCAGCTAATGAATATAGGAAATATTGTGTTTAATTTTTGAGCTTCAAGCCATCAATCATGAGACTGGCATGAGAGTTTTTAAATGGTAAAGGAGGAGATAATCTGTCTGTGCCCTGCGGCACATAACGTCCTGCTCAAACACGCCCTGTCAGCTAGACAAATTGTCTCACCCGCAGAGATGGCTGTGGTATTGCCTGATGAATACATTGCAATTTTCCCTTTAAAGTTATAACTCAACACACAGCCATTAATGTCTAAACCACTGGCAACAAAAGTGAGTACACCCCGAAGTGAAAATGTCCAAATTGGAGCCAAAGTGTTAATATTTTGTGTGGCCACCATTATTTTCCAGCACTGCTTTAACCCTCTTGGGCATGGAGGTCACCAGAGCTTCACAGGTTCCACTCCTCCATGACGACATCACGAAGCTGGTGGATTTTAGTGACCTTGCGCTCCTCCACCTTCTATGTGAAGATGCCCTCAATAGGGTTTAGGTCTGGAGACATGCTTGGCCAGTCCATCACCTATACCCTCAGCTTCTTTAGCAAGGCAGTGGTCGTCTTGGAGGTGCAGCCCTAGCCCCATGCAGCCCCAGACCATGACACTCCCACCACCATGCTTGACTGTAGGCAAGACACACTTGTCTTTGTACTCCTCGCCTGGTTGCCGCCACACACGCTTGTCACCATCTGAACCAAATAAGTTTATCTTGGTCTCATCAGACCACAGGACATGGTTCCAGTAATCCATGTCCTTAGTCTGCTTGTCTTCAGCAAACTGTTTGTGGGCTTTCTAGTGCATCATCTTTAGAAGAGGCTTCCTTCTGGGACGACAAGCCATGCAGACCAATTTGATGCAGTGTGCGGCATATGGTCTGAGCACTGACAAGCTGACCCCCCACCCCTTCAACCTCTGCAGAAATGCTGGCAGCACTCAACTTCTTTGGTCGACAATGGCGAGACTTGTTCTGAGTGGAACCTGTCCTGTTAAACCATTGTATGGTCTTGGCCACTGTGCTGCAGCTCAGTTTCAGGGTCTTGGCAATCTTCTTAAAGCCTAGGCCATCTTTATGTAGAGCAGGGATCCTCAAACTATGGCCCTCCAGCTGTTGAACTACAAATCCCATGAGGCATTGTAAAACTCTGACATTCACAGACATGACTAGGCAAGATGGGAATTGTAGTTCCTGAACACCTGGAGGGCCGTAGTTTAAAGACCCTTGATGTAGAGCGACAATTCATTTTTTTTTCAGATCCTCAGAGAGTTCTTTGCCATGAGGTGCCATGTTGAATTTCCAGTGACCAGTATGAGAGAGTGAGAGCGATAACACCAAATTTAACACACCTGCTCCCCATTCACACCTGAGACCTTGTAACACTAACGAGTCACATGACACCGGGGAGGAAAAATTGCTAATTTTCCCAATTTGGACATTTTCACTTAGGGGTGTACTCACTTTTGTTGCCAGCGGTTTAGACATTAATGGCTGTGTGTTGAGTTATTTTGAGGGGACAGCAAATTTACACTGTTATACAAGCTGTACACTCACTACTTTACATTGTAGCAAAGTGTCATTTCTTCAGTGTTGTCACATGAAAAGATAGAATAAAATAATTACAAAAATGTGAGGGGTGTACTCACTTTTGTGAGATACTGTGTATTGTACCATTCACATCAGACCTTGCTCTCTGGGAGCTTAAAATCTAATTTCTTTCTCGTACATCACGGGACACAGAGCGACATAGTCATTACTAATGGGTTATATAGTTACCGTCAGGTGCTGGCACTGGCAACTTCCAAAACCGGAAGTACCCTCCCCTATATAAGCCCCTCCCATCCGGGAGCACCTCAGTTTTTTGCCAGTGTCTAAGGTGTTGGCCAAGAAGAAACATGTGTTTTTCACTGAGCTTGCGTACAGGTTCTTTTGGGCCTCAGTAAGCTATTCCGGATCCGACCAAAAAAGCTTCATAGCTAAACGGTCGGTACCCGGGCCTTGCAGAGAAGAGCAAGGTTCTGCCTGTAATGCTTCTCTTAGGAGAGCTGGACCCTGGGATCCAGAGCTCTGGTCATACCCACGACCAAGATGTTTTCTGTGCAGGGTGCTATACAGGTCCAGGGGAGTGGAATCCTTGGGAACCCGGTCCCTGAAGGTTTGATTACAATGCCTGCCGTGATAGGTGAAGTTTGGGCTTTTGTGGACCAAACAAAGTCCTGCGGCGGGGAACAGGTAAGTGGGGGCCCCCAGGAACTTGGTTCTATTGGGGGACCCCCAAGCCTAATTTGTCTTTCTGTCTGTTACCTAACGGTATTCCCGCTAATATCTGTGCATGCCTGTAACTACTAAAAAAAATGTAATAATTTTTAATGGTGGTCAAGAAAAAAAAAAAAAAAAAGAATGTTTTTTTATATATGTTTAGTATATTAAACTGCGGTACCTGTGTTTGTCCACTAGAGGCCGCTGTGGAATGTTTTTCTTGTCATATGGACTAGTTTCTTCTCAGAGAGCAAAGTCCAGGCAGCTGGTGAGTTCTCCTACAGGAAACTGTTTCCTCTGCCATGTTGCAGTGTTCGTCTATCCCCCGGCCTGCGGCAAAGGGGGCCCTGGCTCCTGTCCCTGGTTTCCATGTTTGAAAATTAGCGCCGAGGCGCACGTGGCCGCGCGCGTGCGCGTGCACGCGCCTCTATATATAGAGGTGGCCGGAAAAAGGGGCGGGGCCTGGGGGATGACGCTCTGTGCGCGCCGCAGCGCTTCTGCGCATGTGCGGGCGTCCCAGCAGGTTTTTAAAAAGCCACATTATTGCAGTAAGCTGGCTATGAAGTACAGAGACAGAGCTGGCAACATTTAAAGGCATACAGCAAGCGGTTGATACAGGCATCCCCTAGAAAGGCACATTAGTAGACACCAACTGTTTATTATAGCAGCATTTATGCTAGACTATTATCAGTAACTGGTGTATTTTCGGCTGGAATACCTCAGCTTTGTGGCTTAGGAATATGCCGTCTAAAAACTCCGGGACTAGAAATTCCAGGAGGAATAGGGGGTCTCCATCGGGCTCTGAGGATCTTGGGCATGCTTTGGCTGCACCAGTCTCCCCTGAAGAATCAGAGGTTAGTGACCGTAGGGCACCCCCAGGAGTACCTGGTACTGTGGCTGTCCCCAGTTCACCTGCTCCTGTGTATGTAACAGAGGAGGTTTTTTCCTCAGCTCTGGGAGGGCTGGAAGAGAGATTGTCAGCACTAATTGCTGCTTCCCTGTCACAGGAGAAAAGCGCTCGATCTCCGTCTCCTCCCTCAGAGTGCCTGTTAACAGAGCAACAGTCCCATACAGAGAACGACCTACCTGAGGGGGATCAGGATGAGGTTGATTCAGTTGTAGAGGAATCAACAGTGGAGGAGCCGTTCTCAGCATCACATGCTGAGAGGTTATGGGTGCAGTCCCTGACTAATATGGTCCGATCAGCATTTAAAATGCCACTTGCGGAGCCATCCTCCTCTTCTGTCTCCTCGTTGGGGTCGCTAAAAGCTCCCCAGACTGTTTGTTCTTTTCCGATCCATCCTTTACTGGAGGGGCTCATTTACCAGGATTGGGAGCATCCTGACAAAATATTTACTCCCCCCAAGAGATTTCCGGTGGTCTATCCTATGGAGGATAAGTTCGTCAGAAAATGGAAGGTCCCTACAGTGGACGCAGCCATCTCTTGTGTGAATAAATCACTGACATGTCCGGTGGAAAATGTCCAAATGTTCAAGGACCCAATAGATAAAAAATTGGAGTCCTTATTGAAATCTGCTTTTTCTACAGCAGGATTGGTGACACAACCAGCAGTGGCAGCTATAGGGGTCTGCCAAGCAGTGAAGGATCAGTTGAAACAGGTCTTAAGGGACGTGCCAGATCAGCAGGCTCTTGCTCTAGCTGATCTACCTAGAGCCTTATGCTTTGCGGTGGACGCTATAAAGGATTCAATCCATCAGGCCTCCCGCCTTACGCTGTCTGTAGTACATATGCGCAGGCTTCTATGGCTCAAAAACTGGTCTGCTGAAGCTCCCTGTAAAAAATTGCTGGTCAGCTTCCCATTTCATGGGGAGCGCTTATTCGGGGAAGACCTGGACAAGTATATCCAGAGAATTTCCAGCGGTAAAAGTACACTCTTGCCGGTCAAAAATAGAGTTAGAGGTCCCTCTTTTAAGAGGCCGGCTTCTCCAGTCCCTAGGACATCGGCTGTGAAACAGTTCCGACGGCCTCCCCGGTCAAATCCCGGAGGTAAAAATCAGGGACAGTTGCAGGGTAACAAGAAGCCCTGGAGCAGGAGAGGTACAAAACCTCCCCCAAAGTCAAATGCATGAAGGGTTGCCCCCACCCAATCGGGTGGGGGGAAGACTTCAGTTGTTCACAGAAACCTGGCGGGACACGATCCGAGACAGATGGGTGCTCTCCGCAGTAAATCTGGGATACAAATTGGAGTTAAAAAACTCCCCTCCTTCCCGCTTTATAAGGTCGAACGTGCCAAGGGATCCCCAGAAGAGAGGATCCCTCCTGTTGGCACTGGAACAATTATTGCTTCAAGCAGTAATTATAGAGGTCCCCCTGGAAGAATGGGGGTTCGGGTTTTACTCAAACCTCTTTACAGTTCCGAAGCCAAACGGGGACGTGAGGCCCATATTAAATCTAAAAGGGCTAAACAAATTCCTACATATCAGGACTTTCCGGATGGAGTCGATCCGATCGGTAGCCACTGCCCTACAAGGGGAGGAATGGTTAGCCTCGATCGACATCAAAGATGTGTATTTGCACATCCCCATCTTTCCAGCCCACCAAAAATTTCTACGCTTTGCGATAGAAGGGCGCCATTTTCAGTTCAGAGCCTTACCCTTCGGTCTGGCCACAGCACCAGGAGTGTTCACAAAAATTCTGGCCCCATTATTGGCCAATCTAAGAACACGAGGTGTAACGATAATGGCATATCTAGACGACTTGTTGCTGATAGACCACTCAGTGGAAAAACTAGAAGTGGTTGTTCACGAGACAATCAAGTATCTGGAATATCACGGTTGGATTATCAACCGAGACAAGTCAGCCCTAAAACCAGTCAAAAGTCTGGAATACTTGGGGCTAAGGCTGGATTCAGACCAGAGAAAAATTTTCTTGCCTCGAGAAAAGGGGTCGTCTTTGAGAGATTTGATCCACTTAGTGGGTTCAAAAAGACAGCCATCCATACGCCTGTGCATGAGGCTGCTGGGAAAAATGGTGGCATCATTCGAAGCAGTACCCTACGGTCAATTCCATTCAAGGAAGTTGCAAAGGGCCATACTGTCAGCCTGGAACAAAAAAGTTCAGGCTCTGGACGTACCAATGTCCTTGTCCCCTTCCGTTCGCAGAAGCCTCCGTTGGTGGTTGGTTCCCCGGAATCTGGAAAGAGGGAAATCCTTCAGTCCGATTTCTTGGAAGGTGGTCACTACAGATGCCAGCCTTTTAGGCTGGGGAGCAGTACTGGAGCAATGGTCTCTCCAGGGCAGATGGGCGGATGCGGAAAAGGCCCTGCCCATCAATCTCTTAGAGATACGAGCAGCCCGGTATGCCCTAGTAGCATGGACATCCAAACTCCAAGGGTCCCCTGTCAGAGTTCAGTCAGACAATGCCACAGCAGTGGCATATATCAATCGTCAGGGGGGCACCAGGAGTCGTGCAGCCCAAAGGGAAGTAAATTACATCCTGAGATGGGCAGAAAGATATGTCCCAGCCATATCTGCGGTATTCATTCCAGGGGTGGAGAATTGGAAGGCGGACTTTCTAAGTCGCCAACAATTATGCCCAGGGGAATGGTCCCTTCATCCCGAGGTTTTCCGGACAATATGTCAGAGGTGGGGAACACCGGATGTAGATCTGCTAGCATCCAGGTTCAACACAAAAGTGGACAGGTTTGTCTCTTGGACAAGGGATCCCCTAGCGTGCGGCTCGGATGCCCTAGTGTTCCCTTGGGATCAGTTCAAGCTGATATATGCATTCCCACCGCCACAATTGTTACCTCGATTACTCCGCAGAATCAGGGTAGAAAAGAAACCAGTGATTCTGGTGGCTCCAGCGTGGCCCCGAAGAGCATGGTACGCGGAGATTGTAAAAATGTCTGTGGGGAGTCCTTGGACCCTCCCACATCGTCCGGACCTGCTTTCGCAGGGACCGATATACCACCCTTCCTTACCAGCCCTAGGTTTGACGGCCTGGCTATTGAAGCCCACATTCTAAAAAGGAGAGGGCTCTCTAATGCTGTGGTGTCTACCATGATCAATGCCAGGAAACCGGTATCCAGGCAGATCTACTATAGAATCTGGAAGGCGTACATCGCCTGGTGTGAGGCCAGGAAATGGCATCCACGTAAATACGTAATAGGTAGAATTCTGGACTTCCTACAATGGGCTGTAGATAGGAAGCTTGCCTTGAGTACTATCAAAGGTCAGATTTCGGCCTTGTCAATATTTTTTCAAAGGCCCTTGGCTTCGCATTCACTAGTCAAAGCCTTTATACAAGGAGTGATGCGTATTTAGTCCTCCGGTTAATATTCCCATATGTCCATGGGATCTAAACTTGGTTCTGTCGGTTCTACAGAAACAACCATTTGAACCATTACAGCATATTTCCTTAGTGCTTCTCACCAGGAAATTGATTTTTCTAGTAGCCATTTGTTCGGCTAAAAGAGTATCGGAATTAGCAGCTATGTCCTGTAAGGAGCCATATCTGGTTATCCATAAGGACAGAGTAGTGTTACGTCCTCATCCAGCCTTTCTTCCTAAGGTGGTATCGAGTTTTCATTTGAACCAAGATGTGGTTCTTCCTTCCTTTTTCCCCAAGCCTACTTCGGTAGAGGAAAAGTTATTGCATTCTTTGGATGTAGTAAGAGCAGTTAAAGCTTATCTAAAAGCCACTGCTCAGATTCGCAGAACGGATACTTTGTTTATTCTGCCGGAAGGCCCCAGAAAGGGTCAGGCAGCGTCAAAATCTACTTTAGCCAAGTGGATTCGACAGGTCATAATACAAGCCTATAGCTTGAGAAGTAGACCGCCTCCGTTCAAAGTTAGGGCGCACTCCACGAGAGCAGTTGGAACTTCATGGGCAGTGCATCACCAGGCCTCCCTGGCTCAAGTCTGTAAGGCCGCAACATGGTCTTCAGTACACACGTTTACTAGGTTCTACCAGGTGGACGTTAGAAGTCAGGAGGATGTCGCCTTTGGGCACAGTGTTTTGCAGGCCGCAAAAGATCCTCATGTCTGATAGCGCTCAGCTTATATATGGTGTATCCCCCCCCTCATTTGGCATTGCTTTAGGACATCCCATTAGTAATGACTATGTCGCTCTGTGTCCCGTGATGTACGAGAAAGAAAATAGGATTTTTATAACAGCTTACCTGTAAAATCCTTTTCTTGGAGTACATCACGGGACACAGAGCTCCCGCCCCTCTTTGGGGACACTTATTGCTTTGCTACAAAACTGAGGTGCTCCCGGATGGGAGGGGCTTATATAGGGGAGGGTACTTCCGGTTTTGGAAGTTGCCAGTGCCAGCACCTGACGGTAACTATATAACCCATTAGTAATGACTATGTCGCTCTGTGTCCCGTGATGTACGAGAAAGAAAAGGATTTTACAGGTAAGCTGTTATAAAAATCCTATTTTTTGACACTCAGGGTTAGTTTCCACCTGAATCTCATAGAAACATGGTCCAAGTACATGTGCGATTTAGTGCAACACCATTTCGCAAATCGCAGTGGATCACAAAAAAGGTTGTGTATGAACTCCTTTTTAAAAATGCACCGCACCAAATTACATTGAACTGCGGTACCATGTGATCTGGAGCAGGCAAATGCATTGTGTTTGGGGTGCCAATAGCAATGTACTCTCTCTTTCTCCCCCCCCCCCTCTCTCTCTCTCACTCCCCCACCTCTGAAGAGGTGCAGCTGTAATAGGAAGAGGTGGAGTTTTACAGATGTATGGGGTGGGTCTTAAACAGGAAGGGGTGGGGCAGCTTAAGATGGGGGGGGGGTCACCCAATTTTAGTCTTGCCTAGGGCAGAACAAAACCAAGATACATCACTGGGTGCATCAGTATATATTATTACAGGTATTTATATATTGCCATCAATTTACACAGCGCTTTACTTGTATATTGTACATTCACATCAAGGAGCTTACAATCTAAGTTTCCTAGTGTGACCAACACGGATCATCATAAGAATATGGCTTTTGACAGCAACAAGTTATACTGATTGGGTATATCCGCTATAGAAAAAAAACCGACACAGTAGCAGCAATCTGACAGAGTAAATGATCTTTTAAATGTCAATTTCTGAACTGTGTTCGGGCAGCGACTTGTGGTATAATGGTTAGCAATCCAGGCTACCATTGCTGACAACCATGGGATTAAATCCCCATGGGGCTGCTACAAAGCCAATCTTTTTTTTTTTGTGTCTAAACCTTGAGGACTAAAGTTGAGAAACACTGGTTTAGAAGGAAATTGCTAAATTGTGCATCACCACAGGGTGACACTGTGGATGCACCTAGTATAAATGCGCCAACGTCCTGATATTCAATGGGAGAATGTATATTTAAACTAAAGGTGGACTTTAAACGGCACACGGATAGATATTGTAAAAATTCTAAGGGTTTTATTGTTGGTAGAAAAATATAATTGAATTTAGGTAAAAAGTACATTAATACAAGACACTGACATTATGTAACAGTTATCAATAGTTGATATAGGGTCCCATTTACAAGACTCGACACATCTCCCAGGAATTACATTGACATGTAAAATACACAAAGTAGAATGGAATAATGTATAGCCAACAAACACAAATGAGGAGTTGGACGGTATGCACGAGAGATGGCTGGTCTTATTGATGGGTCCGGTAAATTCAAAGATAAAGATCTTGCTTTTGCTCGACTAGTTTCGCGTTCCAAAACGCTTCGTCGGGAGCATAATATTCTGTCAAGATTATACATAAACAGTTCAAAAGAGATACTTCAGTTAATATAATTTTAATACTTGTATCTAAAATAGAACTAATAAAAAACATTTTAAAGAAGAAGCTGATATACATTGATTAAAAGTTTTCGATTGACCACAGAAGGATAAAACACCCACCACCTATACACTGCCAGCACCGAAACCAATCACACAACAGATGGGGCATGAAAGTAGCTGTGCAGAGTTGTAGAAAAAACATGAAAAAAAGGGGGGGGGGGAAAGGGGAGGGGGGGGGGGGAAAGAACGAAGAAGAAAAGAAACATGGAATGGGGGAAGGGAATGGAGGGGGGGGGGGGAAAGGGGGAAAAAAGAAAGAAGGACTGGAATATGAATTAGTCCATATCCATAGGTACTATTAATTTTTTTTTTAAAATTGAGCAAGTTAGATAGCAGGTGCAAAAATTCTTATAAAACCGTAAGTGAGATAATGTGTCAATAATCACCATCGAGGCAGACCAAGAACAAGAAGGGGAGAACAAGAAAGAAAAAAAAAAAATATATATATATATATATATATATATATATAATGGTATCTATACTTACGAACAAGGCCGTGTTAAGTAGTGAAACCAGCCTAGGTATTTTTACCTGGCAATCCGTGTATCACAGGGTGCCAGTATTATATAAACACATTCTAAAAGTAAAACACATAACGTGACCCATAAGTGTCAAAAGTAGGTGTTTTGAAACAAGATAAAGAGAGGGGAGTGGAGGTGGGGGGGGGGGGGGGAAAGGAAAGAAGGGGGGGGGGAAAGGAGGGAGGGGAATTTATTCATATATATATTATTATCCAAGGGCTCACCGTGGTAAACAATCATGCGTGATTTAAGTAAAAAAGTAACTATGCACAGGCTACTGATAGGTAGGGAACGTAAATCCAGGTATAACAGGCCAGACAATACTGTAGAGGAGTGTGTCAGTCAGGAGCACTTGCTCGAGCCACACAATGGTAATCTGTTAGGGTGACCCCTAATGATAGACTGACCCAGCTGAAAAACATAAATACAAAAAAGGAAGTTTAGAAAGGACCCGCTTCCCTAGATCTATCTGCTCGTATCCCAGATGGATGGTTCTTACCTTATAGCTTGACAGGGATTATATGCTGGTAGACCTGGATGGAACCTCTCCTGTGGACAGCCTCACAGTGCATTGTGCACCGTTTTTATGTGTCCCTACAGGAAGGCGTCATCACACCCGGAAGTGACGCTGGTGCGCGAGTTCGGACGGTCATGCGCATGCGCCGTAGGCGCTGCTCACGCAGCAACCTGGGGCCAATGAGAGAGTGACAGGGCGAAACCCAGGAAGTATTCTGGGAGCCTATAGTACGTCACATCGCTCTAGCTAGCAGACACGTCATCGTAGGGGATCAAGCAGCCCATGTATGTGCGCCGTGATCACTGCCATCACAAAAGCCCATGACCAGTGTGGCAGTGACAAAGCATACCACAGGGGGAGCCGATTGCTCCCTTAAAGCAGGTCAAAGGGTCGTGTTCTAAATACCAGCAGTGGTCAGTAAGTCCGCCCACCATTGCAGCCATCAGTGTGGGCACATAGGCTTCGGGGCACAGCAAGAACAGGGGGTGAAAGAGGGTGAATACACCCACCTGTGGTCATCGAAAAGAAGATCCAGACATAATATACAGAGCTAAATAAAAATGCTGAAGGCATATAAATAACCAAAAATACATATTCTACATTTATATATACATCCAGGAATAGTACCTTTAAACTAGTAAACAATATCTAATTTAAGTACAGGGATTCCAATACAGCAGCTTAACCATTTAGGAGCATGATTTAGAGTGTGTATTCTGTGTGTCTTTTTTAGTGACATATTTGATCTGTCGGCTGTGGTGGGGGGTAAAGTTATCATACAAGGTGAATTTAGTGACACTGATGAAACTAACATATGGCATTCATTGTGCAGCTTATCCTAAAGAAGGATTATTTTTATAGTATTATGCAACTAGATGAAACATCAAATCAAGATGCAGTCAGGCATTAATTAAATAGACATATAGTAATACAGAGGGGAGGGGGATGGGGGGAGAGAAAAAGGGGGTGTTAACGTGAGTAGGCACATAACATATGTGGAAAAGTATGTATAGCATTAGTGTGGCAGTAAATATCCACCCCCATCCATAGCCCGTAAGATATTCTAGATGTCGATCAGAGTGGTATATATGTCAGTGACAAAAATCATGTTCCAAATGGTTAAAAGTGGTTTAGATCAGTCATTTACAGAAATGGTCTGTATGACTGAGTTTCGTTTAGACCAAGGGGGTGTGTGGCATTCAACCTCTCAACCCAGATAGTTTCTCTCAGGAGGATGATTTTATCCCACTCACCCCCTCTAGGACTTTTGGGAACAACGGCCAGAACAGAAACACTGGGTCACAGTATCTTTTTAGATGGGGGTCACAGTATATTTTCGGATGTGGGTCATAGTATCTTTTCAGATGTGGTTCACAGTATATTTTCAGACGTGGGTCACTGTATATTTTTGGATAGGGGGTCACAGTATATTTTCAGATGGGGGTCACAGTATATTTTCAGATGGGGTTCACAGTATATTTTCAGATAGGGGGTCAGAGTATATTTTCAGATAGGGGGTCACACTATATTTTCAGATGTGGGTAACTGTATATTTTTGGATAGGGGGTCACAGTATATTTTCAGATGGGGTCACAGTATATTTTCAGATGGGGTCACAGTATATTTTCAGATGGGGTTCACAGTATATTTTCAGATAGGGGGTCACAGTATATTTTCAGATGAGGGTCACACTATATTTTCAGATGTGGGTAACTGTATATTTTTGGATAGGGGGTCACAGTATATTTTCAGTATAACTGGCTGCTACAAGAGCCAGTCTTTTTTTTTTGTGTATAAACCCCCCCCCTACCACCCCGGCCTTTTAATGGGCGTGATTATATTTTTTTTGGGGGGGGCGGTAGGGAGGAGGCGGGCAGCATTTTGATCCTGGGCCCAGGCAGCTCACGTGCGGCCTCATGGTTTTTAATATGTGGTAGATTTTTCTCATACATATCATAACTTGTATCTTTGATATTAAACCCATCAATCAATGTATAGTGTATGCTTATATGATTACATGATGTATATCCTTCTCATTAGCAGCAGGTCCCATGAAATGTCCTGCAGCAATGTCCAGACCTTGGAAGTTCAAGGTTGGGATGGTGAGGCGATAATCATAAAATGTGATCTTACTGCAAATATTCGACAAGAAAGAAGATAATTATTGAAAAAACATGAGCTGAGAAATAATTGCAAGAAATTAGCATGCAGAGGAGTGTGAATGGATGGATGCACTATGGACTCACAAGCTGTCTAGAATTTTAAAGGGAAATTTAAAATGCTTTGGGTTCATTTTATTCTAATGATTAGATGTTTCTAAATTATTACTGCCACTTTTTTTTTTTTATGTCCCCTGCCTTGCTAATCACAATAGGCCTACATTTTAGGCTCCTTCCATACCAGCGGACCAATCGGGTCTGCCTGTCCGTTTTTCAGGCAGACCCGATCAGACCACCCAATGTTCTCTATGGAGGGGCGGATGTCCGCTGACACGTGTCCGCTGACACCCGCCGGCATCTGATCCGGTCCACTAAAAACAGACGGATTATGGCTGTAGCTAAACTCCATTGGATGTCTGGGGGGCTACCATAAAAATGGACCAGCAGAGGAATAAATAGGCTGAGTGGTGCATGTGTGCCATAGGAGCTGGTAAGGGCCGGGAGTTCTGTCTGCAAAGGCTGTGTGGCACCAGGATGGGGCGGTGCAATGAGGAACTGGGAATCGGGGCCTGAAGGTATTTTGATAGGTGGCTGTCATTTAGAGAGGTTATGGGGGGAGGGGCCAATTTAAAGGACAGCTTCACTAAAAGTGAAGTTGCCATGAACACCTCCTTGCGCAATATGAATAAACATATTTCCATTAATAATCATAAAATGAAACAATTTATAATATTGGCACAAAAACTAAAATAATGCAGACAGTAAAAGGACGCATTGCCCCCTGACATTGATGGTCAATGGAGAAATGCCCCCTTACTTTGAGGTAAGGAAAATGTTCTCTTATATCAACGTCCAGTGAAAAGAATGTCTGTCCCCTTAGGGATTGTGTTGAAAAGCTTTTCTCCGCTTCAGATGGGTTTTGCATTCCCATACAAGACTATGTGAATGCAAACCTGCTTCAAGTAGGTCAGCAAGAGGTCAACTGTCAAATGCAACATTCAATAAATTGTGAATGATCTCAGAACTTCAGAAGCATGTCAAAGTGACAACATTGACACAATCTCAAAGCTGGTTGTCACATGTCCCTGCATTAATGGTAAATGGAAAGAATGTGCTTTTACATTGGTGGCCTTTAGAAAAAATAATTTATAGTCAGTATAGTGCCCCCTTATGTTGGTGGTCAATAGGAAGAATGTCCCTTACATTGGAGGTCAGTGGGAAGAATGCCCCTTACATTGGTGGTCAGTGGGAAGAATGTTCCTTACATTGGTGGTCAGTGGGAAGAATGTCCCTTACATTGGAGGTCAGTGGGAAGAATGCCCCTTACATTGGTGGTCAGTGGGAAGAATGCTCCTTACATTGGAGGTCAGTGGGAAGAATGCCCCTTACATTGGAGGTCAGTGGGAAGAATGCCCCTTACATTGGTGGTCAGTGGGAAGAATGTCCCTTACATTGGAGGTCAGTGGGAAGAATGCTCCTTACATTGGTGGTCAGAGGGAAGAATGCTCCTTACATTGGTGATCAGTGGGAAGAATGTCCCTTACATTGGAGGTCAGTGGGAAGAATGTTCCTTACATTAGTGATCAGTGGGAAGAATGTTCCTTACATTGGTGGTCAGTGGGAAGAATGCTCCTTACATTGGTGGTCAGTGGGAAGAATGTCTCCCTTACATTGGTGGTCAGTGAGAAGAATGTTCCTTACATTGGTGATCAGTGGGAAGAATGTCCCTTACATTGGAGGTCAGTGGGAAGAATGTTCCTTACATTAGTGATCAGTGGGAAGAATGCCCCTTACATTGGTGGTCAGTGGGAAGAATGCTCCTTACATTGGTGGTCAGTGGGAAGAATGTCTCCCTTACATTGGTGGTCAGTGAGAAGAATGTTCCTTACATTGGTGATCAGTGGGAAGAATGTCCCTTACATTGGTGGTCAGTGGGAAGAATGTCTCCCTTACATTGGTGGTCAGTGGGAAGAATGCTCCTTACATTGGAGGTCAGTGGGAAGAATGCCCCTTACATTGGTGGTCAGTGGGAAGAATGCTCCTTACATTGGTGGTCAGTGGGAAGAATGTCTCCCTTACATTGGTGGTCAGTGAGAAGAATGTTCCTTACATTGGTGATCAGTGGGAAGAATGTCCCTTACATTGGTGGTCAGTGGGAAGAATGTCTCCCTTACATTGGTGATCAGTGGGAAGAATGCTCCTTACATTGGTGGTCAGTGGGAAGAATGTTCCTTACATTGGGGATCAGTGAGAAGAATGCTCCTTACATTGGTGATCAGTGGGAAGAATGCTCCTTACATTGGTGGTCAGTGAGAAGAATGCTCCTTACATTGGTGATCAGTGAGAAGAATGCTCCTTACATTGGTGATCAGTGGGAAGAATGCTCCTTACATTGGTGGTCAGTGGGAAGAATGTTCCTTACATTGGTGGTCAGTGAGAAGAATGCCCCTTACATTGGTGGTCAGTGGGAAGAATGTTCCTTACATTGGTGATCAGTGGGAAGAATGCTCCTTACATTGGTGATCAGTGAGAAGAATGCTCCTTACATTGGTGGTCAGTGGGAAGAATGCTCCTTACATTGGTGATCAGTGAGAAGAATGCTCCTTACATTGGTGATCAGTGGGAAGAATGCTCCTTACATTGGTGGTCAGTGGGAAGAATGTTCCTTACATTGGTGGTCAGTGAGAAGAATGCCCCTTACATTGGTGGTCAGTGGGAAGAATGTTCCTTACATTGGTGGTCAGTGAGAAGAATGCTCCTTACATTGGTGATCAGTGGGAAGAATGCTCCTTACATTAGTGGTCAGTGGGAAGAATGTTCCTTACATTGGTGGTCAGTGAGAAGAATGTTCCTTACATTGGTGGTCAGTGAGAAGAATGCTCCTTACATTGGTGGTCACTGGGAATAATGCCCCTTACATTAGTGGTCAGTGGGAAGAATGTTCCTTACATTGGTGGTCAGTGAGAAGAATGTTCCTTACATTGGTGGTCAGTGGGAAGAATGTTCCTTACATTGGTGGTCAGTGAGAAGAATGTTCCTTACATTGGTGGTCAGTGAGAAGAATGTTCCTTACATTGGTGATCAGTGGGAAGAATGCTCCTTACATTGGTGATCAGTGGGAAGAATGCTCCTTACATTGGTGGTTAGTGGGAAGAATGTTCCTTACATTGGTGATCAGTGGGAAGAATGCTCCTTACATTGGAGGTCAGTGGGAAGAATGCTCATTACATTGGTGGCCAGCCAGTGGGAAGAATGTTCCTTACATTGGTGGTCAATGGGAATAGTGCCCCTTACATTGGTGGTCAGTGGGAAGAATACTCATTACATTGGTGGTCAGTGGGAAGAATGCTCCTTACATTGGTGGTCAGTGGGAAGAATGCTCCTTACATTGGAGGTCAGTGGGAAGAATGCTCATTACATTGGTGGCCAGCCAGTGGGAAGAATGTTCCTTACATTGGTGGTCAGTGGGAATAGTGCCCCTTACATTGGTGGTCAGTGGGAAGAATGCTCCTTACATTGGTGGTCAGTGAGAAGAATGCTCCTTACATTGGTGGTCAGTGAGAAGAATGCTCCTTACATTGGTGGTCAGTGGGAAGAATGCTCCTTACATTGGTGGTCAGTGAGAAGAATGCTCCTTACATTGGTGGTCAGTGAGAAGAATGCTCCTTACATTGGTGGTCAGTGAGAAGAATGCTCCTTACATTGGTGGTCAGTGAGAAGAATGTTCCTTACATTGGAAGTCGGTGAGGAGAATTATTCTTCCATGGGGGTTCAGTGGGAGGAATACCCTCTACATTAGGACCCTGTGTCCCTCCAGTCTGGTCCCCTGTGTGTCTATTGTAGGAGTAAATTCTTTATCTTCTGTGTTTACTGCACATGAGCCGGTTCAGCAATTTAAAATCAAGTGATGGTGACCTAGAAAGGTGCGGAGCATACAGGAATTAACCCCTTGCCTGCTGGACATCTTTACAGTGGAAGCAGTGGGCACTACCTAGAGCTCCGACTCGTTATTAGACATCTATCATCTCACACAGAGAGAGGGGAGGGAGAGGGTTCATCCTGCACTCTGGAGATCTTTATATTCCCCAATGTATGACATCGCCAGATCTCTGATCATTACAGATCCCTGCCCTTTATTGGTCACTGTCTTCCCCCAACTCATAGTCCCAGGGAAAGGGGGGTGGATGGGGTTGCAACTGGCTGTCTGAGCTTTCAGTGTTTGAGGGTCGGGGTCAGTGTGGGGGGTCAATGGATGGGGAGACAGTGGTTAGGGATGGGGAGGGGATGTCAGTGTGGGGTGTCAATGGTTGGGGAGAGTTGTCGGTGTAGGGTGTCAATGGTTGGAGGTGTAAGTGTAGAGTGTCAATTGTTGTGGGGTGTCAGAGGTGTCAATGGTTGTGGGGTGTCAGTAAGGGGTATCAATGGTTGTGGGGTGTCAGTAAGGGGTGTCAATTGTTGGGGGGCTAGCCAGGATAGCCAGGGCCCCCCTTCTCCCAAATACTACTGACACTCAAACTGACACCCTCCCCACTAGGGTGACCACATTTCCAAACTACCATTCAGGGACACCCCCCCTTCCCAAAAATCAGCTTGTACTGTAACGAATCACAGCACAGTGATTGGACACAAGAGGCGGGGTTTATGATTTCTCCAATCACAAGCAGGGGGCGGGATTGTGCTCCTCCAGGCATTCCCGGCCAGGACAAGTAAAGCGGTGATGTGGCGGCCTTTTTTGGGGGCATTAGATTGGCCCGGGAAGGTGGCTGTGTCAGTTTCATTCCAGGACACTGTATTGTCCTGGAATGAATGTGCCCGGGACAGACCCGCAAAATGCGGGGCTGTCCCGGGCAATCCGGGACACGTGGTCATCTTACTCCCCACCCCCATCCACTTTTACCACACACTGACAGTCAGAGATGTGAAGTGATCGGAGATCACCAAACTGTTCTTGGATGGTTGGGAGAAGATGTTTTTGTACCATTCTTGATTCATTGCTGTGTTCTTAGACAAAATTGTGAGTTTGAAAACTCCCGTGTAGGGATGAGCTTCGTGTTCGAGTCGAACATACGTTCGACTCGAACATCGGCTGTTCGATCGTTCGACGAAGATCGAACGATTTGGGCCGTTCGCGCCAAATTCGAGTGACGCGAACGGCCCACAATGCACTACGCCATCGCAGTGTCATCCAGGCGCTGTGATTGGCCAAGCATGCACTGTGACCCCGCATGCTTGGCCAATCACAGCGCCGGCAGCGAGGAGAGCAATGATTGGCCACAGGCAGGATGCCTGTGGCCAATTATTGCTGAGGGGGTTTAGTACACGCCCCACACTATAAATGGCCGCCAGCACGGCGGCCTAGTGTAGTGTGTTCCGGAGCAGGGATAGAGCAGCATAGGCAGGGACAGTGACTTTTATTTCTTTCTTGCTTAACCTGGATTCCTTTAGTTTAGGGAAAGAGAAGGATAGGTAGGGAGAGTGTCAGTGTGTTTTGTGCTTGTGCTATATTGTGCTTAAAAAAAACATTTTTTCTAGGGACAGAAAACTGTAGGTAGGGAGAGTGTGTCAGTTTCTTTCACTGTCAAAGTCCTTGTTTCCAGGGACCTGGAAGGACAGTGAGGTAATTCTCCTTGTGCTAAATTGTGCTTAAAAAAAACATTTTTTCTAGGGACAGAAAACTGTAGGTAGGGAGAGTGTGTCAGTTTCTTTCACTGTCAAAGTCCTTGTTTCCAGGGACCTGGAAGGACAGTGAGGTAATTCTCCTTGTGCTAAATTGTGCTTAAAAAAAACATTTTTTCTAGGGACAGAAAACTGTAGGTAGGGAGAGTGTGTCAGTTTCTTTCACTGTCAAAGTCCTTGTTTCCAGGGACCTGGAAGGACAGTGAGGTAATTCTCCTTGTGCTAAATTGTGCTTAAAAAAAACATTTTTTCTAGGGACAGAAAACTGTAGGTAGGGAGAGTGTGTCAGTTTCTTTCACTGTCAAAGTCCTTGTTTCCAGGGACCTGGAAGGACAGTGAGGTAATTCTCCTTGTGCTAAATTGTGCTTAAAAAAAACATTTTTTCTAGGGACAGAAAACTGTAGGTAGGGAGAGTGTGTCAGTTTCTTTCACTGTCAAAGTCCTGGTTTCCAGGGACCTGGAAGGACAGTGAGGTAATTCTCCTTGTGCTAAATTGTGCTTAAAAAAAACATTTTTTCTAGGGACAGAAAACTGTAGGTAGGGAGAGTGTGTCAGTTTCTTTCACTGTCAAAGTCCTTGTTTCCAGGGACCTGGAAGGACAGTGAGGTAATTCTCCTTGTGCTAAATTGTGCTTAAAAAAAACATTTTTTCTAGGGACAGAAAACTGTAGGTAGGGAGAGTGTGTCAGTTTATTTCACTGTCAAAGTCCTTGTTTCCAGGGACCTGGAAGGACAGTGAGGTAATTCTCCTTGTGCTAAATTGTGCTTAAAAAAAACATTTTTTCTAGGGACAGAAAACTGTAGGTAGGGAGAGTGTGTCAGTTTCTTTCACTGTCAAAGTCCTTGTTTCCAGGGACCTGGAAGGACAGTGAGGTAATTCTCCTTGTGCTAAATTGTGCTTAAAAAAAACATTTTTTCTAGGGACAGAAAACTGTAGGTAGGGAGAGTGTGTCAGTTTCTTTCACTGTCAAAGTCCTTGTTTCCAGGGACCTGGAAGGACAGTGAGTGAATTCTCCTTGTGCTAAATTGTGCTTAAAAAAAACATTTTTTCTAGGGACAGAAAACTGTAGGTAGGGAGAGTGTGTCAGTTTCTTTCACTGTCAAAGTTCTTGTTTCCAGGGACCTGGAAGGACAGTGAGGTAATTCTCCTTGTGCTAAATTGTGCTTAAAAAAAACATTTTTTCTAGGGACAGAAAACTGTAGGTAGGGAGAGTGTGTCAGTTTCTTTCACTGTCAAAGTCCTTGTTTCCAGGGCCTTGGAAGGACAGTGAGGTAATTCTCCTTGTGCTAAATTGTGCTTAAAAAAAACATTTTTTCTAGGGACAGAAAACTGTAGGTAGGGAGAGTGTGTCAGTTTCTTTCACTGTCAAAGTCCTTGTTTCCAGGGACCTGGAAGGACAGTGAGGTAATTCTCCTTGTGCTAAATTGTGCTTAAAAAAAACATTTTTTCTAGGGACAGAAAACTGTAGGTAGGGAGAGTGTGTCAGTTTCTTTCACTGTCAAAGTCCTTGTTTCCAGGGACCTGGAAGGACAGTGAGGTAATTCTCCTTGTGCTAAATTGTGCTTAAAAAAAACATTTTTTCTAGGGACAGAAAACTGTAGGTAGGGAGAGTGTGTCAGTTTCTTTCACTGTCAAAGTCCTTGTTTCCAGGGACCTGGAAGGACAGTGAGTGAATTCTCCTTGTGCTATATTGTGCTTAAAAAAAACATTTTTTCTAGGGACAGAAAACTGTAGGTAGGGAGAGTGTGTCAGTTTCTTTCACTGTCAAAGTCCTTGTTTCCAGGGACCTGGAAGGACAGTGAGTGAATTCTCCTTGTGCTATATTGTGCTTAAAAAAAACATTTTTTCTAGGGACAGAAAACTGTAGGTAGGGAGAGTGTGTCAGTTTCTTTCACTGTCAAAGTCCTTGTTTCCAGGGACCTGGAAGGACAGTGAGGTAATTCTCCTTGTGCTAAATTGTGCTTAAAAAAAACATTTTTTCTAGGGACAGAAAACTGTAGGTAGGGAGAGTGTGTCAGTTTCTTTCACTGTCAAAGTCCTTGTTTCCAGGGACCTGGAAGGACAGTGAGTGAATTCTCCTTGTGCTATATTGTGCTTAAAAAAAACATTTTTTCTAGGGACAGAAAACTGTAGGTAGGGAGAGTGTGTCAGTTTCTTTCACTGTCAAAGTCCTTGTTTCAAGGGACAGAGAAGGACACCTGAAGGTAGCCCTTATTGCTTTTTTCCCATCTCCCTGCAGGCCATCTATTAGAATGTCTGGAAGGCAAACAAGGAGAGGCAGACAGTCAGGAGGCAATAAAAGAGGGCAAGCAGGCTCTGTGTCTGGGGGCAACAGTGCTGGTCGTGGACGCGGTGCATTGTCATCAGCACATGGCCATGGGACACGCTTGTCCTTCTTTTCGGCAGCTGGACATGTTGAGCCACATCATGCCGAAGACTTGGTAGAGTGGATGACCAAGCCCTCCTCCTCCTCCTCATCCTCTCTCACCCAGGCTCAGGGTACTGGAAAAGCAGCTGCCAAAGCGTCCTCTTCCCTGGTATCAATGTCAGACTCATCATCAGTCACTCCTTCCCTAGACCCACCATGTCCTCCTCCTGAGGAGTCCCCCGAACTGTTTCAGCACAGTGTTGGGTACATGCTCCAGGAGGATGCCCAGCGTTTCGAAGGGTCTGATGATGAAACCCAGCTAGAGGAAGGCAGTAGCGTGAGAGCAGACAGAGGGGATGCTCAAGAAGGACACCAATCTGGCAGTCATGTTCCAGCAGCTGCAGCATACTGCCAGATTGCCTCCAGTGATGAGGAGGGAGGTGATGATGAGGTCACTGACTCCACGTGGGTGCCTAATAGGAGAGAGGAGGAGGAGGAGGATGAGGAGGAGGCACATCTCCAACGAGGCAGGATGCCCTTTGGTGGCCAGCGTAAGGGCAGTACACCGACGGAATCACACCGCAGAGCTCCGCCTGTGCAGGGCGCTGCCTCTGCCCGTCATTCAAAAAGTTCTTTGGTGTGGGCCTTTTTTGAGGCTAGTGCATCAGATCGCACAGCTGCTGTTTGCAACATATGTCTCAAGCGTATATCGCGTGGCCAAAACATCAGCCGCTTGGGTACCACATGCCTGACCAGACATATGTTGACCTGCCATGCAGCTCGTTGGCAAGCCTACCTCAAAGACCCACACCAAAGAACAAAGCGGACCTCTCCTTGCACCGCATCAGCTGGGATCTCCAACCCCACTATAACTTCAGTCCTCTCTGAAACATGCACTGAGAGGAATGAAGGTGTAGAATTAGGTGTGTCACAGCCAAGTACTTGTGGCCACTCTGCTAGCAGTACACCGACGTCCGATTCTAGCAGGCAAATTTCCCTGCCCCAGCTGCTGGACCGTCGAAAGAAGTTCACTCCCAGCCATCCACATGCCCAGCGGTTGAATGCTAGCTTGGCTAAATTGCTAGCGCTTCAACTGCTGCCTTTTCAGTTGGTAGACTCGGCCCCCTTCCGTGAGTTTGTGCAATGTGCGGTTCCTCAGTGGCAGGTTCCCAAACGCCACTTTTTCTCACGGAAGGCTATTCCGGCTCTCTACCGGCATGTGGAAGGCAATGTCTTGGCCTCGCTGGACAGGGCGGTCAGCGGTAAGGTGCATATTACCGCTGACTCATGGTCCAGCAGGCATGGACAGGGACGTTACCTTTCTTTCACGGCCCATTGGGTCACTCTTTTGGCAGCTGGGAAGGATGCAGGACAAGGTGCAGTAGTGTTGGAGGTTGTCCCACCGCCACGCCTCCAAAATGCTACTACTGGTTGTGACACACCTCTCTCCTCCACCCCCTCCTCTTCTTCTTCCTCCATGGCCTCTTCCTGTGGTTTGTCCTATGAACCAGCGGTGCTCCGTAGCCGTTCACGGGGCTACGCAAGTACGCAGGCAAAAAGATGCCATGCCGTGCTTGCGCTGGTGTGTTTGGGGGACAGAAGCCACACTGGGGCAGAGGTCCTGTCTGCTCTGCAGGGCCAGGCCGAGAGGTGGTTGACGCCACGCCAGCTTAAGCCAGGAATGGTGGTTTGCGACAATGGCACCAACCTCCTCTCCGCCCTCCGACAGGGACAACTGACCCATGTGCCCTGTGTGGCTCACGTCCTTAACCTGGTGGTGCAGCGGTTCTTGGGCAGGTACCCGGGCTTACAGGATGTCCTGAGGCAGGCCAGGAAAGTCTGTGTGCATTTCCGCAGATCTTATAATGCCAGTGCTCGCCTGGCTGAGCTGCAAAAGGAGTTGAACCTGCCCAAGAACCGCCTTATATGTGACATGCCCACCAGGTGGAACTCAACGTTGGCCATGCTGCAGCGGCTGCACACGCAGCAGAGGGCCATCAATGAGTACCTGTGCGACTACGGCACCAGGACAGGGTCAGGGGAGCTTGGTTTTTTTTCTCCACGCCAGTGGGGCATGATCAGGGATGCATGCACTGTCCTGGCACCATTTGAGGAGGCCACGAGGATGGTGAGCAGTGACAGTGCATGCATCAGTGACACTGTACCTCTTGTCCACCTGTTGGAGCACACGCTGCGTGGAATAATGGACAGGGCACTTGAGGCAGAACAGAGGCAGGAAGAGGAGGACTTCCTTGCCTCTCAAGGCCCCCTTTACCCAGACAGTGTTCCTTCTGTCCCACCCATCGCACAGGAAGAGGAAGAGGAGGAGGAGGAGGAGGAGGAGGAGGAGGATTGTGTCAGCATGGAGGTGGAGGCTGGCACTCAGCATCATCAGCAGCAGTCTTTTAGGGATGATTTACAGTCCCAAGAAACCAGTGGACTTGTACGTGGCTGGGAGGAGGTGGCTGCGGATCATGTCGTCCTTAGTGACCCAGAGGACTCCGGAGCGAATGCCTCAGCAAACCTACGCTGCATGGCCTCACTGATCCTGCAAAGTCTGCGGAAGGATCCTCGTATTCTTCGGATCAAGGAGAGGGACCATTACTGGCTGGCCACTCTCCTTGATCCACGGTACAAGGGTAAGGTTGCGGACCTTATGTTACCGTCGCAGAGGGAGCAGAGGATGAGACCACTCCGGGAGGCCTTGCAGAAAGGTCTGTGCAACGCGTTCCCAGAGACTGGGAGGTTACAAACTCCTGGTCCTGGACAACGAGTTGCTGAGGCTTCGGCCAGTCAAAGAAGGAGCGGTGGGGAAGGTGGCCGTCTGACCGATGCGTTCAGACAATTCTTTAGTCCGCAGCCCCAAAGTATGATCGGTTCCAGCAACCATCGCCAGCGTCTGATAAACATGGTGCAGGAATATCTAGGGGCAAGGTCAGACTTGGACACCTTCCCCACCGAAAATCCTCTGGCTTACTGGGTCTTGAGGATGGATCACTGGCCAGAGCTTGCACAGTATGCAATTGAGCTACTGGCCTGTCCTGCATCCAGCGTTCTTTCGGAACGCACATTCAGTGCTGCTGGAGGATTTGTCACGGATCACAGGGTGCGCCTGTCCACCGACTCGGTTGATCGACTGACTTTCATCAAGATGAACCAGTCTTGGATCACCACCAGCTACCACACACCTGATGCTGATATAACAGACTAATTGATTTTAACATGTCACATCCCTTCAAGACTGATGCTGATGCTGAGTGCCTGTGCTGTTATGTTGACTGGCTATCCTCCTCCTCCGAGTCCTCAATGATACGATTGATGATGATAGCTTGGAAGATCATTTTTGTTTATGGGTGCCGCCACCAGTGGCTAAGGCCCAATTTTTCAGCCCCTGTTTTACAGGGGCGTGTAATTACAATTTTTTTAGCAATAATTTGCCATAGGGCTCATTGCTGTGCTCCAAGTACAGTATCTGTGAGGGGTTGGAGTGTTGTGGCACCAGTGCCTAAGGCCCAATTTTTCAGCCCCTGTTTAACAGGGGCGTGTCATTACAATTTTTGAAGCAATACTTTGCAACAGGGCTCATTGCTGTGCTCCAAGTACAGTATCTGTGAGGGGTTGTAGTGTTGTGCCACCAGTGCCTAAGGCCCAATTTTTCAGCCCCTGTTCAACAGGGGCATGCAATTACAATTCTTGATCTAATAATTCACAGCAGGGTCCATTGCTGCGCCCACCAAGAGTAACTCTGAGGGCTTACAGTCTTGTGGCAACGCCACCACCACCACCACCACGAAAGGCCCAATTTTTCAGCCCCTGTTCAAAAGGGGCATGTAATTACAATTCTTGATCTAATAATTCACAGCAGGGCCCATTCCTGCACCCACCAAGAGTAACTCTGAGGGCTTACAGTCTTGTGGCAACGCCACCACCACCACCACCACGAAAGGCCCAATTTTTCAGCCCCTGTTCAAAAGGGGCATGTAATTACAATTCTTGATCTAATAATTCACAGCAGGGCCCATTGCTGCACCCACCAAGAGTAACTGTCAGGGCTTACAGTGTTGTGGCACCAGCACCACCATCAAAGCCCCAATTTTTACTACCACTGTTCAACAATTATATGTAATTAAAATTCCTGATATAATAGTTGACAGCAGGGCGTTCCAGCACCAACCAAGAGTAACTGAGTGCTTACAGTGTTGTGCCAACACCAACAACTAAGGGGCCTATTTCTGCAGAGTATATACGGCAGGTCCCTACTTTCAAACATCCAACTTACAAACGACTCCTACTTGCAAACGAAAGAAGACAACAGGAAGTGAGAGGAAATCTACCCCTAGAAAGGAAAATTCTCTCCTGTAAGAATAAATATGGGAGAAAGGGGTCTCATCTGTACTGATGCTTTATCAGCAATCCTTGTTTCAAGAAAAACACCACATTTCAAAAACAGTTGTCATTGGGACGGAAAGTGAGGTGAAATGTTCTGAACAGGGGCACAGACAGCAAAACAAATGTTACAGGGGTGATAACCCTTACCTATGTTTCCCAAAAAGTTTAAAAATAGATTTTTGGGCTGGAGCTACACTTCAACAATGTACCTGTTCAAAATTACAAACAGATTCTACATAAGAACAAACCTACAGTCCCTGTCTTGTATGCACCGCCTGTATACGGCTGTTCAGAGTATATAGGGCCTTTTTTATTTTATGTGCGGGGTTCCCCTTAATATCCATACAAGACCCAAAGGGGCTGGTAATGGGCTGGGGTAGGGGGGGGGGGGGGGTCATGGGGTAGCTATGCCATTTTTCTTAAAGAATTTCATCCATATTACCGGGACCAGACATTACATTAAAGCCGCAAGCAGTTTTAAATGGTTTTTTTTTTCCTTTAGAAGTGTCATTTTGTGCAGGGACAGTTCTAAACACGGGAAACACGTGGCACTTCACAGGCATACTTTAGACACCCCCCAGGTACGATATTTAAAGGAATATTTGACTTTTTTTTTTCACTTTATGCATCATTAAAATGACTGCTCCCGAAAAACGACCGTTTTTAAAACTTCTTTTTGCATTGATACATGTCCCCTGGTGCACAACCCGGGTTCCCAAACCCTATTTATGACAATAACATGCATAATAGTTGTTATAATTAGCACTTTAGAATTCGAACGTTCGCATCCATTGTATTTAATAGGGTTCTAATGTTCGTTCGAACTTTCGGTCCGTTCGCGGGTTCTGGTGCAAACCGAACCCGGGGGTGTTCGGCTCATCACTACTCCCGTGGCTAAGAAGCAACCCCACACATGAATGGTCCCAGGATGCTTTACTGTTGGCATGACACAGGACTGATGGTAGCTTCACCTTTTCTTCTCCGGACAAGGTTTTTTCTGTATGTCCCAAACAATCGGAAAGGGGATTTATCAGAGAAAATGACTACTACTCGTGTTGTCTTCTGGGGAATGGGGCGCGCTGCATTCTGGGAGCTGTGTGTATCCCAGAGAGCAGCCGGCCCATTCAAAAAGCGCAGTGCAGATCGCGCATGCGCAGTAGGAAACGGGCTGTGAAGCCGCAAGGCTCCACTGCCTGTTTCCCTTACTGAGGATGGCGCCAGGATCGAGGGATCGGCCTCGGGGGGCTGACATCGCGGGCGAGTAGGACAGGTAAGTGTCCTTATTAAAAGTCAGCAGCTACACTGTTAGTAGCTGCTGACTTTTAAAAAAAAAAAAAAATCGCGGGTGGAATCCCCCTTTAATTTTCATAGCAAAGAGGGACTTTGCAATTAATTGCAATTCATCTGATCACTCTTCATAACACTCTGGAGTACATGCAAATTTCCATTATAACACTGAGTCAGCAGACTTTGTGGAAATTAATATTTGTGTCATTCTCAAAACTTTTGGCCATGGCTGTACATGTGTGGATTATACAGATCTCAGGACACCTCGCCATCACTTCATTTCATGGTGATTAATCGGCACATGCGCAGTAAGCACAGGGCATAGTGTCTTTGTGTGTCCGGCAGGTGGCGGTGTTTCTCTCTCCTCAGCCTGTGTGACTGTGTGTGCCCGACAGGGGGCGATATCTCCCCCTCCTCAGTGTCTGGCAGTGATTTCCCCGCCCCCTCCCCTCACAGTCACACACAGAGTCGCCCGAGCAGTGAGAGTTCCCGGGTGTCCCGCACAGTGTCCGCTCTCTCCCCGCACAGTGTCCTCTCTCTGGTGTCCGGTGTGATGTCCGCTGGGTGAGCGGTGGATCGGGATGGAGGGCTCCGCTCTGTGTCTGCTCTGCCTGGCCGCTCTTTGCTCCTCTGGACGGACCGACTCCGACTTCTCCATCCTGGAAGAGGCGCAGCTACTGGCCGACCACATGAAGAGACTGAGCCGGGAGGAGCTGGGGGTCACCACCATGGAGGTACGAGGGGGGACTGTATGTACTGGGGGGGACACTGGATACAAACTGAGGGGGGACTGTATGTACTGGGGGGGACACTGGATACAAACTGAGGGGGGACTGTATGTACTGGGGGGGACACTGGATACAAACTGAGGGGGGACTCTGTACTGGGGGGGACACTGGATACAAACTGAGGGGGGACTCTGTACTGGGGGGGACACTGGATACAAACTGAGGGGGAACTGTATGTACGGGGGGGGGCACTGGATACAAACTGAGGGGGGACTCTGTACTGGGGGGACACTGGATACAAACTGAGGGGGGACTGTATGTACTGGGGGGGACAGAATACTGGGGGGGGACACTGGATACAAACTGAGGGGGGACTGTATGTACTGGGGGGGGACAGAATACTGGGGGGACACTGGATACAAACTGAGGGGGGACTGTATGTACTGGGGGGGACAGAATACTGGGGGGGGGGGCACTGGATACAAACTGAGGGGGGACTGTATGTACTGGGGGGGACAGAATACTGGGGGGGGACACTGGATACAAACTGAGGGGGGACACTGGACCCTGACTTGGGGGGGGGCACAGAATACTGAGGGGGGGATGCCGGATAACAGGGGATAGTCTGTACTGAGGGGGGACCCCGGACACTGAGAGGGGGCACCGGATACCGGGGGACGTCTGTACTGAGGGGGGACCCCGGACACTGAAAGGGGGATGCAGGGGGGACCTGGACACTAGCGGACGACCCCGGACTCTGAGAGGGGGCACCGGATACAGGGGGATGGTCTGTACAGGGGGGGGACCCCGGATACAGGGGGGGCAGTCTGTACTGAGGGGGGACCGCGTACCCTGAAAGGGGGATACCGGGGGGACCTGGACACCATCGGGTGACCCCGGACACTGAGAGGGGGCACCAGATACAGGGGGGATGGTCTGTACTGAGGGAGGGACCCCAGACACTGAGGGAGGGACCCCGGACACTGAAAGAGGGATGCTGGATACAGGGGGGACCTGGACACTGAGGGGGGACTGTCTGTACTGAGGGGGAACCCCAGACGCTGAGGGGGGGCACCGGATACAGAGGGGATGGTCTGTACTGAGGGGGGCCCCAGACACTGAGGGGGGATACCGGGGGGATGGTCTGTACTGAGGGGGGACGGAGGATACAGGGAGGACGGTCTGTACTGAGGGGGAACCCTAGACTCTGAGGGGGGATGCCGGATACAGGGGGGGCGGTCTGTACTAAGGGGTGACTGTATGTACTGAGGGGAACACCAGACCCTGACTGAGGGGGTACACTGGACCCTTACTGAGGGGGGACGCCAGGTACAGGGGGGACTGTATGGACTGAGTAGGGAACAAACTGAAGGGGGACACCGTACCTTGATTGAGAGGGGACTGTATGTACTGAGGCGGGACGGGGATGCTGGATCACCACTGAGGGGGGGACATGCCGGATACATGGGGGGCACCAGACCTCAACTGAGGGCGACACTGGACCCTGACTGAGGGGGGATGATGGTATAGTGGGGGGACATTCTCCCAGGTGGGGTACAGCTGTTATAGCGGGGGGGGGGATATTCTTATGGATGGTATAGAGGTGACATTCTCTTGCTTTGGTATATTGGGGTGACATCCTCCCAGGTGGGGTACAGCTGTTATAGCGGGGGGGGGGATATTCTTATGGATGGTATAGGGGTGACATTCTCTTGCTTTGGTATATTGGGGTGACATCCTCCCAGGTGGGGTACAGCTGTTATAGCGGATGGTATATTGGGGTGACATCTACTCTTCTAGTTTTGTGGGATGATTGGCTTCTATTGTACGGATTGTTTGGTTTTGGGGGATGTTGGCAGTGTGGGGGGGGTATGAACCCGCTCAGGTCTCTGTCCTCTGCTGTATAAGGCCCCCCCATGTACGTTGGGTGTTTAGCCCCCCTGAGGCTCCGACGTTTTCACATCCCGAAGATTTGGGGAAATATTGAAGCTTCTTAGCCCAGATTTGCCTTGTCTGGATTTGTTGGGCACGGTTACAATCGATGTTCTACATGAAAGATGATGGTTTTTGGTGGATACTTTTGGTTATAGTTTGAGAAAGTGTTTATTTTTTTGGGCTGGTGTAAGCTTTTTTTTTTTGTGTTCTGTATATTTATTCCTTATGTGTTGTAAATATGTACATGTGTGCGTTCTATAAAAAAGAGCTTTTGTTTATAAGATCTTAAAGTGATGTTAAATTCAATATTTTTTTAAAAAAAACTAAATTTAATAAGCACGTTTACCTGCCCTATGCAATAGTATTGCGCTGAGCGGTCCCTTTCCATCTCTTCTGCGCTCTTCTTCTAGCGCTCTCTGCTCGTGTTTGTGTCCGAACATGCGTGTGCTCATCCTAAGACACAAGAGACTGTTAGATTATTATTATTATTATTATTATTTATATAGCGCCGACAGTTTACACAGCGCTTTACAACTTGAGGGTAGACCGTACAAATACAATACATAATACAGGAGGAATTGGAGGGCTCCTGCTTCATGTTAGAAGAAACTACCAGAGTCTGCTGAAGGGGGCGCTGCCACAATGAGCACAAGGCAGTCTTCTCCGTAAAGTAAAATCCAGTTCCCCATTCAGAACCAACCGGCAGCCTTCCTGTACCCCTCCTGATCTGTGCCGGGTTTCCTCTGACTTGCCATGTTTGATCTCCACTATGTGGCTGTCAGATCAGCTCCCGGGGACTGATGGGTGGTACAGCTGGGATTATGGGGGGGCGGGGGCTTCGCTCTCTTCTGTCTCCTCCCTGAAGACCCTCTTAATGGCAATTCTCTTTTTGCAGTATTTTTTTTAGTTTATGGAAGATAACATTTCTACCTTTTTCTTATCTTAGGTTGCTTGGCTGTCTTTATCTTGCTGAGTACAGTACTATGTTTTCTTTTATTTCTGGATTTTCTCCTTTTCTTGCATTCGTGGTCATTTTTGGGGTTTATATGTACAGATCAGGGTGCTTTCTCTGAGTCGTGGAAACAAATAACCTGACATTTTTTTGCAAATTTTTTTCTTTTGCATATTACAGTTTATCTGCAGTTTAGGCCTCATGCACAGTTTTTTCTTTTTTTTTCTTTCTGCCTCTGAACGCCCCTCTATCTTAGCCTGTGTGTTAGAGGTGAACCGAATGGAATTTTTGGTACCAAAAATTAGTTTTTGAAAAAATATTCATATTTTTATATAGAATTGTATTCAACTTTTTAATTAAAGCGGACCTTCAGACATTTTTCATCTTGCCATCTATTAAATCTTCTGCCCCTGTTGTTGTTTTAAAGCGGAGGTTCATCGGAAATGTGTGTTTTTTTTTTTTTTTTTTTTTTCCAAAAGCCAGCAGCTACAAATACTGAAGCTGCTGACTTTTAAAAAATGGGCGCTTGCCTGTCCAGGTCGCCCGTGACGTCGGCAGCCGAAGCCAAGCTACCGCTCGGCTCTCGGCTTCCCCCGCCGCCATCCTCGGTGAGGGAATCGGGAAGTGAAGAGCTGTGGCTTCACTGCCTGGTTCCCTACTGCGCATGCGCCGTCCTCACTGGTCCCCGCTGTGTTCTAGGAGCCGTGTGTTTCCCAGAACACAACTTGGGGGGTGACACGAAGGGGCGGGACTCCCGCGGGAGTCTATACCCGGAAGTGGGGCAAATACTTGTTTTTATACAGGTATCTGCACCCCCTCCCACCTGAAAGGTGCCAAATGTGACACCGGAGGGTTCCGAAAAGCGTAGGTTCTTTTTTGGGTGAACCTCCGCTTTAACTTTGGATAGTAAAACATTTTTTTTTTTCTGCCAGTAAATACCTTATACAGCCCACTTCCTGTTTCTTGTCTGGTCATTGGCCTAGGCTTATGACATCATACACAGCTCTCTCTCTCGTCAGAGTTTGCCAGGAAGGGAGAGAGAGGGGTGAGCCATAAGAGGGCCAATGAGAGCTGCAAAGCTGGAGGTGTGTCTCTGTGTAAATCCAGGAAGTGAACAGGTAGCAGCTCCAGCTGCCCACAGTTAAAATGGCTGCAGCCAGACTCGGTGGAGGGAGATTTCTGCAGCATATTTGGCGAGTACAGAATCACAGTATATATAAAATAATATGCAAAGTGGTTGGAGGGAAGCTTCAGAATGGCAAAGATGTTTTTATTACAAATTATGTGAGCAGACTGCAGTTCCTCTTTAATAACATGACTTTAAAAAGAATATAAATTTATTGTTGGCCATTATTGGCACCAAGAAAAATGTATCCCTTTAGACCCGGTTCCCACTTGTGCGATGCGGGAAGCAGCGCCACTCCTGTGCGGGTTTCCGCATCTCACTCGCAGGCAGTCAATGTATAGTTAATGACACACCCCCCCCCCCCCAAATCGGATCGCAGTGCGAACTGTGAAATAGGGCAGTAATCCGATCGCATGGGTGTAATGCGATCCGATTCCAGTGCGGACAAAAAAAGGGTCCTGCACCATTTGGGTGCAAATGCAATTTCAGTCATACAGTTTGTATGACTGAATTGGCTTCGCACAGACGTTGCATGTGATGTGCACAGCAATGCGGTTCAAGTCACATGTGATGTCTGGCATCGCACCAGTGTGAACCCAGCCTTAAATTCTATGCATGACTTCACGCTTCTGTTGTGGTGTTAAAAAAATCCTGCTTGCTGCATTTTTAGTCAATTAAGAAAACTGCACCAAAAACGCACCCCCCCCCCCACATTGAACTGCATTAAAAACGCACCAATAACGCGCCCCTGTTACATTTTTGATGCATTTTTTGAGTCACATGACCTATGATAAACACAACACAAGCACGGTAAAGTCGCAGCAAAATCCTGTGCCTTTTTGGTGCCATTATCAGCAGCTTTTTCTCTTATTGGCAAAATGTTGATAACACCATTTTCGGCCTCGGAAATTTCGGCGCATGTCTACTGTGTGTGTCCTGGCGCACATTGGCGTTTAACGGCAGGAGAAAAAAAAATCGCTCGTGTGTTCAGGAGAGGAGCATTTTGGCAGAAAAAAAACACCCAACCCTCTGAAACGTATGTAAACGCTGGGCGCATTTAGCGCTTGAGGATTCATTCATTTCAGTAGCCAGAATAAATGAATATTTTGGCCAATGGAATGAATTAATTGCCCGAGCGCTTGGCGTGCCGAACTGTGCCTGGAAAATACGACTTTAGGAGCATTTTTTTACAGGAGGAAAGACGTTCACAAGAGTTTGGAAAAACACCCGGTGTACACGATGGCCTAAGAAATGCTGAACTTGTTGTGATCAAGCCTTGCACACTTCAACATGTGGGTTTTGTTGGGGGGGAGGGGGTCCTGACAGACTCGTCCTGGGGGTGGGGAGGGGGTTGCAAGGTTGCTCTATGGTGAATCTTAACTATTGTTGTGAGGGTGTCCCACTGGGTGATACCTCCAGTGGTGATAGGACTCTTCAGGCTATTTAAAGTCCTGAATTGAATTGAATGGACTTTATCTAGGATGGAATGTCGGTGATCTGCTGCAGCTCCTCTTGTAAGGGCTCATGCACCCTGCATCCCAAAGAAGCTGCTAATATGGCTTTTGAGCTTTTTTTTTGAGCTCTCATTTTTTCCTGCATGGAGTCCATGCACATTATGGCTTTTTCAGGAGCTTGCAGGCAGAATCCCCCCTTTCAAACTTGCGTTTTTTAGAAGAGCCTTCGAGCAGAAAAGACGCCTAAGTGCACAAAAACACGTGAAAAAGCACAAAAATACACACAAAAAATGTAAATTTTAGCTGAGAGGAGTGTTTGTGAAAAAAAATAAAAATGCTTATGCTCAAATAAGCTCAATAAAAAAAAAAACACGCTGAAGAGCACAAAAAAAAGCACAAGCTTCTTCAAGCTTTTAGACCCCTTTCACAATGGGGCGGGAGTTGACGGTAAAACGCTGCTTTTAGCGGCGGGCGTTGACGGTAAAATGCAGCTTTACTGTCATTTTAGCGCCGATATTCGACCTGCTAGCAGCCGAATAAAGGGTTAAATGCACCCGTGTAGCGCTGCTGCTGCCGAAGCGCTTTGCAGGCGCTTTGGCATTTATGCCTATTCATTTCAATGGGCAGGAGAGGTGGAGGAGCGGTGTATACACCGCTCCAAAGATGCTGCTTGCAGGACTTTTTCTTAACGTCCTGCCAGTGCAGCGCCCCAGTGTGAAAGCACTCGGGCTTTCACACTGGGACTGAAGGTGAGGTGTTTTTCAGGCACTTTACAGGCGCCATTTTTAGCCCAAAAGCGCCTGAAAAACGCCCCGGTGTGAAAAGGATCTTAGGCAGAGTAATAAAAGCTTAAATGCCTGTAAGGGCCGGTTCACACCACCTGCGACCACCTGTCCAATGCGTTTTTTATTTTCTGCATGAGGAACACATGGATATTAGGTTATATGGTTTCCAATGGTATAGTTCACACCAGTGCGTTCCAGTAAAAATAAATAAAGTAGAATATGCTGCTTTTTTTTTTTTTTCTGCACTGAACTTTACTGGAACGTGATATAGCGCACTTGTCCACATTTAGTGCTTTTCACACCACATCCAGTGCGTTTTTATTTTTTTCCAGAAACCCATGGATAGTAGATTATATGGTTTCCAATGACATGGATCACACCAGTGCGGTCCGTTCCAGAAAAATATAAAAGCATAACATGCGTAATTTTTTCTGAACTGGACTGAAACGCCGTAAAACACATCAAAAGCGCACTGGAATTTACCTAAATGATCCGCGATGCACGTCCCAATTTAAGGTGAAAAAATGGCTGGTTTACACCTCTAAAACGCACTCAAGACCCGTTCCGGATGCGTTTCTTCATGTACGTTTTTGACAGGTTCTGGTGCCTTTTTGATGTGTTTCTGGATGCATTCCAGATAAGCTTTCACTATACTGCGATTCAGGTACGTTTTTTTGCTCTGGAACTGACCACACTGATGTGAACTATGCCATTGGAAATCATATAACCTACTATCCATGCGTTCTTGATGTAAAAAAATAACCGCACTGGACTGCATGTGGTGTGAACTGGCCCAGAATGCACTGGAAAGTATCAAGAACGTGTAAAAAAAAAAAAAAAAACACGCATGCAGAAATGCATCCGGAACGCATCCAGACTGCATTCTTATGGTGTGAACACATATGCGAGCACAGACATTGCATGCGATTCGCACTTGCATTGCTGTACAGATCACATACAAGGTCTGTGCAATGCGAGTTTAGCCATACAGTATGACTGAACCCGCACAAAAAAGGTGCAGTGTTTTTTGTTTTGTTTTTTCGCACTGGAATCAGATCGCATGGGTGTTCACACCCATGCGATCTGATTCCTGTCTGAATCCACAGTTCGCACTGAACCAGTCTGGGGTTGTCATTAACATTGTATTGACACCCGCAGCGGTTCGCGGAGGGCAGTGTGAACTGCGTGCGGGAGGGATGCGGGAACCGGCGCTGGAGTCATGCTGGTCCCCGCATTGCGTATGTGTGAACCCAGAGCTTAAAGTGGATGTAAACCCAAATTAGTTTTTTTGTTTTTTTGCTGTCACAATGTAGAGTATAAGATTTCCTATCATCTGTGCCCAGTTTTGCCACAAAGAGTTAATCCAGCTCTGAGCAATCCTCTTTTATTTTTTCAGTAAGATAAACGGACAAACGAGAACCTTTGTCCGTTCCGCCCCCTTGCTTTGAGTGACAGGTTATTTACATATCTCATGCACTAAGCCTGAGACAGGCATTATTATTTTTTAGTTCCCACCCCCACTCCTTTTCTGAAGTCATGTGGTTACTTTTCTGGATTATGACTGGATGTTAGTGATTATAGCAGAAGGAATACACAGGAGAAAATGCATGTTGACAAGGGGAGTGTAGAGGTGGGCGGGGAGTCTACTGACATCACGACTCCACCCACCGAGCTCCAGACAACAGACACACCCACAGAATCTGCAGTTTTTCAGTTCTTATAACAGACAGAGGGGAGACATTTGACAGATAAGGAAACATGCAGGAGGCATCTCTATCCTTATAGATCAGCACTATGGTAGTAGGTTAGAAAGGATGAGAGTGGCTTTACATCCACTTTAATGTGAAGGAAAAAAAAAGAGGGAAAATGCACTGTAAAGCATCAAAAACGCACCAGAAACGCGTCAAAAACACTCATGCAGAAATGGATCTGGACTGCGTGTCTATGGTGTGAACTGACCCTAATAAAAGCAGCTTTTTTTTTTTTTTGAGCTGCAGTGTGGATGGAGCCCTGAGCATTACATCCTAAGTACATTATGTAACTATTGTGAATTGTTACAATGTCTTGTATCTCTATGTGAGAAATAACAGCAATCCAGGAGTCGGCTTCCTAAGTGGGGACTTGTGTGTGTGCAGATCTGGATCCTGTCTGGGGTCTCCTGTGCAGACGGTCTGTATTTATTTGGTACTTTGTGATCCTTCATAGAATTTCAGAGAAGAATTTCTTCTTTTTTTTTGTGTGAGATTTTCTTCACGTCTATCGCCACGCTCTGAAATGTTATTGTGACAATCATAAGAATAATAACCCAGATAAAGGCTGTTGTCAGAGCATTCCATATGAATGTGTGTGGGATGGATCTTGTGCGGTTGTACGAAATATACTCCTATCTATCTATCTATCTATCTATATATATATATATATATATAGCCAGAATAACACTGCAGAACAGAGGACACACACTAATATATATATACACACACACACACACACACACTATGTGTATATGTTTCCTGTGTTCTGGCTTTTCAGACTTCTTTTATACCAAAGGCTAAAAATAAAGGAAATTATATATTTAAAAAGCTCATATTCTCAAACCTCTCAGACATGTGAAATACCATACGAGCTCATGCACCGGGGTGTTAAAAAAAATGCATTCAGATTCATAGAGTGTATAGTTTTTATTTTTTATGTCGCTCTGAATGTGGCAGTATTGTGTATGTACTCAACCGTGTTGTGCGCAGGGGGTTTGCCGGGTATACCTGGGCACACCCTTATCACTAAGTGCAGTGACTATTTCCCCCTACTGCCCGGGCTCCCCCCAGCCCGCAGTGCTGCTCGCTTCCCTCCTCTCCGCTGCGGAGGGATGTTTCATGATGGTGAGCGGGTAAAGGGGGTAAAAAATATGTAAATTACCGGCCCTTTCCTTTTCTAAATGAACACAGTGAGCACACTCGCTCACTGTGTTCATTCATAACTGAACAGTGTTTACTATGCTTCTGTTTGTGAATGAACAGGAAGCCGCTCAGCACAGAGCACTTCTCATTCATTCATTCCCTGCTCCGTGCAACTGAGGCTGAAGAGAAAGCAATGTGTGTTTGGGCTTTGGGGTGCACACCTATGCTTGCACTGCATTCAGCTGCATAAACGTTTTTTTATTGCATCTGCGGTCATTGTTTCTGCGTAATTTCTGCATAAAAATCTGTGTCCATTCTGGGATTTAAAGTGTTACTAAACCCAGGACTCTGCATTCATTATATCTGGTCTCCCACAGTACACAGAACATGAAAATGCAATTATTTTAGTAAATAAAAACTGATAAAATATATTTTCTTATCGGCAGTATATAGCAGTCCTCTTGTGACCTTCTATCAGGGTCTGGTTAAAGGCTGTAGGAGGAGTTTTCATTCTGCTATGACTGTCCTATAAGGCTGCAGGACCCCTGACCCTCTGTCTGGACAGTGCTGATTGGTCCTGTGCTGATCGCATGTTCCCTCCCCAAGAAAAACAATAAAACAAACTCTAGCAATACACACCAAACTGAGCATGTGCAGAGTGACTCCAAAGGCTCTGTTCTATCAGCAGATTGGGCACAGTGATAGAAGGGGAGGATCAGAGAAGACAGGATCAAACAGCCTTTTTACACAATGCAGAGGATTAACCCCTTAGGTTTCACAGTGAGTACAACAAGCATGCTTTACTTCATATACAGACTGATTTTACTGTTGTGGGTTTCGTAACACTTAAAAACTGAGCTAGAGAAACGGTAGAATAATTTTAGACATGAATGTCTTACTGATGTTTATGTGTGTAGACCAGGGATCCTGGAACTACAAATCCCATGAGGCATTGTAAAACTCTGACATTCACAGACATGACTTGGCATGATGGGAATTGTAGTTCCTGAACACCTGGAGGGCGGTAGTTTGAAGACCCCTGGTGTAGACCGTAGCACTTTATGGACCACCACAAGCAGTCCCCGAGTTGCATACATACGACTTTACATACGACCAGGGTGGATTGGATTTATATTATAATTTTTAAAGAACAATTGTCATCTCTGTTCCCTCAGCAGCTCCTCCTCTGACCCGCTGTTTACTCGCCAACAGTCCCATTCACTTTAATGGGACGGCTGGTGATGCGGCAGTGACACAACAATGTGAGGGATGTGGCGGCAGCAGGTGAGTGGATACCCGCTAAAAGGCGCTGCCATGATGTGTCTGAAATGACAGGTGCTCTTTAAATGTAAGGACTTATTCTTGCTGGTAGTTAGAATCTTTAATATTTGCAAAACAAATTGGTTTCCTATTTAGAATAATAAGCTGTCAGGTTAGTAAAACTGCGAAATCAGAATCAATCATAAAGTTTGTAGTGTACAGGGTGGATTTGATTTAATGTAATAAGGCTCCATTTAAATCAATTTTATCTAACCACTTCAATACCGGGCACTCCCCCCCCCCCCCCTTCCTGCCCAGGACAATTTTTAGGCCTCATGCCCACGGACGTTTTTACAGCCGTGTTTTCGAGCGTTTTTTACAGCCTAAAAACACCTGTCCATGTACATCTATAGCTTCATGCCCACCTAGACGTTTTTGAGCTGCAAATAGCATTGGCGTTTTTAAGCTGTAAAAAAAACCCAGGACCAGTGCGTTCCGCGGCGTCGGCGTTGGGCATTAAAAAACGCGAAGCGTTAAAAAATGCGCAAAAACGCAGCAATTGCTTTTTTGAGCGCCGGCGTTTTTTGGGTGTTTTTTTTCGAAAAAAATATGGTCAAAAAATGTATACAATAACATGGACAGGCGTTTTTAAGCTGTAAAAAACGCGGCTGTAAAAACGTCCGTGGGCATGAGGCCCAAGCTTTCAGCGCTGTTGCACTTTGAATGACAATTGCGCGGTCATGCAACACTGTACCAAAACTAAACTTTTATAATTTTCTTCCCACAAATAGAGCTATAATAGTGTGCTATAAACAAAAAGACAGACAATTAAAATAAATAAATAAACTGGGTGGCACTGATGGGCATTACTTGGCACTTTTTTCCCCATAAAAAAAAAAAAAAAACATGTTACACTTAAATATGCAAGGGTTTTGCACAGAACAGCCCCGGTCCTCCTCTTCTGGGGTGCCCCGTCGGCACTCCTGGCTCCTCCCCTCCATCGGGTGCCCCCACATCTTTAAGCAGAACACTTTGATATTCGGTTGTTTTGTTTTTTTTCTCCCCACAGATCATAATCAATAATTCCCACAGTGAGCTCAAGTAATGTGAAAACCTTTTCTTTCGCTCATCTGATTTGCAATAGTTCATCCAAATGATGAAAGGTAATTAGCGCTGGTCTTCTATATAAGAGCACCTAGGGGGACCTGGCGGAGGTCAGACATAGATCTAGGTTGCATTTGGTGAGGTTCAGATGGAATGACTATTTTGGGCAGCTCTTGTCTGCAGACTAATAAAATATTCAGTTTCTTTATTCTTTCCCCTCTATTTTATCTCCAGCACATCCGCACAGAGCCATAGAAGGAATTTACGGATCAATGGCATGTGCTGCAGCTTGGGGTTGTTGGGGGGGAGAGAGAGAGGAATGAAAACCGTCAGAAAATGCCATTTTGCATTCTGGTCTGTAGATTTCTGCAAGCGGCTTTTCATTCTATGTGTTGCACTTCTAAAATCGTCCGTGTTCTAGTATTGCATTCCCTCTTCTGCTGTGTGTAAGCGCCGCTTTGTTTTCTTTTCGGTCTGCGGTGACCATTTTGGATGCTCTTAAGGGAAATCTATACCCTAAAAATATCCCTTTCATTTGTTGAAGTTCACTAATTAGATTACAGACAAGAATTTCAGTCCAGATTCCTGTTGTTGTAGTCGGTAAATGAATCGCGTTTGTTTCCATTTTGCGTCATTATCTGCAGTGTTGTGCAGAGCCTCTGACGCCACACCGCCTTCTGCTGCATTTTTGAAGAAGGAAAGGCGAAACTTTGAAAAAAGAAAAAACTTTTAGGTGTTAAACCAAAGGAAAATCTGCACTTGTGGTTAAATGAAAGCGATTTTAAGGCTGCTTCACACTGAGGCGCTTTGCAGGCGCTATTGCGCTAAAAATAGTGCCTGCAAAGCACCCTGAAAGAGCCGCTCCTTTCTCTCCAGTGTGAAAGGCAGAGGGCTTTCACACTGGAGCGGTGCGCTGGCAGGACGGTAAAAAAAGTCCTGCCAGCCGCATCTTTGAGGCGCTGTAGGAGTGGTGAATACACTGCGCCTAAAGCGCCCCTGCCCATTGAAATCAATGTTCAGCGCCTCCGAACTGCCGGCAAAGCGCTGATGCAGCTGCGTTTTGCAGGCAGTTTTAACCCTTTTTCGGCCGCTAGCGGGGGCTAACAGCGCCCCGCTAGCGGACAAAAATTGCGGCAAAAACGATGGTAAAGCGCCGCTAAAAATAGCGGCACTTTACCGCCGACACACCTAGCCCCTTCAGTGTTAAAGAACCCTTCAGGTTGATTTTAAATTAAAAACAAAACAAACGTCCCAAAGGAGTTCTATCGGGTTGAGGTCAGGACTCTGTGCAGGCCAGTCAAGTTCCTCCACCCCAAACTCGCTCATCCATGTCTTTATAGACTTTGCTTTGTGCACTGGTCCAAATAATTTGGTGGAGGGGAGATTATGGTGTTCGGTTGTTTTTCAGGGGTTGGGCTTGGCCCTAGTGAAGGGAACTCTTAAGGCGTCAGCATACCAAGACATTTTGGACAATTTCATGCTCTAAACTTTGTGGGAACAGTTTGGGGACGGCCCCTTCCTGTTCCAACATGACTGCTCACCAGTGCACAAAGCAAGGTCCATAAAGACATGGATAAGCGAGTTTGGGGTGGAGGAACATGACTGGTCTGAACTCAACCTGATACAACACCTTTTGGTGGGATGAATTAGAATGGAGACGGTGAGCCAGGCTGCCTCGTCCAACATCAGTGCCTGACCTCACAAATGGGCGTCTGGAAGAATGGTCAAACATTCCCATAGACACACTCCTAAATCCTGTGGACGGCCTTCCCAGAAGAGTTGAAGCTGTTATAGCTGCAAAGGGTGAGCCAACTCAATATTGAACCCTACGGACTAAGACTGGGATGCCATTAAAGTTCATGTGTGTAAAGCAGGGGTCTCAAACTGGTGGCCCTCCAGCTGTTGCAAAACTACAAGTCCCATGAGGCATTGCAAGGCTGACAGTTGCAAGCATGACTCCATGATGAGGCATGATGGGACCACCAGTTTGAGATCCCTGATGTAAAGGCAGGCGTCCTAATACTTTTGACAATATATGGTTGTAATATGTTTAACTGTGTCCTTTAACCACTTAACGACCGCTCACTGTATATATACGTCGGCAGAATGGCACCGACAGGCACAATCACGTAGAGCATACGTGATTGCCTTTTGTATAGTTGGGGGGTCCGATCGGACCCCCCTTCTGTACAGTGAGCGGTGGCTAAGTGTCCGGGAGCGTTCCGGGATGAGGGGGCAGCCATTCGTTTCTGGCCACCCCCTCGCGATCGCTCCCGGCGAATGGAAATGCCCCCTCTGTCTGTGTCAGACAGAGGAAGCAGGAGGAAGTGATGTCATCTCTGGTGCGGCGCTCACATATACCGAGCGCCGTACAAGAGAAGATATCAGGTCAGTGCACACAACACTACACTGACACCAGGACACATAGGGACATAAATCGCCCCCCCAGATCACCCCCCAGATCACCCCCCAGCCCCCAGTCACAGTGTCACTGATTGCAGTGACCATTTATTTACTGATCACTGCAATCAGTGACATTTGTGACTGTAAAAGTGTCACCAAAGTTTAGTCTTAGGTCCAGTGTAGCCCCCTAACCCCCCCTAATAAAGGTTTAACCCCCTGATCACCCCCCAGATAACCCTTTCACCGCCTATCACCACTGTCACTTAGCGATAATTTTTCTGATCGCTGTCTTAGCGTCAGTGATGCAGATCGTAGCCAGTAATTTTTTTTAGGTTCGCCGCATGTTTTTATAGCGTCAGGTACCCCAATATATTATCTAATAAAGGTTTAACCCCCTTGATCGCCCCCCCAGGTAACCCTTTCACCCCCATCACCACTGTCGCTAAGCAATCGTTTTTCTAAACGCTGTCTTAGTGTCGGTGATGCAGATCGGTAGCTGGTAATTTTTTTTAGGTTCGCCGCAGGTTTTTATAGCGTCAGGTACCCCCATATATTATCTAATAAAGGTTTTAACCCCCTGATTGCCCCTAGTTAACCCTTTCACCAGTGATCACCATATAAGTGTTACGGGTGACGCTGGTTAGTTAGTTTGCTTTTTATAGTGTCAGGGCACCCGCCGTATATAACCCAATAAAGGTTTAACCCCCTGATCGCCCGGCGGGTGATATCAATTAGGTTTTAGCGTCAGAGAGGGTCTGCGTCACACCCCAGGCAGCGTCAGGTTAGTGCCAGTAACGCTAACACCCACACGTGAAGCATACACCCCCCTTAGTGGTATAGTATCTGAACAGATCAATATCTGATCTGATCAGATCTATACTAGCGTCCCCAGCAGTTTAGGGTTCCCAAAAACGCAGTGTTAGCGGGATCAGCCCAGATACCTGCTGGCACCTGCGTTTTGCCCCTCCGTCCAGCCCAGGCCACCCAAGTGCAGTATCGATCGATCACTGTCACTTACAAAACAAAAACACACATAACTGCAGCGTTCGCAGAGACAGGCCTGATCCCTGCGACTCCAGTGCTGTAGGAGGTGATTTCACCACCACAGTTAAAAAAAAAAAAAGCAAATATGCCGAAGCATTGGGGCAGCAGGGGCGGAGGAGCGATTTTGCTCCTAATGCCGTGTACATACGGTCGAAATTCCGACGGAGGCTTGCCCGTGGAAAAGTCCGACCATGTGTGTGCGGCATAACTTTTTTGCGGGAGGATGCCCCCATGCTTCGGCATATATAAATGGTGCGTGTATGCCCATCATTGGAAGTGGGTGGATGAAGGGCGGTATTCTAATGGTGGGCATACCCACCGATCAATCTCTTTTTTCGTTCAGCCAACTGGCTGCATGAAATAAAAAGATTACAATACATGTCCAACAAGGACCAGTAACGTACTGGTATGTTGCTAGACTTTGAATGTTTATACCAGAATGATGCCTGTGGGTTTAGGTATCATCTTGGTATAATTCTTTTCAGCCTGCGGCCGGCTTTCATGTAAAAGCAATCCTAGCGGCTAATTAGCCTCTGGACTGCTTTTACAAGCAGTGGGAGGGAATGCCCCCCCCCCCCGGATATAAAAAGCGCCATTGGGATATTGGGAAAGCATTTTATCACACCGATCTTGGTGTGGTCAGATGCTTTGAGGGCAGAGGAAAAATCTAGGGTCTACAAGACCCCCAGTTTTTTCAAAAAAAGAGTACCTGTCACTACCTATTGCTATCATAGGGGATATTTACATTCCCTGAGATAACAATAAAAATGATAAAAAAAAAAATACTTGGAAGGAACAATTTAAAAATAAAATAAAAAAGCAAAATTAATAATAAAAAAAAAAGAAAAAAAAAAAGCACCCCTGTCCTGCCCTGCTCTTGCCCAATGGCGAACGCAAGCGTCGGTCTGGCGTCATATGTAAACAGCAATTGCACCATGCATGTGAAGTATCACCGCGAAGGTCAGATCGAGGGCAGTAATTTTAGCAGTAGACCTCCTCTGTAAATCTACTGGGGTAACCTGTAAAGGCTTTTAAAGGCTTTTAAAAATGTATGTAGTTTGTCGCCAATGCGCGTTTGTGCGAAATTTTAAAGCATGTCGTGTTTGGTATCTATGTACTCGGCCTAAGATCATCTTTTTTATTTCATCAAACATTTGGGCAATATAGTGTGTTTTAGTGCATTAAAATTAAAAAAAGTGTATTTTTTAACCCAAAAAATGCGTTTGAAAAATCGCTGCGCAAATACTGTGTAGAAAAAAAAAATGCAACACCCACTATTTTAATCTGTAGGGCCTTTGCTTTAAAAATATATATAATGTTTGGGGGTTCAACATAATTTTCTTGCAAAAAAAATTTTTTTTCATGTAAACAAAAAGTGTCAAAAAGGGCTTTGTCTTCAAGTGGTTAGAAGAGTGGATGTAAGCTTCCTAATGTTGTGTATAAAATGCCAGAACAGTTCAAAACCCCCCCAAATGACCCCATTTTGGAAAGTAGACACCCCAAGCTATATACTGAGAGGCATGTCGAGTCCATGGAATATTTTATATGTTGACACAAGTTGCGGAAAAACGACAATTTTTTTTTTTTTTTTTTTGCACAAAGTTGTCACTAAATGATATATTGCTCAAACATGCCATGGGCATATGTGGAATTACACCCCAAAATACATTCTGTTGCTTCTCCTGAGTACGGGGATACCACATGTGTGAGACTTTTTGGGAGCCTAGCCACGTACGGGACCCCAAAAACCAAGCACCGCCTTCAGGCTTTCTAAGGGTGTAAATTTTTGATTTCACTTCTCACTGCCTATCACAGTTTCGGAGGCCATGGAATGCCCAGATAGCACAAAACCCCCCCCCCCCCCAAATGACCCCATTTTGGAAAGTAGACACCCCAAGCTATTTGCTGAGAGGTATTGTGAGTATTTTGCAGATCTCGCTTTTTGTCACAAAGTTTTGAAAATTGAAAAAAAAAAAATAATAATATATATATTTTCTTTCTTCATTTTCAAAAACAAATGAGAGCTGTAAAATACTCGCCATTCCTCTCAGCAAATAGCTTGGGGTGTCTATATTCCAAAATGGGGTCATTTGGGGGGGTTTTGTGCGATTTTGGCATTTTATGGCCTTCGAAACTGTGATAGGTAGTGAGGAGTGAAATCAAAAATTTGCGCCCTTAGAAATCCTGAAGGCGGTGCTTGGTTTCCGGGGTCCCGTACGCGGCTAGGCTCCCAAAAAGTCTCACACATGTGGTATCCCCGTACTCAGGAGAAGCAGCAAAATGTATTTTGGGGTGCAATTCCACATGTAACCATGGCATGTGTGAGCAATATATCATTTAGTGACAACTTTTTGTAATTTTTTTTTTTTTTTGTCATTATTCAATCACTTGGGACAAAAAAAATATATTCAATGGGCTCAACAGGCCTCTCAGCAATTTCCTTGGGGTGTCTACTTTCTAAAATGGGGTCATTTGGGGGGGTTTTGTGCTATTTTGGCATTTTATGGCCTTCGAAACTGTGATAGGTAGTGAGGAGTGAAATCAAAAATTTGCGCCCTTAGAAATCCTGAAGGCGGTGCTTGGTTTCCGGGGTCCCGTACGCGGCTAGGCTCCCAAAAAGTCTCACACATGTGGTATCCCCGTACTCAGGAGAAGCAGCAAAATGTATTTTGGGGTGCAATTCCACATGTAACCATGGCATGTGTGAGCAATATATCATTTAGTGACAACTTTTTGTAATTTTTTTTTTTTTTTTGTCATTATTCAATCACTTGGGACAAAAAAATAAAAAATTCAATGGGCTCAACATGCCTCTCAGCAATTTCCTTGGGGTGTCTACTTTCCAAAATGGGGTCATTTGGGGGGGTTTTGTACTGCCCTGTCATTTTAGCACCTCAAGAAATGAGATAGGCAGTCATAAATTTAAAGCTGTGTAAATTTCAGAAAATGTACCCTAGTTTGTAAACTCTATAACTTTTGCGCAAACCAATAAATATACGCTTATTGACATTTTTTTTTACTAAAAACATGTGGCTGAATACATTTTGGCCTAAATGTATGACTACAATTGAGTTTATTCGATTTTTCTTATAACAAAAAGTAGAAAATATCATTTTTTTTTTCAAAATTTTCGGTCTTTTTCCGTTTTTATATTGCAAAAAATAAAAATCGCAGAGGCAATCAAATACCATTAAAAGAAAGCTCTATTTGTGGGAAGAAAAAGACGCAAATTTCGTTTGGGTACAACATTGCATGTCCGCACAATTTACAGTTAAAGCAGCGCAGTGCAAAATTCTGAATTCACCTCTGGTCCTCTAGCTACCAAATGGTCCGGGGCTTAAGTGGTTAAATACACAGAATAAAATAAACAAATCGTGACAAGATAGTAGTGCAAAATAGTGATAAATACACATTCACTAGTGTTCATAATCGGACCAAAGATATGAAAAACCTCCAATGTAAAAATAAGAAACATAGTCTCAAAACTCTGTGATGAGGTTGGAAAGGAATTCAGGGATAGCCGTGGTGACACCAAAAATACCCTCACCAGAGGCTTACCAGAAAGCCAGCGACCCCCTATCCAGGGTGGTCAATATGCGCTCAACTAGGCGAAAGAGATGGGTTCCATGGCAGGAATAACAATATCAGCACTGATCACTTTTGCCAATATATAGGGACTCCTCAACCGGCCAAGTTAATCTAACAAGCTCACAATGGATGGCAGAATATGTAAAGTAAAAAGGCTCCACACAGTTTACTGTTGTAAAACATCCATGGTTTAATAAAAAAAAGATTGCACTTACAATTTAGCAGATAATGAGCAGCATGTAAAAAAAAGAAAACACCATGTAGATTCCTCCAATAACAAAGATATGACATTCGGCTACGCATGTGTGGTAGTGTGTGTTTCCAGCCTACGCGTTTCGTCAGATACAACGTCAACGGTCATGTCCCTGATTTCACAATTTATTTTCTCTTTGGGCTATATATGGACACTATTGAATGTGTGTGTGTGTGTTTGTGTCACTATTTTGCACTACTATCTCGTCACAAATTTTAATTTATTCTGCGTATTTAAAGTGGTTGTATACCCACTTTTGTCTTTTTTACCTACAGGTAAGCCCATAATGAGGCTTACCTCTAGGTGAAATGAACATCTCCTAAACCTGTACGATTTAGGAGATATTCCCTTTGCATGCAGCCGCTGACGTCAGCGGCGCATAAGCTCTGAATGCCCGGCTGAAGGTCCTGCAGACATTGCCAGACCTTGCCGGGAAGAAAACTCCTGCGCGCATGCGTGGGAGTGACATCGCGGCTCCGGCCACTCACAGCGCCGGAGCCGCGAACCCGGAAGACACGCCGAGGGCAAGATGTCGGCTCCCTCTGCGTAGACCTGGCTCCGATACGGGGGCTTCGTTCTGAGGTAAGTATTTCACAATGAGCTAGTATGCAATGCATACTAGCTCATTAGGCCTTTGCCTTGCAGGGTTTTTTTTTTTTTTTTTTCTTTTAATGTGCGGGTATACAACCGCTTTTAAAAAGGAGCTCATCTGGAAAAAAAAAATTAAGTCAGCAGCTACAAATACTACCGCTGCTGACTTTTAATACAAGGACACTTACCTGTCCAGGGATCCAGAGATGACCGCACCCACGAGCCGATTTGTCAATTGGCTTCGGGTGCAGGCGCCGGCATTGTAAGTAAGGGAAACCGGCAGTGAAGGCTTCACAGCTGGTCTTCTACTACACATGTGCGAGTCACGCGGCGCTTTCTAAATGGTCCGCTGTCTCCTGGGACCCGAAATGCACGTAGATCAGAGATCTTACCCGGAGTGGGTACCTGTCAAAACCTGTCCCGTACCCCCCCACATCCCCCAAAAAAGTGCCAAATGTGGCAGAGGTGGGTGCGAACAAGCGAAACTTCCCATTTTGGGTGGCGCTCCACCTTTTTAAGGACGCATTTTAAATCTATATGCGCTGCACTCTTTTGGATGTTTAACTTTTAAATGTTGCCTACCTATTGCTCCGCATGTTCTCCTAGTAAAGTGCAATGTAAACACCTTTTTTAACCATTTTTAATGTGGTCATGTGACCACAAAGCTCCGGGTCTCGCTCCTGTCTGTGTCGGCTGATGGTAGGGGAACTTTCTCCCTCGCTGACATCACCTAGCGCAGTGGACGTCGTTGGGTGACGCCATGGCTCTGTGTAATTTGGCTCCATGCTCGGCCCTCCATATTACATAGAGGAGTTGGAGCTTTGCGGTCATGTGACTGCCTAAAGCAGTGTTTTTCAACTCCAGTCCTCAAGGCACCCCAACAGGTCATGTTTTCAGGATCCCCCCCCAGGTGAAACAGCTGTGGTAATTACTAAGGCAGTGAAATTGTTCAAATCACCTGTACAAAATAGTGGAAAGCCTGAAAACTTGACCTGTTGGGGCGCCTTGAGGACTGGAGTTGAGAAACACTGGCCTTAAAGTAACAATTAGGCCCCTTTCACACTGGGGCGTGCAGGAGCGGTGGCGGTATAGCAGCGCGATTTTCAGCGCTGCTATACCGTCGTTCTTACCGCGGTATGCGGTCGCTAGTGGTGTAAATTTAACCCCCGCTAGCGGCCGAAAAAGGGTTAATACCGCGCTGTCCCATTGATTTCAATGGGAGACCGCGGTAAAGGAGCGGTGAACACACCGCTCCTTCACCGCTGTAAAGAAGCGGCTAGCAGGACTTTTGGAGTGGTCCTGCTAGCGCACCGCTTCAGTGTGAAAGCCTTCGGGCTTTCACATTGAAGGCTAAAGGGCATGATTTTTTTCATGCGGTATAATAGCGCTAATATTAGCGC
>CM055120.1:32975400-33040400 GCA_029206835.1 Rana muscosa
TTATTTCAGCTGTGAAAAGTGTCACGCTTCCAGAGTGTTTTCTGGGTGAGGTCCGCCTTTTTCAGCTTAATGGGTAATAAAAATGCATGAGCACAAGGCATTGTGTCTCAGCAGTGAGATGAAGGCATCTTTCTGTTTTATGGTTGGAAAGTAAAGTTCATGTATTTGTTTACTTGCTCTTCTCATAAAAGTGTTAACTGTCTGCTTTCACACGGTGTTGCAGCTATTTTGTGGACTGGTCCAATGTTCAGCTGGTTCTATCGTATCACCGGGAAAAAAGACCAATATCACGGATTGGAAACCTGTCTCACATTGATCGATGAATGGATGACTGAGAATTCCCTCAAACTCAACGGATCCAAAACAGAACTCCTTCTCCTCCACGCAAACCGAAAGACAAAAACTAAGACTTCTTGGACACTCCCCACTATCCTTGGACAGACCGTTACCCCGAGCACCAAAGTCAAAAGTCTCGGAGTCATCTTTGACTCGGAGATGTCGATGGATGCACAAATTGGATCAGTAGTCAGCGGATCGCACCATCTCCTCCGTCTACTACGTAGACTCATCCCCTTCATCCCAAAAGAGGATACAGCAGTAGTAGTTGGAACAATTATCAACTCCCGACTCGATTACGCAAACGCCCTCTACCTCGGACTACCCAAATACCAGATTTCGCGCCTACAAGTCATCCAGAACACGGCTGCCAGGCTGGTAACGGGAAAAAAACCTTGGGAATCCATCACCCCATCACTGAGGACCCTTCATTGGCTAACCGTAAAGGATCGGATCACATTCAAGACCCTCTGTCTCACCCACAAGTGCACACAGGGAAACGCTCCACAATATCTATGCGAGAAGATAAAACACTACACCCCCAATCGCAATCTCCGATCAACCAACCAAAACCTCCTTCACATCCCCAAGTCCCGCTACAAATGGAAGGGAGAACGAAGATTTGCAGTCCAAGGACCATGGCTATGGAACGCTCTACCCACCAACATCCGCATGGAAGAAAACCACCGGGCCTTCAGGAAAAAACTTAAGACCCACCTATTCTGAAGGGTCAGGATGTCACTGGATGCAAAGCGCCTTGAGGCGATTTAGTTCGCATTTGTAGCGCTATACAAGTTATTCACTCACTCACTCTAGGAGCTTGCGATTTTTTTTTTCCCTGAGGATTTTCCGTGTGATCACTTTGATAAGGCGGTGTGCCCTTTTGAGCAACTATGATCTCTACCGAAGTTGTCAGTACAGTGGGGTACACACTATAAGAATATCGGGCGTACGATTTTTCTCGATGTTTCACAGCAAATCGGAAACCGATGAAAGAAAATTTGTACGAATATTCTCGTACGACAAAGGCTTTTTTTTGTTGTTTTTGTTTCTGATCACGCGCAGTCTGTCTTTTTCTGATTTTTCTTGTACGAAAATCGTACGAAAGCGGTACACATTAAATGAAAATCGTTTGTTCTGTTCCCGTGCGAGGAAAAATGTTAGAGTTTTTTCCCTTCGGGATCGGCTGTCGAAAGTTGTGTACACACTATACGAAAATCGTACAAAAATTCTTTGGACGAAACTCGTACGAATATTCTAGATCACCCAGAGGGGAATGTTTTTTTTTTTTTCTCTGCAACAAAAGTGAAGTTACAATTTAAAGTGGAAGTTCAGTCCGCCGCAGAGACCACTTTTATCTAAAAGCAGGCCGCCTGCTGAAGAAGAAGATACCGGGTCAAAAATGTGGCAGAAATCAGCAGAAAAGTGTATTTATTTAGATAAATATGGCACCAATATCCCTAGAAACTAGATTTGGTTGGAGATATAGGACTTTTAAGGTGTGTCATATAAAAATATACAAAATATTTATTGAAAATCAATATAAAAATAATGAAAACTGTATAGTCATAGCCATAGGTGTACACACACATCCTATTATTGACGATGAATTGCAGTAATCACATACAAATTTGCGTCCACTTATTTCAACATGTTTCGCTGAAACGGCTTCTTCAGGAAAAGACGTATGGACTCATTTATTAGATATAGAGAATCATTGTTCAATCAGCTTTAGGTGTATATGAAAGAGAAACAGAACATTTATTAATACATCATATTTTACTTTAGTAAGTTAACATTTATACAAGTTTATAAATGCATGACTGTATACACCAAACAGAACGGGTAGCCCCCATACGAAAAAATAGGATTTTTATAACAGCTTACCTGTAAAATCCTTTTCTTGGAGTACACCACGGGACACAGAGCTAGTCATTACATAATGGGTTAAGGGTCACCAGCGGTGATTGGACACTGGCACAACCAATGGAAGACAGTTCCCCTCCATATAACCCCTCCCATCAGGGAAGTACCTCAGTTTTGTAGCAAAGCAGTAAGGTTCCCATAAGAAGGGGGGGACCTCTGTGTCCCGTGGTGTACTCCAAGAAAAGGATTTTACAGGTAAGCTGTTATAAAAATCCTATTTTCTTTATCGTACACCACGGGACACAGAGCTAGTCATTACATAATGGGACGTCCCAGAGCAATGCTCATATGAAGGGGGGGAGACACAGATCAAAACAGGCCGCTTGCGGACCAGAAGCCCTATACTGCTGCCTGCAGCACACTTCGCCCAAAGGCGGAATCCTCATGTCCTTTCACATCTATTTGATAGAATTTGGAAAATGTATGGACTGAAGACCAAGTTGCAGCTTTACAGATCTGAGCCATCGAAGCCTGGTGGTGCACTGCCCATGAAGCACCTATCGCCCTGGTAGAGTGCGCCTTAACAGGAAAAGGAGGAGTCCTGTTCTTTAAACCATAAGCTTGAATAATTACTTGTCTAATCCACCTGGAAATGGTGGATTTTGATACCGCTTGGCCCTTCTTGGGCCCATCTGGTAAAATAAACAAAACATCTGTTTTACGTATCTGAGCGGTTGCTTGCAGATACACCTTTACCGCTCTCACTGGATCTAGAGAGTGTAATAATTTTTCCCCCGCCATCCGCGGGTTTGGAAAAAAGGAAGGCAGAACAATGTCTTGATTCAAGTGAAAAGCCGACTCCACCTTAGGTAGAAAAGCCGGATGGGGTCGTAGTACGATTTTGTCCTTGTGACAAATTAGATAAGGCTCTTTACAAGAAAGAGCTGCTAGCTCTGATACTCTCCTAGCAGAAGCTATAGCAATCAGAAAGGCCAACTTCCTACTTAATATAATTAAAGGAATATGGCGAATAGGTTCAAAAGGTTGCTTTTGCAACACTGACAATACCAAATTCAAATCCCATGGACACAAGGGAGTCCTAACTGGAGGATTTATCCTCAGTACCCCCTTAATGAATGTCCGAACTAGGGAGTGAGATGCCAATGGTCTCTGAAAGAAGACTGATAGAGCCGATATTTGCCCTTTGATGGTGCTAAGGGCTAAATTCATATCCACTCCTAACTGGCAAAAAGCAAGAATCCTACTTATTTCATACTTCTGAGGATTCCAACATCTGGATTCACACCAGGAAACGTATGCTTTCCAGACTCTATGATAGATGAGTCTGGAGGCTGGCTTTCTAGCATTAATGAGCATAGAAAGAGCCGGACCAGAGACCCCTCTCTTTTTAAAAATGTGGGTCTCAGCAGCCAGGCCGTCAACTTTAGCCTTTGTAAGGAAGGGTGGAATACTGGACCCTGTGACAGCAGGTCATGTCGGAGTGGAAACTTCCAGGGCCTTCCTATCGCCGTTTTTACAATCTCGGCGTACCAAGGCCTCCTGGGCCAGTTTGGGGCCACTAGGATTACTGGTATTCCCTCCTCCTTGATCCTGCGAAGCAGTCTTTGTAGAAGAGGGATCGGAGGGAATGCCTAGATCAGTGAGAACTGATTCCATGGAGTTATTAGAGCGTCTGTATTATTAGAGCGTCTGTCCCGTAGGCTAGAGGATCTCTCGTTCTGGACACAAAGTTGTCCAATTTCTTGTTGAACCTGGCAGCTAGCAGGTCTACATCTGGGTTTCCCCATCTCAGACATATGGCCTGAAAGATCTCGGGGTGAAGAGACCACTCCCTGGTAGCAGCTGCTGACGACTCAGGTAGTCTGCTTGCCAATTTTCCATCCCTGGAATGAAGATTGCAGAAAGGCAAGGTACATGCTCTTCTGCCCATGCCAGGATCCGGTTCACCTCTCTTTGGGCTGCCCGACTGCGGGTGCCTCCTTGGTGATTGATGTAAGCTACTGCAGTAGCATTGTCGGATTGAACCCGAACTGGGTAGCCCTGTAACCTGTATGTCCAGGTTTTGAGGGCTAGATATACCGCCCGGATCTCTAGCACATTGATGGGCAGGATCCCCTGAGTCTTGACCCAGGTTCCCTGGGTAGAAGCCTCCTCGAATACTGCACCCCAGTCCGATAGGCTGGCATCCGTAGATACCACCTTCCAGGCCACTGGGAGGAAGGACTTTCCCTTCCGTAAATTCCTGGCTTCTAGCCACCAATTGAAGCTGTGGCGTACTTGTGAGGACAGGCGCATGGGTATATCCAGAGCTTGGCTCTTCCTGTTCCAGGAAGCTAAAATATTGCCTTGAAGTAGTCTCGAATGAAACTGGGCGTAAGGGACCGCCTCGAAGGAGGCTACCATCTTTCCCAATAGTCTCATGCAAAGGCGAATAGACGGCCTCTTGTTTGCTTTGACCTTGTGGATCAGGTCTTTCAGAGACTGTATCTTCGGTTCTGGCAGGTATACCCCGTTTTGGGCTGTATCTATGATCATGCCCAGGTACCCTATCCTTCTTTGGGCCTGGAGAGAGGATTTTTGTAAATTTATAATCCATCCTAAATGCTCCAGGTATCCTACTGTAGTGTGTACAGCGTGACCCAATCCGTCCTTTGACTGATCTATTACTAGTAGATCGTCCAGATAGGCTGTTACCGCAATGCCCCGTGTTCTTAGGTTTGCTAACAGAGGAGCTAGCACCTTTGTGAATACTATGGGCGCGGTGGCTACACCAAACGGCAGAGCCACAAATTGAAAGTGGCGATCTTCTACCGCAAACCTTAGGAATCTTTGGTGAGCGGGGAGGATGGGTATGTGTAAATGTGCGTCCTTGATATCTATGGGCGCCATGAATTTTCCGCCCTTTAAAGTGGCGGCCACGGATCGGATCGTTTCCATTCGAAAATGGCGATCGTTCAGGAACCGATTTAGGGATTTTAAATCCAGGATGGGTCTGACATCTCCATTTGGCTTTGGAATCACAAAGAGGTTTGAGTAAAAACCTGAACCTCGCTCTTTTTGGGGTACGTCTGTAACTACCCCTTGAGCCATTAAGTGATTCAAACCTTTGAAGAAGGATTCTCTTTTTTGTGGATCCTTGGAGAGTCTTGAACCTCGGAATTGAGAAGATGGGATCTCTCGAAATTCCAGTTTGTACCCTGAGGATATTGTGGATACTACCCAATTGTCCTGGATTTCTGACCACCAAGTTGCTCAGAACTGACAAAGCCTTCCTCCCACTCGGCCGAGCGGGGGCGCCCCTTCACTGAGAGGCTTTGGGGGCTTGCTTATTAGCTCTTGCACCCCACGGCTTCTTGTTCTTCTGAGCTTGCCCCTTGGCTTTTGTGGGCGGCTAAAACAGGCCGCCGCCACTGGTTGGAGTCAGATTTCCCGGGAGCTGGGGAGAGAGCGTTTAAAACAAGATCTCTTGTTTTTCTTTCTCTCAGGTAAAAGTCGTTTTACCACTTGATCTTCTGTATCTATTTTTCTAAATCTTCCCCAAATAGACGTTCGCCATGGAACGGGAACTTGCCAACAGCTTTTTGCATGGGGTCTCCGCTGACCAATGCTTAAGCCAAAGTACTCTGCGCATCTGTACCAGCTGGAGTGTAAGGCGTGATGCCTGTATGATAGAATCTCTCATGGCATCCACTGTGAAGCATAAGGCTTTAGGCAAATTCTCCCAATTTTTAGCCTGCTCTGAAGGCAGTTCCTTCAGCCCCTGCTTTACCTGTTGGCTGATGACCTGACACATACCGACTGCTGCTACTGCAGGTTGGGTAATTGAGCCGGCCAAAAGGAAGGAGGATTTCAACTTCCTCTCAGAAGGATCTTTTAAACCCTTGTACATTATCCACCGGACATGTCAGGTTTTTATTTACACAAGAAATAGCCGCAACTACCGCAGGCAGGCTCCATTTCTTTAAAAAAAAAAATTCCCCCATAGGATAAAGAATGTTAAACCTTTTTGGAGGTGAGAAACGCTTATCTGGATGTTGCCAGTTTGCGTATATTAGATCCTCTAGTAACGGATGAACCGGGAAGGAGCATGCACCTTGCAGGGATCTTAATGACCCTAGGGAGGAGACAGGTAATTCCGTTACCTCCGCAGAGGTTAACTTAAATGCACTGCTATAGCATTGTACCTGTGACCTTAAAATCTGGCTCCTCATCCTCTGCTGATGTAGCCTCCTCCTCCTCATCCTCCTCCCTCAGGTACTTCTGAAGGGAGGTCCAATACTGGAAGAGACCTGCTTCGCTTATTGTCCCTTTTTAGAGGACTTAGCGATTAAGGTAGCAATTTTTTCCTCCAGATTATTTAGGGCAGCTGATAAAGTGTCCTCAGTGACATATACAGGCCCAGGCTTCACTGGGGAAGCCGCCATACCTGACAGAGGTAATGGCTCATCCTGAACAGGTGCATTTAGCAACACAGGAGAGAAAGGTACCGAGTCAGCACAGTTAGAGCCCCCTGTCTCAGGCGGCGGTGCTCTTTTATCTCTTTTTGTCCGTATTACTTCCCCTGGAAGGCTTACTGTTTAGACAAAATACAAGGTACCTAAATGCATATACTACCGTGTTTAGTTTAGCAAATACATTAAGTATGCAACTTTTAACACATAACTATGCATAACGTGGATGTCTTCTAGGAAGTACCCAATCCAACCACATGGAGTCTTACGTCCCTGTATAGCTGCTGTGTTTCTCTGCCAGGAATAAGAGAACTAACGAGCTTGCTTGCTGCTGCAGTGCTTCTCACACTGACAGTCTTTTAAATTTGGCGCCGTTTCTGTGCCTGCGCGCGCCACGTGCCCGCGCACGCCTTCGCCCCCCCCCCCTCCGATGCAGGTGTCTGGTCGGCCACCGAAAGGAGGATCGGGGTGCCCCAGCAAGCTCAGCAGCGGAGGTGACGAGCAGTGTACTTCGCCGAAGCCGACACTGAACAGAGTGAGGTGAGTATATTCAGCTCTTTACTCCCCCCAGTGGTGGAAAAAAAGAAGACATCCACTTTTTGAAAAAGGTCCCAACCTAGTTATGGACCTTCTAATCTCACCTTATCCACGCCGCAGGTTTTTCTGCTGAAAGATTTCAGATACCAAACTTCACCCTTCACGGTGGGCTATGTGTGCCAACCTTCAGGGATATGGGTTCCTATTTAAAGGATACCTCTCCCCTGGGCCTTGTACAAGACACTTACCAGGACTTTATAGCGAAATAGCGAAAGTGCTGGATCTTAGAGCCCAGTCCTCCGAAGAGAGACATTACAGGCGACGCCTCATGGATGAGGCCCGGATCCCATCCAGATTCAGCTCATTTGTAGGCGTCTTGGATGGATCCGAAAGCATAGCTCTTTTACCCCCAGAGGGTCTCTTTGGTAGAGCTTTCCTTTAGCACCTCCTAACGCGTCCAACACCTTTCGACACTGGCGAAAAAACTGAGGTACTTCCCTGATGGGAGGGGTTATATGGAGGGGAACTGTCTTCCATTGGTTGTGCCAGTGTCCAATCACCGCTGGTGACCCTTAACCCATTATGTAATGACTAGCTCTGTGTCCCGTGGTGTACGATAAAGAAAACTCCCTACCTCTCCAATTGAGCATAGGAATTGATTCACACGGGGACTTGAGCTTTTATATAGGGAAGACTAAAAGCCCCCTTTTCTGTAGGATCAGGGATTACGTCTCCCTAATTTCCGAACGCAAGATGGAAACGCCTAGAACCAAATCCATTTTCAGGAAGATACCGGGGCTATGGCAGCTATCTGCTGCCATAACAACAATATTCCTCTTCAAAGAGCCAACGTATAACGACGGCGGGCGGTCCTTAAAGGAACACTAAAGGCACGTTATTTAAAAAAACAAAAAATAACAAACATGTTATACTTGCCTCCACTGTGAAGCTTGTTTTGCACAGAGTGGCCCTGAATCTGGTCTTCTGGGGTCCCTCAGCGGCTGTATCTGCCCCCCCCCCCCGCAAGAACTTTCCTCCTTCATGCGAGCTCGCATGGTGGAAAGTTCTTGCGGGCGCGCTCCCGTGATACAGCCGGCGGCCATAACTGCTCACTGTATCACTCGGCCCCGGCGCGCTGCGTCATTGGATGTGATTGGCAGCAGCGCGAGCCAATGGCTGCGCTGCTTTCAATCAACCAATGAATGAGCCGAGAAGCAAGCGCGTTGACGGCGCGGGACTTTCGAGAGGTCAGGTAAGTAAACGGGGCGGGGGGGGGGGGGGCTAATCCACAGATGTTTTTTCACCTTAATGCATAGATTGCATTAAGGTGAAAAAACTTTTACCTTTACAACCCCTTTAAGTGGTTATTCAGCCCACTTCCTGTTTGGTCATTAGCCTAGGCTTATGACATCATGCACAGCTCTCTCACCCCTGTGATAGTTTGCCAGGAAGGGAGGGGGAAGGAGTCATAATAGGGCCAATGAGAGCTGCAGAGCTGGAGGTGTGTGTGTAAATCCAGGAAGTGAACAGGCAGCAGCTTCAGCTGCCCACAGTTAAAATGGTTGCAGCCAGACTCAGTGGAGGGAAATTTCTGCAGCATATTTGGCAAGTACACAATCACAGGATATATAAAATAATATGCAAAGTGGTTGGGGGGAAGCTTCAGAATGGCAAAGATGTTTTTATTACAAATTATGTGAGCAGACCGCAGTTCCTGTTTAAGAGCTGCATTCGGCAATATGCTGGGAAACCTTCCCCGAGGTCTTGCTGGTGGACAGACATGCTGCAATCTCCTGGATTCTGGTATCTGCACTATTTATAGAAAACAAAATACATTATTGCTGAAAAAAAAAGAACCTTTCATACAGGTGGATTGTGACCTATTTACTGTGGGTGTTTTTTTATTTATTTTTTTCTGTGAAGGTGCAAAGAAAATCCTTTTTTTTTTTTTTTTTTTCAAAGTGGTTTAAAAATAAACAGTGAGCTTTAACATAACAAAAACCCAGCACAAGAATTAGAGGAGCCGAGCCTTTGATCTGGTTCCTGGCACAATTACAGGAGGTGGTTTAGGCAGCCCTGAGCAGAATCCCAGAGGACAGAAATGTTCCCTCCCAGGCAGGCAGTAACTCCAGGCCTGCTATAGTGTTCAGGATATAGTGAGAGAGAGATACCGTATATACTCGAGTATAAGCCGAGTTTTTCAGCACATTTTGTTGTGCTGAAAATGCCCCCTCGGCTTATACTCGAGTCACCTTTTTGCGCCTGATCTCCCGGATTTTGGGGTACTGGCCGGCCGTAGGTCCCCTGGACCCCAAACTTGTCACACATGTAGCCCCATTTCTCGTGTACAAAGTTTGTTGTCTGGGGGACCTACGGCCGGGGAGCACCGATTTTTCAGAGCCGGGCACCCCTTCCATAGACTCCCATGTTAAAAGTTAATTTCTCCGGTGAATTTGGGGGCCCGGTACCGGCCGGTTGTAGGTCCCCTGGACCCGAAGCTTGGCACACATGTAGCCCCATTTCTCCTCTACAAGTGTGCAAAGTTTAAAGGAAACAAAAAGAGAGACGAGCTCTCACTGAACGGGATTTTAGAGGGAGATATCAGTTCTGTTAGTAGGCGAGTACACTTCAAACAGGAACTTTAGAAAAATATACATTTATTTATAGCATCATAAAAATTGATGTGTCTGGAAAACATCCAAATATTTTCTATACAAGTGTGCAAAGTTTGTTGTCCGGGTGACCTACGGCCGAGGAGCACTGATTTTTCAAAGCCGGGCACTCCTTCCATAGATTTCCATGTTAAACCTCAGTCTAGTCATGGGCACAGTGAGGCATGCAGATGGACACCCTAGGCTTATACTTGAGTCAATGAGTTTTCCCAGTTTTTTGTGGTAAAATTAGGTACCTGCTTATATTTGGGTCGGCTTATACTCGAGTATATACGGTAACTGCAGGCAGGACAGGGTTGTAGAAGAGCCATGGAGGACGCAGTCTGTATGTAGACATGGCTACAAATTCTCATATGACCCGAAACATTTCAAAGCAGAATTATGGTGTGGGCATAAAACAAACCTGTTTGCATCTCTGGCACTTAGCATTCGGTCACACCGAGCGCGGCTGTGAAATCGTGCAACTTCACTTGAAGCCGCATGTCAGTGCAACTTGAAGGACATCTGTGTGACTTCATGCACAGATGTCTATGCAAGTCGCACCTGAAGTTTGCAAAAAAGTAGTGGAAGAACTACATTCAATATCGATGCAGCACCGATCTGACTGCTTCCATTGCGGACAATAGGGTGCGACTTGTCATGCGATGTGAAACTATCAAAATTGCATGACAATTCGCACCAGTGTGACCGGGGGGTTTTAAATGTTATCTAAAGACAAAACTTTTTTGTAGTTACTTTAAGATAGCAGTGTGTTAGCCCTGGTGACTGATCAATGCAAAAAACATTCCTCGATTTCTTATCTGCGACTTTGGTGCGACTTACGTTCCATAGACTGCAGTGATAAATCACAAACGTCGCAAGGAAAGCTCAAAGTCACGCAACTTTGGGGCTGCAGCAGTTTGAACTGAGCCTTAAAATATAAACCCAAACCTCAGAACTAGTTTACACCATCCACTGATCTGTGTTGATCGACACATGCTTAAGACCCCTTTCACACTGGGGCTGCTGTTTTTAGCGGGGCTTTTTGGCCGCTAGCGTGGCACTTTTTAACCCCTGCTAGCAGCTGAAGAAGGGGTTAAAAGCGCCTGTGTTGCGACGCTTCAGAAGCCCTGGCCACTCATTTTCATGGGCAGGGGCATTTTGGGAGTGCTGTATACAGCGCTCTCAAACCGCCCCAAAGATCCTGCTTGCAGGACTTTTCCTAACGTCCTGCAAGCGCACCGCCCCAGTGTGAAAAGGCACACTGAAATGAATGGGAGGCATTTTTCAGGCGTTTTTACAGGTGCTATTTCTAGCGCTAAAATGCCTGAAAACCGCCTCAGTGTGAAAGCGGTCTAAAGGGTTAGTTCACCTTTTTAGAAAAGATGAAAACCTGAATTAACATACCAGCCCCGGTCCCCACTGTACTTGCCTATGTGAGTGATGAGCTGTCAGTGGCCATGGGATAGGATATGAAATCCCCACTCTTCTCCCTCTTTCTGTCTGCAAGGCTTCCAGGACACATCATAGTGATCCTGTGTGTTGACGCTAACCAATCAGAATCGCTCTGATCCATCCTGGAAGCCCTGCAGAAAGAAGAGCTGTGGTTTCAAATCCCCTGACCACTATACCGTCTGTGGCCACAAGCAGCTCATCACTCACGGAGGTAAGTAGAGTGGACACTGGGGGTTAGGGAGGGTGTACAGTGGTCACCTTTTTGCAAAAGGTAATTTTGCACTTAGGCCCCTCTCACAATGCGAACCCAATCAGACAATTCATTGCGCTCTATGGAGCGGCGGATGTCAACAGACGTGTGTCCGTTCACACCATCCGACATCCAATCCTATCCACTAAAAACAGATGGTGGGGGGGGGTCCGTTTTTCCATCCATCTGGCGGATAGGATGACAGTCGGATGGAAATGGTCAGGGGGTCCGTTTTCACCCGACAGCCCAGCGGATTCGCTGGCAGCCCATCCATCTGAAAAGGGGCTTAAACCTATGGACACTTAGAAAACAAGTGTTTCTTTCTCGTACATCACGGGACACAGAGCGACATAGTCATTACTAATGGGTTATATAGATACCGTCAGGTGCTGGCACTGGCAACTTCCAAAACCGGAAGTACCCTCCCCTATATAAGCCCCTCCCATCCGGGAGCACCTCAGTTTTTTTGCCAGTGTCTAAGGTGTTGGCCAAGAAGAAACATGTGTTTTTCACTGAGCTTGCGTACAGGTTCTTTTGGGCCTCAGTAAGCTATTCCGGATCCGACCAAAAAAGCTTCATAGCTAAACGGTCGGTACCCGGGCCTTGCAGAGAAGAGCAAGGTTTTGCCTGTAATGCTTCTCTTAGGAGAGCTGGACCCTGGGATCCAGAGCTCTGGTCATACCCACGACCAAGATGTTTTCTGTGCAGGGTGCTATACAGGTCCAGGGGAGTGGAATCCTTGGGAACCCGGTCCCTGAAGGTTTGATTACAATGCCTGCCGTGATAGGTGAAGTTTGGGCTTTTGTGGACCAAACAAAGTCCTGCGGCGGGGAACAGGTAAGTGGGGGCCCCCAGGAACTTGGTTCTATTGGGGGACCCCCAAGCCTAATTTGTCTTTCTGTCTGTTACCTAATGGTATTCCCGCAAAATTCTGTGCATGCCTGTAACTACTAAAAAAATGTAATAATTTTTAATGGTGGTCAAGAAAAAAAAAAAAAAAATTTTTTTTTATATATACTTAATATATTAGACTGCGGTACCTGTGTTTGTCCACTAGAGGCCGCTGTGGAATGTTTTCTTGTCATGTGGACTAGCTTCTTCTCAGCAGAGCAAAGTCCAGGCAGATGGTGAGTTCTCTTATAAGAAACTGCTTCCTCTGCCATGTTGCAGTGCTCGTCCATCCCCCGGCCTGCGGCAAAGAGGGGCCCTGGCTCCTGTCCCTTGTTACCATATTTGAAATTAGCGCCGAAGGCGCGCGTGCACGCGCCTCTATATATAGAGGTGAGCGGGAAAGGGGGCGGAGCCTGGGGGATGACGCTCTGTGCGCGCCGCAGCGCTTCTGCGCATGTGCGGGCGTCCCAGCAGTTTAAAAAAACCACAATATTGTAGTGAGCTGGCTATGAAGTACAGAGACAGAGCTGGCAACATTTAAAGGCATACAGCAAGCGGTTGATACAGGCATCCCCTAGAAAGGCACATTAGTAGACACCAACTGTGATATAGCAGCAATTGTGCTAGACTATTCTCAGTAAAAGTGGTGTATTACGGCTGGAATACCTCAGCTTTAGGCTTAGGAATATGCCGTCCAGAAGCTCCGGAACTGAATCTTCCAGGAAGCGAAGGGGGTCTCATCGGGCTCGGAGGATCTTGGGCATACTCCTGCTGTACCAGTCTCCCCTGAAGTTCAGAGGTAAGTGACCGTAGAGACCCCGCAGGGTACTTGGTACTGTGGCTGTCCTCAGTTCACCTGCTCCTGTGTATGTAACAGAGGAGGTTTTTTCCTCAGCTCTGGGAGGATTAGAGAGAGATTGTCAACATTTATCGCTGCCTCCCTGTCAGGGAAAGCACGCCCGATCTCCGTCTCCTCCTTCAGAGTGCCTGTTAGCAGAGCAACAGTCCCATACAGGGATCGACCTGCCTGAAGGGGATCAGGATGAGGTTGATTCTGTTATAGAGGAATCAACAGTGGGGGAACCTTTTCTCAGCATCTTAAGCTGAAAGATTATGGGTTCAGTCTCTGACTAACATGGTCCGATCAGCATTTAAAAATGCACCTTGCGGAACCATCAACCACTACTGTATCCTCGTTGGGGTCGCTAGAAGCCCCCAGACTGTTTGTTCTTTTCCACTTCACCCTTTACTGAAAGGGCTCATTTACCAGGATTGGGAACGTCCTGAGAAAATATTTATTCCCCCAAGAGATTTCTGGTGGTCTATCCCATGGAGGATAAGTTCATCAAAAAAAAAAAAAAAAAATGGAAGCAGCCATCTCTTGTATGTATAAATCACTGACATGTCCAGTGGATAATGTCCAAATGTTCAAGAACCCAATAGATAAAAGATTGGAGTCCTTATGAAAATCTGCTTGGTGATACAACCAGCAGTAGCAGCTATTGGGGTCTGCTAAGCAGTGAAGGATCAGTTGAAACAGGTCTTGAGGGGCTTGACAGATCAGCAGGCTTTGCCCTAGCTGATCTACCTAGAGCCTTAGGCTTTGCGGTTGACGCCATAGAGGATTCAGTCCATCAGGCCTCCCGCCTTACGCTGTCTATAGTACATATGCGTAGGCTCCTATGGCTCAAAAACTGGTCTGCTGAAGCTCCCTGTAAAGAATGGCTGGTTAGCGTCCCATTTCATGGTGAACGCTTATTCAGGGAAAACCTGGACAAATATATCCAGAAAATTTCCAGCGGTAAAAATACGCTCTTGCCGGTTAAAAGCAGAGTTGGAGGTCCCTCTTTAAGAGGCCTGCTTCTCCAGTCCCTGGGGCATCGGCTGTGTAACAGTTCCGACGGCCTCCTCGGTCAAATCCCGGGGGTAGAAAACAGGGACAGTAGCAGGGTAATGAGAAACCCTGGGTCAGGGGAGGTACAAAACCTCCCCCAAAGTTAAATTCATTGAAGCCCCCACTCAGTCCTGTGGGGGGAGGACTCCAGTTGTTCGCAAGAGACCTGGCGGGACACGATCAAGACAGATAGGTGCTCTCCGCAGTAGGTTTGGGATACAGTTTGGAGTTAAAAGACTCTCCTCCTTCCCATTTTTGAGGTCAAACGTGCCAAGGGATCCCCGGAAGAGAGAGTCCCTCCTGTTGGCACTAGAACAACTATTGCTCCAAGGAGTAATTATGGAGGTTCCCCTGGAAGAATGAGGGTTCGGGTTTTACTCAAACCTCTTTACAGTCCCAAAGCAAACGCGGTCGGGAGGCCCATATTAATTCTAAAAGGGCTATACAAATTCCTGTATATCAGGACTTTCCGATGGAGTCGATCCGATCGGTGGCCACTGCCCTACAAGGGGAGGATTGGTTAGCCACGATCGACATCAAAGATGCTTATTTGCACATTCCCATCTTTCCAGTCCACCAAAAATTTCTACGCTTTGCAGTAGAAGGGCGCCATTTTCAGTTCAGAGCCTTACCCTTCGGTTTGGCCACAGCACCACGAGTGTTTACAAAAATTCTGGCCCTTTATTGGCCAATCTAAGAACACAAGGTGTAATGATAATGGCATATCTGGATGACTTGTTGCTGATAGACCACTCAGTGAAAAAACTAGACGTGGTCATTCACAAGACGATCAAGTATCTGGAATCTCACGGTTGGATTATCAACCGAGACAAGTCAGCCCTAAAAACCAGTCAAAAGTCTGGAATACTTGGGGCTAAGGTTGGATTCAGGCCAGAGAAAAATATTCTTGCCTCGAGGAAAGGTGTTGCCTTTGAAAGATTTGATCCACTTAGTGGGTACAAAAAAGACAGCCGTCCATACGCCTGTATATGAGGCTGCTGGGAAAAATGGTGGCATCATTCGAAGCAGTACCCTACGGTCAGTTCCATTCAAGGAATTTGCAAGGGGCCATACTGTCAGCCTGGAACAAAAAAGTTCAGGCCCTAGACTTACAATGTCCTTGTCTCCTTCCGTTCGCAAGAGCCTCCGTTGGTGGTGGGTTCCCCAGAATCTGGAAAAAAGGAAATCCTTCAGTCCGATTTCTTGGAAGGTGGTCACTACAGATGCCAGCCTTATAGGCTGGGGAGCAGTACTGGAGCAATAGTCTCTCCAGGGCAGATGGTCGGATGCAGAAAAGGCCCTGCCCATCAATCTCTTAGAGATACGAGCAGCCCGGTATGCCCTAGTAGCATGGACATCCAAACTCCAAGGGTCCCCTGTCAGAATTCAATCAGACAATGCCACAGCAGTGGCATATATCAATCATCAGGGGGGCACCAGGAGTCGTGCAGCCCAGAGGGAAGTAAATTACATCCTGAAATGGGCAGGAAAAATATGTCCCAGCCATATCTGCGGTATTCATTCCAGGAGTGGAGAATTGGAAGGCGGACTTTCTAAGTCGCCAGCAATTAGGCCCAGAGGAAGGGTCCCTTCACCCCGAGGTTTTCTGGACAATATGTCAGCGGTGGGGAACATCGGATGTAGATCTTCTAGCATCCAGATTCAACGCAAAGGGGGACAGGTTTGTCTCTCGGACAAGGGATCCCCTAGCTTGCGGCTCGGATGCCCTAGTGTTCCCTGGGGATCAGTTCAAGCTGATATATGCATTCACACCGCCACAATGGTTACCTCGATTACTCCGCAGAATCAGGGTAGAAAAGAAACCAGTGATTCCGGTGGCTCCAGCGTGGCCCCGAAGAGCGTGGTACGCGGAGATTGTAAAATTTCAGTGGGGAGTCCTTGGACTCTCCCACGTCGTCCGGCTTTCGCAAGGACCGATATACCACCCTTCCTTACCAGCCCTAGTTTTGACGGCCTGGCTATTGAAGCCCACATTCTAAAAAAGAGAGGGCTCTCTAATGCTGTGGTATCTACCATGATCAATGCCAGGAAGCCGGTATCCAGGCAGATCTACTATAGAATCTGGAAGGCGTACATCGCGTGGTGTGAGGCCAAGAAATGGCATCCACATAAGTACGTAATAGGTAGGATTCTGGACTTCCTACAGTGGGCTGTAGATAGGAAGCTTGCCTTGAGTACTATCAAGGGTCAGATTTCGGCCTTGTCAATATTTTTTCAAAGGCCCTTGGCTTCGCATTCACTAGTCAAAGCCTTTATACAAGGAGTGATGCGTATTAGGCCTCCGGTTAATATTCCCATATGTCCATGGGATCTAAACTTGGTTCTGTCGGTTCTACAGAAACAACCATTTGAACCATTACAGCATATTTCCTTGGTGCTTCTCACCAGGAAATTGATTTTTCTAGTAGCCATTTGTTCGGCTAAAAGAGTATCGGAATTAGCAGCTATGTCCTGTAAGGAGCCATATCTGGTTATCCATAAGGACAGAGTAGTGTTACGTCCTCATCCAGCCTTTCTTCCTAAGGTGGTATCGAGGTTTCATTTGAACCAAGATGTGGTTCTTCCTTCTTTTTTCCCCAAACCTACTTCGGTAGAGGAAAAGTTATTGCATTCTTTGGATGTAGTAAGAGCAGTTAAAGCTTATCTAAAAGCCACTGCTCAGATTCGCAGAACGGATACTTTGTTTATTCTGCCGGAAGGCCCCAGAAAGGGTCAGGCAGCGTCAAAGTCTACTTTAGCCAAGTGGATTCGACAGGTCATTATGCAAGCTTATGGCTTGAGAAGGAGACCGCCTCCGTTCAAAGTTAGAGCGCACTCCACGAGAGCAGTTGGAACTTCATGGGCAGTGCATCACCAGGCCTCCCTGGCTCAAATCTGTAAGGCCGCAACATGGTCTTCGGTACACACGTTTACTAGGTTCTACCAGGTGGACGTTAGAAGTCAGGAGGATGTCGCCTTTGGGCGCAGTGTGTTGCAGGCCGCAAAAGATCCTCATGTCTGATAGCGCTCAGCTTATATATGGTGTATCCCCCCCCTCATTTGGCATTGCTTTAGGACATCCCATTAGTAATGACTATGTCGCTCTGTGTCCCGTGATGTACGAGAAAGAAAATAGGATTTTTATAACAGCTTACCTGTAAAATCCTTTTCTTGGAGTACATCACGGGACACAGAGCTCCCGCCCCTCTTTAGGGACACTTATTGCTTTGCTACAAAACTGAGGTGCTCCCGGATGGGAGGGGCTTATATAGGGGAGGGTACTTCCGGTTTTGGAAGTTGCCAGTGCCAGAACCTGACGGTATCTATATAACCCATTAGTAATGACTATGTCGCTCTGTGTCCCGTGATGTACTCCCAAGAAAAGGATTTTACAGGTAAGCTGTTATAAAAATCCTATTTTCCTATGTTGCCTGTTCACACCATAAAATGCAGCATGTTTGCATTTTTATACAATGCAAAATGCAACAATCGCACACAAGCAAAAACGCAGGTAAATTTAAAAAATGGGTGAGCAAGATTAGATAGGCTGGGCTTTCTTCTCTTATGTCTTTTCTTTGTACTTTGTGTTGATATCAGATTAACCATTCACTTGTATGCCAACTGTGTATTTAGCTCCCTAGTTTTGATTGTAAGAAAAACTGTAATGGTTTTGGGTCAAATTTATGTATGCATTTTATCACATTTACTGTATACATCGCTCCCAAAATGCCCCTGCCCATTGCAATGAATGGGTAGCGCGTCCGAAGCACCTGAAAAGCGATTCGGAATCGCTTTTTAACCCCTTCTTTTGGGTTAAGTGCCCTGCTACCAGCTGAAAAGCGCCACTAAAACAAGCGGTGCTTTAGCCCCAGTGTGAAAGGGGTCTTCAGCTTTTATATCATGGTTTACAGTAAGTGATTAGTTATATTACCATTTAAACCAGTGGTCTCCAAACTATGGTCCGTGGGCCAGATGTGACCCTTTGCCTTTATCCGGCCCTTGGAGTCGTCCTATTGACACCAACAAAGGCGTGTTAAGCCTCGTACACATGGTCGGACTTCAAACAAACTTTTCCGTGGATTTTTGTCTGAAGGGAGTTGGCCGGGCACACCCATAGCATACACACGACAGGACTTTTCTGCAACTTTTCCCAACATCACGTGGTTTTTCTGCTCTTTACCGCAACCCTTTGGTCAACTTCTGCTATTGTTGGTTGATTTTAACATTGGTTCTGGGCATGCGTATTTGTACTTCGGACAAAAGTCTGATGGATTTCTGTACACACGATAGGACTTTGCACCGTAGGACTTTTGTTGCCGAAAAGTTCGTCCGTTTGCAGAGCGAACTTTTGTCCGATGAAAACCGGAAAAGTTTGTCCGATGGAGAGTACACACGGTAGGATTTTTTTGAAAACTTGCTAATTTTGAAGTTTGTTGTCAAAAAGTCCTACCGTGTGTATGGGGCTTTATTCCTTCCACTAATACCAACGATGAGCCGCTAGTCCTTCCACTAATACCAACGATGAGCCGCTAGTCCTTCCACTAATACCAATGATGAGCCGCTAGTCCTTCCACTAATGCCAACGATGAGCCGCTAGTCCTTCCACTAATACCAACGATGAGCCGCTAGTCCTTCCACTAATACCAACGATGAGCCGCTAGTCCTTCCACTAATACCAACGATAGTACATTTTCTACTCCCACTGGTCACAGTCTGGCCCCCCTAAAGTCTGAAGGACCATAAACTGACCCTTTGTTTAGAAAGTTTGAACTATTGTATCACTCATGCAAACTGCATATAAAGTCAGTTCAGTTTTGTGCCCTAATGAAGAGGGAGTGTTCACACCTCCGAAACTTGTTTGCAGTTTTTTTTTTTATGAACTATTAACCACTTCCAACCCACGCTATAGCCGAAAGACCGCTAAAGCGCAGGCCTACGTTGCCAGGAGGGCATCCACGGATGTCCTCCCGTGATCACGCTGCTCGTGCGACGCGTGGACAGCATGCTCTGTGATCGCTGCATCATTCGGACACAGCCGATCACAGATCGGGGTAAAGGGCCAATCACAGCTGCCCTTTATTTACCACATGATCAGCTCTGTCTGATGACAGTGGGGAGAAGCACAAAAGCGCCACTCTAAGTGCAGTATAATCAATAAAATTTAATGTTTAAAAAAGGGGGGGAGCATATATATACTCACAAACATAACGTTAAAATGAGCATGTAGATAAAAATCAAAGTCTTATCTGTAAGAAGGCAGTGACGTGGGCCAGATGATCCTAGTGGGAGCCGATGTATGCCGGTGTACTGCCGAGCATTGCCCCCCAGCGCATTCTGCCCGCTCTGTACTGCGCAGGCGCGGCGCTTTTTCCGAAAATAGCCGAACATGTACAGCTGAGAGTCAGCTCTAGATGGCGCCTGCGCACACCAAATTGTGCTACACTCCTGACATCCAGGCTCTTTCTTTACCATCCCCGTGGACATGGAGGATGTTAAAAAAAGAGCCAGGAGGCCGAGCGAGCGTAGCGAGCCGTCCGAGCGAAGCGAAGACGTGAGGCCGACTGGCCACTTACATCTAGGTCCACGCAGGCGCCGTGTAGAGCTGACTCTCAGTTCTACACGTTCGGCTATTTTCGGAAGCTCATTGACGTTCGTACTGCGCAAGCGCCGCGCCTGCGCAGTACAGTTGGGGGCAGAATCCGCCGGGGGGGGCGTTTGTCGGCAGATCACCGGCACAGCACTTCCGCGGATGCAAAGGAAGGCAGAGTAAGAGAAGTCCACAGCGAGCGGTGGATGGATGAATCTTGCTGCACACCGTGACTTAGGAACAACTTCCGGGTGGACAGCTGGCCGTGACTTGCGGTGAGTATCCGGGTTGCAGGAGGACCAATAACATCCGTGTGACTGGTAACCAATAGGTGGTGAGCGCATGACTGGTAACCAATAGGTCTGATGAAGGAGCGCATGCTCCGAAAGCGCTCACCACCTATTGGTTACCAGTCACACGGATGTTATTGGTCCTCCTTCAACCCGGATACTCACCGCAAGTCACGGCCAGCTGTCCACCCGGAAGTTGTTCCTAAGTCACGGTGTGCAGCAAGATTCATCCATCCACCGCTCGCTGTGGACTTCTCTTACTCTGCCTTCCTTTGCATCCGCGGAAGTGCTGTGCCGGCATACATCGGCTCCCACTAGGATCATCTGGCCCACGTCACTGCCTTCTTACAGATAAGACTTTGATTTTTATCTACATGCTCATTTTAACGTTATGTTTGTGAGTATATATATGCTCCCCCCTTTTTTAAACATTAAATTTTATTGATTATACTGCACTTAGAGTGGCGCTTTTGTGCTTCTCCCCACAGTTCTTCCAGGATTCGCTTCATATTCTCACTGGGCTGCCTTCTAGGTGCATTAAGATAGACTAAAAAAGGACTTTTTACAGTCTTACAAGAACTATCTTTTATAATTTTCCACTCAGTGCCTTTTTTATTGTCTCCATTATTAGTTTTCACATTGTATATTGTCTTTGACACCAGCGCCAACTTTTTCCTATGTGTTGTCTGTCTGATGACAGCTGATCATGATGTAAACACAAACCGGTTACAGCATTCCTTTCTTCACACTGACAGCATGAGGAGAGGAGAGCCGATAACTGTTTGTGAAAGGGACTGATTATCGGTGTCCTGATTGACGTCCTGATTATCCGTGCAATGCCCACCAGTGCTGCCAATCAGTGCCTCCTCATCGGCGTCGCCTAGCGGTGCTCGTCAGTGCAACCTCATCAGCGCACATCGGTGAAGGAGAAAATTGCCTGTTTGCAAAATTTTCTAACAAACTATGAAAAACCTTTGTGTTTAGTTTTTATTTTATTTTTATCTTGCAATTTATTTTTTGTCTTTTCATTTTGCAAAAAAAAAACAGTGGTGCTTAAATACCACCAAAGGAAAGCTCTATTTGTGCAAAAAATTATAAAAATTTCATTTGGGTACAGTGTTGCATGACGGCCCAATTGTCATTCAAAGTGCGACGGCGCTGAAAACTGGTCTGGGCAGGAAGGGGGTAAAAGTGCCCGGTAGGCAAGTGGTTAAAGTATCCTTGGATTCATTTTTACATTTTCTCTCGTTATGCAATCCTTCCCTTTTCTGGATGTTTGAAGATACGACTGGTTCACTTTAAGATCTTGCATAAGTAAAAATTGATCAAAGCAAAGGGGGCAGTTGCAGGAATGAGACGGTAAACATAAAATACAAGTTGATCCGGTATTTAAAAGCCAAGTGTAACATTCACAAGTATATGTAAAAGTTCCTTAACAGACACAAAAGTCGGCATGTGTGAAATGGTCAGCCCATTGTTTTCAAAAGTGAACATCAATCTTGTTAGACAGACAAATTCCCTGTGCTGTCTTTGACAGGCATGAGGTGAATAAAGACACCCCCCCCCCCCCCCCCATGGTCACAGCTTTGTGTCAAATACTTCCAGACTTTACAAGTATCTGAAACTTTTACTTGTATACGCTGTGTGAATGTTATTTTTGAAATTGGCCTTTCAAGCCGGTCTTTGATGGGCACATGCCTTCCCAAAATGACTCGCAGGAAGACCTTTGCTTGTCCTTTATGGCAGTGTCTGCTGGTGTTTCTTATGCAACTCGCCCCCCCAAAAAATAAAGGGAATCACATGTGTTGTAGTGTTTCCCTACCTCCTCCTTATCGAGGTGAGGAAAGAATGGACCGGATTTGTAAGATTTTTCCAACAGGTTGGGAAAATTACACAAGTGTTAAAGTGTAAGTCCAGCTTAAAGTGGAGCTCCACCCTAAATTTGCACTTCTGATAATCAGAACCCTCCCCCCTCCGGTGTCACAATTGACACCTTTCAGGGGGGAGGGGGGTGAAGATATCCGTCTAAGACAGGTATTTTCACCCACATCCGGGAGTCCTCTCTTCGGGAATCTGCGGGAGTGACGTCACTTCCCCCAGACTTCCCGTAGTGTTCTGGGAGACATGCACACTATTAGATTTTCTGCAGATTTTTTTCTTCAGATTTACCAAAATCATATAATATGAGGTCAAACCTTAAAGGGGTTGTAAAGGTTCAGCTATTATTTAAAAAAACAAACATGTCATACTTACCTCCATTGTGCAGTTCGTTTTGCACAGAGTGGCCCCGAACGTCCTCTTCTGGGGTCCCACAGCGGCTATCTCGGCTTCTCCCTACAAGAGTTAACCCCCTCTGGGAAGCTCTCTCCCGAGGGGGTTAGCTTGCGGGTGCGCTCCCGTGCCATACAAACGGCGTCCATAGCCCTTGATTGTATGACTCGCGCCCCGGCAGCCGCGTCATTGGATTTGATTGACAGCAGCGGGAGCCAATGGCTGCCATAGGATGCATTAAGGTGAAAAAACACGAAGGTTTACATTGCATACAAATTGAAACTCTTAAAGTGGTTGTAATCAGGCAGGCCCTGGCACTACATGGTTTTGATAAATCTTAAGACAAAAATCTGCAGAAAATCTAATGGTGTGCATATGGGGCCTTACACTAAAATTCTTGCATCTGCAGACATCCTTGATCCAACACTAATCTATCTAACCCTGTAAAGAAGAAATCGGTATACATACCTTATTTTTTCTTCTTTTTTTTTTTTAACCCGACCCGATCCCACGCTGAGCTGTCATCTGCAACTTTGCTGTGGAGAGGGCAGATCCGACAACGGAAGCCCCATAGTAAGTCTATGGGTGACGTCACACATTCATTTCACAGCCGTTGTCGGACATGTCCTCTGCAGAGCTTCCCCCGCTGGAGAACGGATCGGCTTCAAAAAAGGTATTTTTACTGATTTCTTGATTAACCCTTTGATGGCCCCTAGATGTTAACCCCTTCCCAGCCAGTGTCATTGGTACAGTAATGGTGTCACTAGTGACGTCAATGACCCTCCCAGATAGGGTGGCAGGTAATCTGGCACTAACAGACACTATCACAGTCCCACTTTAATTTGCTGATCACCACCATTACAGTAAATTCCAGTGTGTGTGTGTGTGTGTGTATATGTGTGTGTGTATATGTGTGTGTATATATATGTATGTGTGTGTATATATATATGTGTGTGTATATATATGTATGTGTGTGTGTGTGTGTGTGTGTATATATATATATATGTATATATATATATATATATATATATATATATATATATATAAACCATAGTTTGTAGATGTTCTAACTTTCCTACGACTTTTTTATTTTTATTTTATTTTAACCAAACTCTTTTTTTTTATTGGATACGTTTTATAACAAAGTACAAACCGAAAATGTTTATTTTTTTTCCAACATTTTCAGTGTTTTTTCATTCATATTATAAAAACCCAGTGGAGATAAAATACCACCAAAAGAAAGATCTAGTTGTGTGAAAAATATATGATATAAATTTAATTTGTGTACAGAGTCACACAATTGCCAGTTAAAGTAGCGCAGTGCTGAATAGCAAAAAAAAATGCCCTGGTCATGCAAGAGGTAAAACCTTCTGGAGTTAAAGTGGTTAAAGGGGTTGTAAAGGTACATGTTTTTTCACCTTAATGCATTGTATGCATTAAGGTGAAAAAACATCTGAGGATTAGCGCCCCCCCCCCCCCTGAGCCCCCCGTTTACTTGCGTGACCCCTCGAAAGTCCAGCGCTGTGAACGCGCGCTGGATTTTTGGCCGGGCTTCTGGCTCATTCATTAGTTGATTGAAAGCAGCGCAGCCATTGGCTCGCGCTGCTGTCAATCACATCCAATGACGTGGGGGGGGGGCGGGGCCGAGTGATACAGTGAGCGGCTATGGCCGCCAGCTGTATCACAGTTGAACTTTCCACCATGGGAGAGAGCTCGCATGAACGTGGAAAGTTCTTGCAGGGGGGGGGGGGAGCCGAGACAGCCGCTGAGGGACCCCAGAAGACGAGGATCGGGGCCACTCTGTGCAGAATGAGCTGCACAGCGGAGGTAAGTATAACATGTTTGTTATTTTACCCCCAAAAAAATCTTCCTTTTAGTGTTCCTTTAAGGTAATAATTATTACTATGGACAGCTATTTTTTTTTAATCTTTTTTTTTTTTTATTATTTTTTTTATTAATGGTACAAAAAAATCCCAATAAGTGTATATTAATTGGTTTGTGGGTGTACAAACTATGGTATATATACTGGAATTTACACAGACATAGACGATACACTGTAATTTGTTTTTTCTTTCTTTTACCAGTTTCAGCTAGAAATGTAACTTGGCAACGGCATGTCTTCAGGCTCTTTCTCTTGTTGCGAACGGCAACATTGTATTAATAATCCAGTAAAAATTCATCATTCTGAGTCGTCTTCGGTGTTACATGAACGTCTCTGCTGGTCCAAGCACAACAATCTCTTTCTTGAGGGACTCTATGAAAGCAAATGACTGTTGCCTTTTTTTTTATTTATTTTTTCATTTAATTCCACTTGGACGTTTTCAGTTTCATATAACAAGAGGAGGGAGAGCAAAAAAAAAAAAATGTTGAATTCGGTCCAAGTGGAAAGGCAGTTCAAACGAGCGCGCTGAGGAGAGCGAATTTGAATTTTTAATTAGGCTTTGAGTTGTGTCTTCAAAGCGTGAGACATCATTAGTGATGTAAGCTTGACTGCATTAGCCGAGACTGACATTTCACTTCAAACGCTGGCGTGCAGCTGTCCTGTGCAGATAAAAGTCGCACCAGTGCGGCGCGGCAAGGTGGATTGGCGGATAATTAGCTGTCCTGGTTTTCTCGGCTTGTATGCTGGGGTAGCAGTCAGGGTGAATTATTAACGGCAGAAAATCCAAATATGTCAGAGTCATTTTGTGTCTCCTCTACGCTGCATCACGACTGATAAGCTGCGTGCTTAAAAATGGGTATAAGAAGAGTATAGGCTAAACGGCTCTGACTATGGCGGGTCTTGTTCCTGCCGTGCTGTAAGCCGGGCACAAAATGAGGGATTCATGCAGTGATTACTCCTGCTGATGAAGGAGAATAATGGAGTATCATATACCCCCCCACCTGTGATGTCCCTGTGGAACTTCCTGTAAAATAGATACAGTGGGTACGGAAAGTATTCAGACCCCCTTACATTTTTCACTCTTTGTTATATTGCAGCCATTTGCTAAAATCATTTTAAGTTCATGTTTTTTCCTCATTAATGTACACACAGCACCCCATATTGACAGAAAAACACAGAATTGTTGACATTTTTGCAGATTTATTAAAAAAGAAAAACTGAAATATCACATGGTCCTAAGTATTCAGACCCTTTGCTCAGTATTTAGTATTTGCACCCTTTTGATGAGTCTTTTTTGGGAAAGATGCAACAAGTTTTTGACACCTGGATTTGGGGATCCTCTGCCATTCCTCCTTGCAGATCCTCTCCAGTTCTGTCAGGTTGGATGGTAAACGTTGGTGGACAGCAATTTTTAGGTCTCTCCAGAGATGCTCAATTGGGTTTAAGTCAGGGCTCTGGCTGGGCCATTCAAGAACAGTCACGGAGTTGTTGTGAAGCCCCTTCTTCGTTATTTTAGCTGTGTGCTTAGAGTCATTGTCTTGTTGGAAGGTAAACCTTCGGCCAGTCTGAGGTCCTGAGCACTCTGGAAAAGGTTTTCATCCAGGATATCCCTATACTTGGCCGCATTCATCTTTCCCTCTATTCCAACCAGTCGTCATGTCCCTGCAGCTGAAAAACACCCCCACAGCATGATGCTGCCACCACCATGCTTCACTGTTGGGACTGTATTGGACAGGTGATGAGCAGTGCCTGGTTTTCTCCACACATACCGCTTAGGATTAAGGCCAAAAATTTCTATCTTGGTCTCATCAGACCAGGGAATCTTATTTCTCACCATCTTGGAGTCCTTCAGGTGTTTTTTTTATAGCAAACTCCATGCGGCTTTCATGTGTCTTGCACTGAGGAGAGGCTTCCGTCGGGCCACTCTGCCATAAAGCCCGGACTGGTGGAGAGCTGCAGTGATGGTTGACTTTCTACAACTTTCTCCCATCTCCCGACTGCATCTCCTGGAGCTCAGCCACAGTGATCTTTGGGTTCTTCTTTACCTCTCTCACCAAGGCTCTTCTCCCCCGATAGCTCAGTTTGGTCGGACGGCCAGCTCTAGGAAGGGTTCTGGTCGTCCCAAACATCTTCCATTTAAGGATTATGGAGGCCACTGTGCTCTTAGGAACCTTAAGTGCAGCAGAAATATTTTTGTAACCTTAGCCAGATCTGTGCCTTGCCACAATTCTGTCTCTGAGCTCTTCAGGCAGTTCCTTTGACCTCATGATTCTCATTTGCTCTGACATGCACTGTGAGCTGTAAGGTCTTATATAGACAGGTGTGTGGCTTTCCTAATCAAGTCCAATCAGTATAATCAAACACAGCTGGACCCAAATGAAGGTGTAGAACCATCTCAAGGATGATCAGAAGAAATGGACAGCACCGGAGTTATATATATGAGTGTCACAGCAAAGGGTCTGAATTCTTAGGACCATGTGATATTTCATTTTTTTTCTTTTTTTATAAATCTGCAAAAATGTCAACAATTCTGTGTTTTTCTGTCAATATGGGGTGCTGTGTGTACATTAATGAGGGAAAAAATGAACTTTTAGCAAATGGCTGCAATATAACAAAGAGTGAAAAATGTAAGGGGGTCTGAATACTTTCCATACCCACTGTGTGTGTGTGTGTGTGTATGTATGTATGTGTGTGTGTATATGTGTGTGTGTATATATATATATATATATATATATATAATTTAGTAATTTTTTTTGTCAACTTTCCATCTATTAAATCTTCTGCCCTTGTTGTTGTTTTCACTTTGGCTAGTAAAACATTTTTTCTGCCAGGAAATACCTTATACAGCCTACTTCCTGTTTCTTGTCTGGTCATTGGCCTAGGCTTATGACATCATGCACAGCTCTCGCTCTAGTGAGAGTTTGCCGGGAGGGGGGATGAGTCATAAGAGGGCCAATAAGGGCTGCAGAGCTGAAGGTGTGCCTCTGTGTTTCTGTGTAAAACCAGGAAGAGAACAGGCAGCAGCTTCAGCTGCCCACAGTTAAAATGGCTGCAGCCAGACTTAGTGGAGGGAGATTTCTGCAGCATATTTGGCAAGTACAGAATCACAGTCTATATAAAATAATATGCAGAGTGGTTGGAGGGAAGCTTCGGAATGGCAAAGATGTTTTTATTACAAATTATGTGAGTAGACTGCAGTTCCTCTTTAATGTAGATCTCTAATAAACACATTCTCACGTCAGACCTTGTTGCCTAAACATAGTGTGACAACTGTCACTATTGTATTCCTACCTGCCCATTGTTGCAGTATGCTTTACCCAAACCTGCACTGGTACCTAACAAATGTTTTCTGTATAAGTGAGCAAAACTTCCTTAGGTAACCATTGCATGTCCAGTTTACTGTCCTTGAGACTTTAGGTGGGCAAGACGGTCACCATCAGAAGTACAAAATCTCCCAGCATCAGTTGGAGTAAATGATGCCCCCCATGTTTGGTGTCGGTGGAATTGTGCCCCATCATTGATGTCTTTTTATCAAAATTTTTGCCCCCCACCGATTGTGCCCCATTGTTTGTGTCGTTAAAGCGAAGGTCCGCTCACCCCTGCAAAAAATTAGAAGCCAGCAGCTACACATACTGCAGCTGCTGACTTTTAGCGCTGTCGGCACCGCAGCTGATGTTTCCATCAGCTGTCGGGTGCTGCCGCCATTGTCGGTAAGGGAATCCGTCAGTGAAGCATTACGGCTTCATGCTGGGTCCCTACTACGCATGCGCGAGGCACCGCTGTGCTCTCTCCTACTGGCCCGGTGGAGGAGGGAGTAGGAGGGAGGAGTGAGCTGAGCTGAGCTGCTGACATAATTCGCCCCGGCCCGGTTTTCCCGGAAGTGGGGACAGGGTATCTGCTCCCCCCTGAAAGGTTCCAAATGTGGCACCGGAGGGGGGACGGGGCGGAGTTGGAGACAAATGAATGGAAGTTCCACTTTTGGGTGGAACTCCGCTTTAAACTGTTACTAAACCCACAACCGTAAATCAGTCTGTGTATGCAGTAAAGCATGCTTGTTATACTCACTGTGGAGCCTAAGGGGTTAATCTTCTGCATTGTGTAAAAAGGCTGTTTGATCCTGTCTTCTGATCCTCCCCTTCTTCCAGTTTCTCAAACTCCTCTCCAGATATTATCGAGACCAGGGGACAGGCTGAACATGCTTAGTTTGCTGTATTGCTAGCGTTTTTTTTTTTTTTTCTTGTGAGGGTGTGATCAGCACAGGGCCAATCGGCACTGTCCAGACAGAGGGTCAGGGCAGTGAAAGCAGAATGAAAACTCCTCCTACAAGTTAAACATCTTTATTACAAAAAAGGTAATTTAAAACCTTTTTTGTAATCAAAATGTTTAACTTTTAATCCTGTGTATCTCGGTGCCTATAAAGTGCATCGCAAATATTTCCCAAATAGTATTCCAATTAAATTAGGACGCGGCACAGTTCTACCAACTTTGTATCCACAGTGCCACCCTGTGGTGATGCAACAAATTGGTCTTTAACTCCTACAAGCTTTAACCAGACAACGATGATGCTGGTGCTTCTGGCCCCTCCCGCCTGCTGAGTGCCCCCATAGCAAGCCCCTTGCTCCCGAGCCCCACTCTGTGTGTGTGTATGAGACAGAGTGCGGCTCAGCCCCGCCCCCGCTTTTTCCTAACTGGCTGTGATTGACAGTAGCAGGAACCAAAGGCTCCTGCTGCTGTGTCTCAGCCAATGGAAGGAGAGAGAGAGAGCCACTGCTCCTCCTGTGCACAGTGCTGGATTGAGATTCGGCTCGGGTAAGTATTAGGAGGGGCTGGGGGGGGGGGGGAGGGGGGGGGAAGTAGCAGCAGCACATGTTTTTTTTTTTTACCTTTATGCATGAAGGTAAAAAACCTCCAGCCTTTACAACCACTTTAAAGCAGATGCAATCCCTAACTGTATGATGTTTAGTTTGCTAACGCACAGTGTATGATGAACCATTGCCTCCTTTTTTTATTTATTTTTTTCTCTATTCTTTAAAAATGCATTATTGACCTTTCTTGCATCCCAGTGCTCCTTGTCGCCTCCAGCTGATTTGCAGCTACTTCCTGTCTACATGTATGTGCTTTGTCAATGACTGCGGGGTTACAGATGGTGACAACTGCAGAATGTGCCTGTGCAGTGAACGACGTGACGGCCGCTTATAGTCTCCATTGGACACGCATGTGACAGAGTATCAACACAGCAAAGGAGTTGGTAGACAGGGACAGAGCATTATTATACAACAGAAAGTGTCTGAACTGGGACCTTCATGGCTGCATTACCAGGTGTTCTTTTAGGCCCCTTTCACACTACCACGACTTCAAAGTCCCGTCATTTTGCCACGATTTCAGAGAACACCTGTGTAAACTTGACCTCAACTCACATTAAAAGTCGGACCAAAGTAGTACAGGGACTACTTTGAAGTCGCACAGATATGAATGGTTATCGTTGGAAATCATGGGGGAACAACGTATCATGAGACTTTGCAGTCCCAAGTCGCAGGACAAGTCGCAAGTATGAAAGGGGCCGTAGGCATTCCCTGAAATCGCATCAAAATCACACGACTTTGAAGTCGCGGTATTGTGAAAGGGGCCTATGCTGCATTTGCGGCGCCGCACTCATAGTTGGTATTAGGGGAAGAAATGGTGCACCATTATTGGTGTCAGTGGGAAGAATAGTGTCCCATTGTTGGTATCAGGGAAAGAAATAGTGTCCCTTCATTGGTGTCGCTGGGAGGAATAGTTGTCCCATCATTGGTGTCGGCGGGAGGAATAGTGTCCCATGATTGGTGTCGGGGGAAGAATAATGTCCCATGATTGGTGTCGGGGGGAAGAATAGTGTCCCATGATTGGTGTCGGGGGGAGAAGAATAGTGTCCCATGATTGGTGTCGGGGGGAGAAGAATAGTGTCCCATGATTGGTGTCGGGGGGAGAAGAATAGTGTCCCATGATTGGTGTCGGGGGGAGAAGAATAGTGTCCCATGATTGGTGTCGGGGGGAGAAGAATAGTGTCCCATGATTGGTGTCGGGGGGAGAAGAATAGTGTCCCATGATTGGTGTCGGGGGGAGAAGAATAGTGTCCCATGATTGGTGTCGGGGGGAGAAGAATAGTGTCCCATGATTGGTGTCGGGGGGAGAAGAATAGTGTCCCATGATTGGTGTCGGGGGGAGAAGAATAGTGTCCCATGATTGGTGTCGGGGGGGAAGAATAGTGTCCCATGATTGGTGTCGGGGGGGAAGAATAGTGTCCCATGATTGGTGTCGGGGGGGAAGAATAGTGTCCCATGATTGGTGTCGGGGGGAAGAATAGTGTCCCATGATTGGTGTCGGGGGGGAAGAATAGTGTCCCATGATTGGTGTCGGGGGGGAAGAATAGTGTCCCATGAATGGTGTCGGGGGGAAGAATAGTGTCCCATGATTGGTGTCGGGGGGAAGAATAGTGTCCCATGATTGGTGTCGGGGGGGAAGGATAGTGTCCCATGATTGGTGTCGGGGGGAAGGATAGTGTCCCATGATTGGTGTCGGGGGGAAGGATAGTGTCCCATGATTGGTGTCGGGGGGAAGGATAGTGTCCCATGATTGGTGTCGGGGGGAAGGATAGTGTCCCATGATTGGTGTCGGGGGGAAGGATAGTGTCCCGGCATTGGTGTCGGTGGGAAGGATAGTGTCCCGGCATTGGTGTCGGTGGGAAGGATAGTGTCCCGGCATTGGTGTCGGTGGGAAGGATAGTGTCCCGGCATTGGTGTCGGTGGGAAGGATAGTGTCCCGGCATTGGTGTCGGTGGGAAGGATAGTGTCCCGGCATTGGTGTCGGTGGGAAGGATAGTGTCCCGGCATTGGTGTCGGTGGGAAGGATAGTGTCCCGGCATTGGTGTCGGTGGGAAGGATAGTGTCCCGGCATTGGTGTCGGTGGGAAGGATAGTGTCCCGGCATTGGTGTCGGTGGGAAGGATATTGTCCCAAGGGTCTTACAAAGGCAAACAAAGGGTCACATCTGGCCCCCGGCCGCAGTTTGAAGACCACTGCACTAGACACATAGAGAGTTGAAAGTTTAGAACATCAAAAACTGAACATTTTTGGAATGTGTTTGAGCCGCTCTTCATGTTTTATCAGTGACTGCAGCTGGGGTGAAAAAAAATGGGAACAACCCCTCCCCCTCCTTTTTTTTTTTTTTCTGTTTTCCCCGTTTTGTGGCACAGACCAGGTTAAAACTAGGCAAACGCACTTTCTCCCGTGTCTGAGACAAATGTCATCCAGATGTTCCGTCATGATGTTTTTGAGTTCCACCGGCTCCTAATTATGCCTGATTTTCTGTCAGAGAAAGGGGCCTCTCTTGCCTCTCTAGCTCTTGCCTTCGCTTCTGCAGATTATTACAGAACTCAAGACCGCTTTTGGCTTTGTACGCTGATTGCAAGTGCACGCCTCACAAAAGCCACCGCTGCCGCAATCGGGTTCGATCTTGACCGCACTGAGGCCTAAGTTTGTTCGATGGAATTCATGGCAGGGTTCTCAGTTTACAGAGAATCATGGCAGCCGCCAGCTCCCCATCCCCCCCTCCCCCACCTCCCTACTCATCTTTGAGGATTGCTATAAGCCTGCCTGCACTCAGTAACACGCTTCCATTGGAAATGTGGGCACTTTATTAGGGTGCATTTAATAGGCAGCCCGTCTGTCCTGAAGAATGCATTGTGTCGTCAAGCTTTGTGCGTTTTTGCAACTCTCATTGGTGTTCGGCTTCCTCTGGCTGTGTGTGAGGAGAGAGATCTCATAGCTTTAAGTCTGGATAGAGAATAAAGGGGGGGGGGGGTTGGGGGGGGTTCAGAGAGGGTCTACTCTGGAATGCACACATTGTTGTTGGCGGACATACAAAAGTTCCACATTTGTTAACACTTTTCACTCTCGGCACCACCAGCTGGGGCTTTGCATAAGCAAGCAGGTTGGTACAGCTCTGGAAAATGTATCACCCAGTGGGCGACGGTTATTGTCCCCCCCCCCCCCCAAGTAAATATTTATTTTTGATGCTAAACAATACATATACACAGTATGATTTAACTTTATTTTTTTTAATAATTCGATGTGATCCGTGTTGGTCTTGTATTTGTCTTTGTTATAATAGAATCCTTTAATCCAGTGGTCTCCAAACTGTGGCCCTGGGGCCGAATGCGGCCCTTTGCCTGCCTTTATCCGGCCCTTGGGAGACTACTCCTCCCACAAGACACTATTCTGCCAACTGACACCAGCAATGAAGCACTATTCCTCTCACTTGCACCAATGATGGGGCACTATTCCTCCCACTGATGCTAATGATGGGGCACTATTCCTCCCACTGATGCTAATGATGGGGCACTATTCCTCCCACTGATACCGATGATGGGGTATTATTCCTCCCCTCCCAAAGAAGCTTCACGGTTCCTTCCTATGATACCAATGACGGGGCACTGCTTCTCCCCCTAATACCATATGTGGCAATGTTTACTCCCACTGATGCCAAGAAAATTTCCACTACCACTTGCCATAATCCGGCCCCCCTAAAGTCTGAAGGACAATAAACTGGCCCTTTGTTTAGAAAGTTTGGAGACGCCTGCTTTAATCCATCAGTGTGCATTGAGTCTAAGGGTGCACTCAACAACAGCTGTGAATTCGCCAACCCATGATGTCACCTTAAGCCCCATACACACCATTTGGTTTTTTCTCGTTCAATCCAGCAGATTAAACAAAAAAAAAAAAAACTCTGCTGCGGTCGGAGCTGCTGCACTAACCATGTGAGGTTGGTTCAGCGATCTCCCCCGCTGAGCTGTTGTGTAATAACAGGGGGACGCCCCCCCGCCAGAACACGCCGATCGGCGCTGTCTTCCATTGGCTGAGAGCGCTGATAAGGAGTCGGTCGGCTGATGGTTTTCCAGCATGCACGTCCGGCAGACCAACATACACAAGGCCAAATGTCCGCTTTTTTTTTTAAACGGCTGTTGTCACCCGACATTTGGCCCGTGTGTAACCAGCTTTAGGGTTTGGGATCCCATTGGGTTGACGGTCCCATGTCTGTTCTCCCTCCGCCTGTCTTTCTTAGGTGCTTGAGGGCAAGTTGGATGGTGCCTGCATGTTCAGTCTAGTGTTCATCCCCTTTTCATAGATTAGATAGGCTATCATTCTAAAATACTGTCCCCCACCTCGGATAATATCTAGTGCAGACATCTAGTCCAGAAAGACACCGTTTACTTCAGACAGTTCAGTTCTCAAAGTCCTGGATGAGCTTATTTGCATTAAAAAGCTGAATTTTATTAACCTGGCTGTCGCCTCGCTGACCTTATTCAGATAAGGACTAACTTCTGATGGTTGATACACATTGTCTGGCTTGTGCCAAGAGCCAGGTAAGTGATGGGAACTTTGCAGTCAGTAATTGGAAAGGTTAGGAAGAGTTTCAAAAATCCCAGTAGTGGTATTAGAGGTGTCCATGGATCTCTATGGTATTTATTCATTGGAAATATCGGATGTTGGTAGCAAGAGGTTCAGGATACCAAGCTTTCCTTATGCACAATATTTTACTTGGGTAAAGTAAACTAATTCATCCAAATAAATTATACTGTATAAAAAAGGCCCAGTATCCTGAACCTTATCTACATCCAATATCTCCAGTGAATAATACCGCATAGATCCAGGGGCACATCTGCTAATATTACTGCTGGGCAGGGGCAGCCCATCCATTGAGGGCGCATGGGCGCCGCCCCCCCATCCATTGCCACCTCCCCTATCCATGTGTCCGGCCCCTTTCAGGACACCGGCGCATGGATTCCAATGCGGAGGGGCTGTTTTCTTGAAGCACCGATTAGAGCCAGAAGCTCTATAATAGGCTTTCAATATAGAGGGAGCTTGGGTCACCGAGAGTGCGCTCTGAGCCAACCCAGGTGTGTTACAACAGCAAATCAATATTCGCTGTTGTAACACTGATCCTCCTCCCGGCCAATCAGGAAGCAGGGTTAGACACGGTCATCCGAGTGGTTGAAAGGACAGGTGATCCTATTGGATGCCTAGGAGGAGAAGGGGAGGAGCTGGAAGCCACCATGGAGGTTCGGACACTCGGAGCCGAGCCGCTCCACCACACTGCCTGCCACCCACCACGATGGGGTAAGTGCCGGACCAACCAACAAACAGTGGGGGGGGGGGATTTGTTTGCCTGCCCCCCCCCACACAAAAAAAACACCAGCCGCTGGTGCGTTTTTTTTTTTTTAACTCCTAGCCAATCCGATCATCCACATGTGCAGGAAATGGATCTAGGACTGGTCATCCTGAGCGACCACCAAGATTCTGAACTCAATTAATGTTATCCTATGTGACCATGTACACACTCGTTTGTTGCCGTTTTTAAGTACTGTATTTATTGGCGTATAACACTCACTTTTTTACCCTGAAAATAGAGGGTAAACTGTGCCTGCGTGTTATACGCAGGGGGCCGTGGAAAGTTTTTTTCCTGAAACTTCCCTCTTTAAGTTAGGGTGCGTGTTATACGTCGATAAATACGGTAATGAAGTTTTTGAAAACAAAAAAATTAGTTTAGCAGTTTTTGGGCATTAAAAAAAAATGTTTTTTAAACGCAAACGCGACAAAACGGACGTTTTAAACGTGGGTTACTATCTGTCAAGGTAAATCGTTTAGCAGCAGTTGTAAAAATGTCCTGTGTACATGAAGCCTTAGAAGTAGGATTTGAAATCTAATTTGAAAAATGTTCATGAAGAGATATATTAGTGAGCAGATGATATTGTTGTGTGTTTTGTTTTTGTTTTTTTTTGTTTTCTTAAGGAACATCTGGAAATGATCCCTTTTAGGCTCGGTTCACACTAGTGCGACAACTCTAAAGTAGCGCAATTTACAGTGCGACGTCCATGCGACTTAATACACTATATGGCACTCAAGTCGCATTAAAGTCGTGCAGGAACTTTTTTTGAAGAGGCTGCGACGAATAGATTGGAACAGGTGCCATTGAAATAAATGGATTTTGACTTGTCATGCGACTTTGTGTCTCAGATCGCATTACAAGTCGCACTAGTGTGAACCAAGCTTTGAGGCTTCCAATGAAACACTTGGAAGATAATGCATCGTACACCTGTGTGTCAAAATCCATAACTTGGGACATAGGTGGGGGGCAAGTTTTTTTTTTTTTTTTTTTTTTCTGGGGTATGTTCGTAGTGTGACCCCGGGCGGTGGTGTCAGAATGGTAGTACTTTGAATTTGGTATTCAGAGTATTAGTGCTTGATGTATTTTTAAAATTTAGATCCATAGTTATTATCTTTTGTATCACTTGACCTTCCCTTCTAGATTGTAAACTCCAACGAGCAGGGCCCTCTGATCCCTCCTGTATTGTATTGTAACTGTACAGTCTGCCCTCATGTTGTAAAGCGCTGCACAAACTATTGGTGATATCTAAATCCTGTATAATAATAATAATACATGTGTCTACACTAGACTCTACAGTGCCTTGAAAAAGTATTCATACCCCTTGAAATTTTCCACATCTTGTCATGTTGCAACCAAAACCGTAAATGTATTTTATTGGGATTTTATGTGATAGAGCAACACAAAGTGGCACATCATTATGAAGTGGAAGGAAAATGATAAATGGTTTTCATTTTTTTTTTTTTACAAATATGTGAAAAGTGTGGGGGGCATTTGTGTTCAGCCAATACTTTTGTAGAACCCCCTTTCACTGCAATTACAACTGCAAGTCTTTTTGTCTCTACCAGCTTTGCACATCTAGAGAGTGACATTTCTGCCCATTCTTCTTTGCAAAAATTGCTCAAGCTCTGTCAGATTGGATGGAGAGCGTCTGTGAACAGCAATTTTCAAGTCTTGCCACAAATTCTCAATTGGATTTAGGTCTGGACTTTGACTGGGTCATTCTAATGCCCCGTACACACGATCGGAATTTCCGTCGGAAAAACCTTGGATGTTTTTTCTGACGGAATTCCGCTCAAGCTTGTCTTGCATACACGGTCACACAAAAGTTCTCTGAAATTTCGACCGTCAAGAACGCGGTGATGTACAACACTACGGGGAGCTGAGAAAATGAAGTTCAATGCTTCTGAGCATGCGTCAAATTGTTTCCGAGCCTGCGTAGGAATTTTGCGCGTTGGAATTGCATACAGACGATCGGAATAGAAAAAAAATAGAGAACCTGCTCTCAATCTTTTCTTGGCGGAAATTCCGGCAGGAAAAGTCCGTTGGAGCCTACACACCGTCGGCATTTCCAACAAAAAGCTCACATCGGACTTTTCTTGATGGAATTTCCGATCGTGTGTATGCGGCATAACACATGAATATACTTTGATCTAAACCATTCCATTGTAGCTCTGGCTGTATGTTTAGGGTCGTTGTCCTGCTGAAAGGCGAATCTCCACCCCATTCTGAGGTCTTTTGCAGACTCTAACAGGTTTTCTTCTAAGATTGCCCTGTATTTGGCTCCATCCATCTTCCCATCAGCTCTGCGCAGCTTCCCTGTCCCTGCTGAAGAAAAGCATCCCCACAACATGATGCTTCCACCACCATGTTTCACGGTGGGGATGGTGTGTTCAGGGTGATGTGCAGTGTTAGTTTTTGTCACACATAGCGTTTTGCTTTTAGGCCAGAAAGTTCAATTTTGGTCTCATCTGACCAGAGCACCTTCTTCCACATGTTTGCTGTGTCCCCCACATGGCTTCTCACAAACTGCAAACGGGACTTCTTATGGCTTTCTTTCACCAATGTCTTTCTTCTTGCCACTCTTCCATAAAGGGCAGATTTGTGGAGAAGCACGACTAATAGTTGTCCTATGGACAGATTCTCCCACCTGAGCTGTGGATCTCTGCAGCTCCTCCAGAGTTACCATCGGCCTCTTGGTTGCTTCTCTGATTAATGAGAGTGAGAAGTCACATCAAAGTTGCACTGCATGAACAGAACGATCATACTTTCCTATTGGCCCCCCAAAAAAAGCAAAACGCATCAAAAACGTGTTCAAAAAGCCCAAAATAGCGCCAGAAAATAGCATCAACTGTAACCTGCATAGGTGTGAGCCTAGCCTTAATATGAAAAAGCTCTGCATGTTATTAATAATTATCCTGTTTTTTTTTATTTATTTTTTCTAGGCAGCTTGTTTGCAGGGACTTCCTACTTGCATGTACTCCAGAGATTGCTGCATGGCATATCTTGGGGTGCTTTCCTAATGGTGCACTATTGCTTTCACACTAATGCAATGCATCACATTGCATGTGATTGGTGCAGGAATCGCACTGCATTTCGGTACAAATCACATGTGATTCTTTACAGTGTGATTTGAATGCATCATTTTGTATGGCTCAAATCGCATGTCATCCGCACAAAAAAAGTGCAGGCACTTTTTTTTTTTTGCCGCACTGTGTTCATACTCATCTGATCTGATTCTGGCAAACGCGCTCTGTTCTGCGACCTGCTTTTGGGGTGTCATTAACTTTTAATTGAGATCCGCAGCAGATCACATGAACGCACTGTGATTGCTGTGCGGTGCGATTTGAGTACATCATTTTGTATGGCTGAAAACGCACCGCATTCACACAAAGGTGCAGGCACCTTTTTTCTTTTTTTTGCCGCACTGGGTGTTCATAACTATGCATTCCAATTCTAGCAAACACGCTGCGTTCCACGACCTGCTTTTGGGGGGGTGTTAACATTTAAATGACACCTGCAACATCAGATGAACACAATGCAATTGCTGTACGATGCAGACAATGCATCGGTTCCTGTGCATTTCCCACATTACATCAGTGTGACTTAAGTGCTGTCACTCTCTAACAGGAAGTGCTTGAAGAAGAAGCTTCACGGCAGAGTCATCAGGTTTTAAAGCTGCAGATTTAAACAAAATATTGAAAATTCAATTAACATTTTAATGCTTATGTAAGATTTTTAGTAATTGGGTTTACAATTGGTTGTAGTGTGAGCGGCGCGCACCTTGTAGCGTGAGTGGCGCGAACCTTGTAGCGTGAGCGGCGCGCACCTTGTAGCGTGAGCGGCGCGCACCTTGTAGTTGGGCTGGGAAAAAAATCGATTTTAATCTTGAATCGTTTTGAGCTCAAATCGATTCAGATTTGAAGAAAATCGATTTTTTTTTTTAGATTTTTTAATTTTTTTTCCCTTCAAAGTTTCCGTAGCAGGACTGCAGGGGGCGTATCCGGAATGGCACTGGGCAGCGTTACCCCAATTACATCTACTCGCTGCAGCCGCCGTCTGCCTACCTGATCAGCGTGTCATGCAGACAGACGGCGGCCATTGCAGTGTTCAAAAGCCGCGCCTCCCGAGTCCTCGTCGTCTGTGATAGGCGGAACACTCAATTTCACAGCAGGCAGTATTCAGCCTATCACGGACATCCTCTCATCCTCGTCTGTGTTATGAGGATGACCATGATAGGCGGAACACTGAATGCTGGGAAATTGAGTGTTCCGCCTATCACAGACGAGGAGGAGGCGCGGCTTTTGAATACTGGAATGGCCACCGGTGTAGCAGTAAAATCCGTATCCCATGAAAATCTGCATCAGGCACGGGCACAGTGATTGAAGCACGGGCACAGTGAGGCACGGGCACAGTGAGGCACGGGCACAGTGAGACATGGGCACAGTGAGGCATGGACACAGTTCAATTCAACTAAGAGTAACCTCAGGATTTTTTGTTTTAGTAGCTAAATCCAAATACAGTATTAATTAATTTGGATGTTTAACAATCTTTGTTGCACACTGCAAAAAACAACAAAAGGTCACAAGCGCTAAATTGGTGGATAAAGAAAAAAATATAATGGATGATAATAATAATAATAATAAGAAAGAAATCCCAAATATTTTGGGAAGTACAAAGTATCCAAAAGGGGGAAAAAACAGGATCCAGCGCAGCAAGAAAAAATCCGTACCCAGAAGTACAAAATACACAACATGCACACAATATAATCCAGCGCTCATGGAACATACATTATTAACTATTGAAAACTCTTGAAGAATTGATAAAAAAGCTTAGTCCATTTATCACAATAAAGAGAGGGATCCAATCCCAAATGTGCAGAGGGCAAATGAATCTTAACTCTCCAGTTACCAGTGGTGACAAACTTGTTAAACTTGCAGTGACATCCGTGGAGCAAGGAGGGGTTAAAGTCAAAACAAAGCCTGTGGCATGATCTCGGTGTGAGCACAGTACCTTGAATGATGGACAACAGGCAGACCAGCGTGTGGAGGGCCCTCCAACCCAAAAGGATGCAGAGCCAGGATCGCAGCAAGGCTGGGACAGAAGGAATCACACACAGAGTTTCAAGAGTTTTCAATAGTTAATAATGTATGTTCCATGAGCGCTGGAATATATTGTGTGTTTGTTGCACACTGACTTTGCAGTTAAAGGGTTTGCCTTTGCAATTTTGTTTGTTGATGCACTTTAATTAATATAATAAAAAAAAAAAAATCGAATCGTAAATCGAGTTTTTTATAAAAAATCGCAGATTTTTTTTAGGAGGAAAATCGCCCAGCCCTACTTTGTAGTGTGAGCGGCGCGCACCTTGTAGTGTGAGTGTGAGATAAACGCACAACAATCAGCCTGTGATCCCTCTGCCCTCACCACTACATGAAGAATGTGGAATGGCTGGATTTTATGAGGCCGCACAATGCCTGAAATGTGGGTACTCTGTGTGAAAATGCAATCACTGTCTGTTTTTGACATTTCTCTCTCTCTAGCTGGCAGTATTTCCAGTCTCCTCATTCATTTTTTCTAGAACTTGTTTCCTAAATTGACAGCAGTATGTCTTGCCTCGGGCTATCACAAAGGATGGTTGTCCATGCCATACTGAAAGCTCAGCAGCTGTCGGTGGTGGGCATTTTGTCAGCTGAGCCAGTGTATCCCTTGAAATGCAGCTCATATATTCATTTTGAGTCGGGGATATCACCCTGACAGTGTCCTGGTGGCAGGGGACTAAACTGATGGGAAATGTTTCCGCTGTCGGTCATATATTTTTTTCCATTTTTCTGCAGTGCGCGGAGCTGGACAAATCCCAGAAGCCAAGTCACCAACGTGTCCAAGAAACCCAATTTTTACTATTGTCTGTAGGAACTTGTTCTCTTTCAGTCATCAGTTGTCACCTAGATTTGGATGTCTAGTGATTAATTTACTGTATTTTTACATCTGGCCACTCTTGTTAACGTTGTTGTAAACCCCAAAAAAGCAAACCCTGTAACAAAGGCCTAATGAGCTAGTATGCATTGCATACGAAATCATGCCTCAAAATACTTGCCTTGGATCGAAGCTGTTGCAGCTGTTCCCGCAGACCGCTGTGACTGGCGATATGTCTCCAGGAGTGATTTCCCGGTTCACAGGCTTCGGTTGGCCAGAGCTGCGATGACGTCACTCCCGCGGTCATGGCACGCTGCTTAAGAAACAGCACGAGCGAGCCGCTTCTTCAGATGACGTCGGCGCAAGCGTATATGGTAAATATTTCCTAAACTGTGCAGGTTAAGGAGATATTTACAGTACCTACAGGTGAGCCTCATTATAGGCTTACCTGTAGGTACAAGTGGTGTAACAGGATTTACAACCACTTTAAAGTATATGTAAACAATCACCTTGTAAAACAACCCATTCATTTTAAAGCGGACCTTCAGTCGTTTATTCCCCCCCCCCCCCAACTTTCCATCTATTAAATCTTCTGCCCTTGTTTTTAACTTTGGATAGTAAAACATTTTTTTCTGCCAGTAAATCCCTTATACAGCCCACTTTCTGTATCTTGTCAGGTCATTGGCCTAGGATTATGACATCATACACAGCTCTCTCACTTTTGTGAGAGTTTGCCAGGAAGGAAGGGGGGATGAGTCATAAGAGGGCCAATGAGAGCTGGAGGTGTGCCTCTGTGTAAATCAAGGAAGTGAACGGGCAACAGCTTCAGCTGCCCACAGTTGAAATGGATGCAGCCAGACTCAGTGAAGGGAGATTTCTGCAGCATATTTGGCAAGTACAGAATCACAGTATATATAAAATATGATATGCAAAGTGGTTGGAGGGAAGCTTCAGAATGGCAAAGATGTTTATTACAAATTATGTGCGCAGTTCCTCTTTAAAGTGGTTGTAAAGTCGGTAGTTTTTTTTTTTTTTCAACTTAATGCATTATAATGAAAAGCCTTCTGTGTGAAGCAGCCCCCCTCATGCTTACCTGAGCCCTATCTCGATCTAGCATTGTCCACGAGTGTCTCGGCCATCTGGGACTCTCCCTCCTGATTGACTGAGACTCAGCAGCGGGCGCCATTGGCACCTGCTGCTGTCAATCAGTCGGTTAACTAATCAGGAGGGAGAGGGGGCGGAGCCAAACAGCAACTCTGTGTGCCTGAATGGATACACAAAGTATGAGCTTGGGTGCCCCAATAGCTTGCTGTGGGGGTACTCAACAGGAGGGAGGGGCCAGGAGCGTCGGCAAGGAACCAGAGAAGAGAAGGATCCGGGCTGCTCTGTGAAAAAACACTACACAGAGCAGGTGAGTATGAAAAAAAAAACGAGACTTCAGTATTCCTTTAAGATAAAAACCTTCCGTGGGCAGCAGCCCCCCAAACCCCCCCCCCCCCCTCCCACCAATGCTTACATGAGCCCCATCTCAATCCAGCAATGTTGCACGAGAGACTCGGCTGTCCGGGACCCTCCCTCCTGATTCGACTGAGGCACAGCAATTTAAAGTTGGCCCAAATAGAGATTTATTTTGCTATTTGATCACCTCTGCGTTTATTTTTGTTTATAGCGCAAAAAAAAAAGAGCGTCAATTTTGATAAAAATCCAATATTTTTTACTTTTTGCTATAATCAATATCCCCCAAAAATATATAAAAAAAAAACATTTTTCCCCCACAGTTTAGTCCGTTACGTATTCTTCTACATATTTTTGGTAAAAAAAATCGCAATAGGCATTAATTGATTGGTTTGCGCAAAAGTTATAGTGTCTACAAAATAGGGGACTGTTTTATGGCATTTTTAATAATAATTTATTTTTTACTAGTTATGGCGATCAGCGATTTTTATCATGACTGCGACATTATGGCGGACACATCGGACACTTTTGACACCATTTTGGGGCCATTGTCATTTTTACAGCGATCAGTGCTATAAAAATGCACTGATTACTGTGAAAATGACACTGGCAGTGAAGGGCTTAACCAGTAGGGGGCACTGTAGGGGTTAAGTGTTCCCTAGGAAGTGATTCTTACTGTAGGGGGGCGTGGCTACACGTTACATGTCACTGATCGTCTGTTCCAATGACAGGGAACAGACGATCACTGACATGCCACGGACAAGAACGGGGAAAAGATTGTTTACACTCCCCTCTCCCCGTTCTTCAGCTCTGTGACCCGATCGCGGGACACCGGCGGCCATTGGGTCCCGCGGGCGCGGTCATGGAGCTCAGGACCGGGTCGTGAGCGCGCCCGCGACCCACGGCTGGGATCTTTTTTTTTTTTTAAATATATAATTTTTATTAATGCCCAACATGGGCTAAGACAAGGCAGTACAAACATATACATTCCAAAAACAGATTACACAAACAAGGAATAGGTGGGGGGGACGGACGGACGGACGGACGGACGGACGGACATCAGCAATATCACATGTAGGGAGGTACACGGCAGGGGCTTTGCACAGTCTCCGAAAACCCATAGTACAGTAATCAGCCAATACCTCTATAGGCGACCTTGTAGGGCCGTGGGCTAGGGTGACCACATTTGCAAACTACCATTCAGGGACACTCCCCCTTCCCAAAAATCAGCTTGTTCTGTAACGAATCACAGCACAGTGATTGGACACAAGAGGCGGGATTTATGATTTCTCCAATCACAAGCAAGGGGCGGGGATTGTGCTCCTCCAGGCATTTCTGGCCAGGACAAGTACTGTCAGTGAGTAAAGCAGTGATGTGGTGGCCTTTTTTGGGGGCATCTGATTGGCCCAGGGGGTGGCTGTGTCGGTTTCATTCCGGGACACTGTATTGTCCTGGAATGAAGGTGCCCGGGACAGACCTGCAAAATGCGGGACTGTCCCGGGCAATCCGGGACACGTGGTCACCCTACCGTGGGCCCCTACCAACATTTCTGCCTCCATTAAACAACAAAAGACCCAAAATAGGGAAAGGGAAGGGAAATCCGGAAGGGACCAGAAGAAGGGAGTGTCTAGAGGAGGAGAGGATATTGAGGGAAACCTGGTTGAGTCAGGACGGCTCTGCATTCACACTGAAACGGCTGGGATCTTAAAGGGGACGTACCTGTACGTCCTTGTGCCCAGCCTCGCCATTCTGTCGACGTATATCGTTGTGGGGCGGTCCTTAAGTGGTTAAAGTCAGATCCTCGTCCTAACCATCCGACTTGTGACATCCGACACGGTGATTACAGCGGCAGGAAAAGGAATTTTATGTCACACTGGGATTGTTTTGATTGGTCAAAGGACAAGTCAGACTATCTCAAAGTCGGAGCAAAATCTTACCTTGTTCATTCAAGTCGGATGGAAATGGGACCATTCAGAGGAAACTTTACATTTATTCAGAAAATGCAAAGTGTTCTGTGAATGGCGCCCCCACACCAAGTGGCTGAGCTTCCATGTTTACAATGTAGGAGAACATCTGCTCAGCACAGGACCCGGAAACAAGTGGAGAATCAGGGGCATCTTTTTTTTTTTTTTTTTTTTTTGGCTTTAAAAAATGATTGCTGTCTGTATAAGCTGACTTCAGATGTTCAATTACATTGGCTTTGCATTTTTACTTTTAAAGCCTCAAAAGGCCCCCGCCGCCCCCCCCCCCCCCCCCGCTCCACCAGGTGTTTGCAATTTAATAGGATCAAACAAATATAATTGTTGTCTTTCTATCCTACCCAGAGAACACAGTGCAGATGCCATTGTATCTCGTCTGATAAAACTAGATTCTTTTTTTGTTGTTCCTCTCGATTTATATAGGATAGTTGTGCTGCGGCTGGGTTTCCATGACACTTGCCCACTTGTATCCAGTCTCAGCTGAAGATGAAAGCTTAGCTCCGTCTTTTGATAGCTTACAACTAATTGGGTTGCCTGGCACAGCAAGCTTTTTTTTTTTCCCTATTCCCTGTGTTTTTTTTTTTTTTATTTAATTTTTTTGTTACACGTGAAAAATGGACAAAATCCTCCATGCTCTGTTCTGTGTATTGTATGATCATAGATAAAACATGCCAAGGACAGGAGGGGAATTTTAAAACCACCTAATGAAGGATTATTTACCTTGTAACGTGATATCCAAGAGGTATTTCTGCATGAAGCTCCAGAGACACAAAAGTTCAAGGTTTATTCATGCAGGATTTTTTTTCTCCTCCTATAATATGTTCGGATTTAATCAGCCCGTATTCTTGTTATCACTGTGAAGGGGAAAAAAAAATTCAGCAAATGTTTACTTCTTGGAGTGTGTACATATCTTTGGAGCATAGCAAACAAAGATCAAACGTTTTGTAAATTGCCTGTGACCGGTTTGTCAGAGATAGGCTGGAGTGTGGTTCTTGGCAGGGTGAATGGGACTTGCATATAAAATAATATAAAAGCTTGTACACGTGTGCGGCATAAGGGCGAGCTCTGCATGTGTTCCTGAAGCTTCATATGCATGGGATTTAGGGCCCATTCACACTAGGAACCAGGGTGGATCTGAGTTAAAGTAGATTAAAAGCGGAGTTCTGCCGGAATTTTTTTTTTTTTTAAAGTGGAGTTCCACCCTGAATTTTTTTTTTTTTTACCAAAAATCCCCCCAAAAATTGAAAAAAATAAATTGGGAAAAAAAAAAAAAAGTTTTACTTACCAGAAATAGTGGTTGCTATGCGGAAGTACCTAATCTGCCTCTTTATCGTCCTCGGCAGGTCTTCTTCCTCCGTCCTACTCGCGGTATCTTCTGGTGAATGGGGCGCTTGCCTTCTGGGAACTGTGTGTATCCCAGAGAGCAGCCGCCCATTCACAAAGCGCCGCACGGCTCGCGCATGCACAGTAGGAAACGGGCAGTGAAGCAGCATGGCTTCACTGCCTGTTTCCCTTTCTGAGGATGGCGGCGCCGGGAACTTCCAGGATCGAGGGATCGGCCTCGGGGTGGTTGACATCGCGGGCGAGTAGGACAGGTAAGTGTCCTTATTAAAGTGGTTGTAAGCCCACTTGGACAACTTGCACCTACAGGTAAGCCTAGATTAAGGCTTACCTGTAGGTGCAAGAAATTACTCCTTAACCTACACGGTTAAGGAGATATTTGCTATAAACACAGCGCCGATGACGTCATGCGCACTAGCGGGCTGGCATCATTGCCGGTTTTCTGAATGGGATCTTGCCGGCCCAAGTGCGCATGCGTGTGACGTCATCGCCGCTCCGGCCAATCACAGCGCTGGAGCGGTGATACACTGACGGCAGTGACGGGACATCGAGGCAAGATGGCGGAGGTGACCGAGGACCGCTGCGGGGGCTTCGATCTCAGATAAGTCATTCATAATGAGCTAGTATGCTATGCATACTAGCTCATTATGCCTTTCTTTTGCAGGGTTTTTTTTTTTTTTTTTTTTTTTACTAATTTGGCTTTACTTGCTCTTTAAAAGTCAGCAGCTACAGTGCTTGTAGCTGCTGACTTTAAAAAAATAAATAAATTGCGGGTGGAATCCCGATTTAAATTCAGCAGCTACAAATACTGCAGCTGCTGACTTTTACTATATGGACACCTACCTGTCCAGGGCGCCTGCAATGTCGGCACCCGAAGCCGATCTGTCTCTCGGGTGGAGGCGCCGCCATCTTCACTTCCTGGTTCCCTACTGCGCATGTGCGAGTCGCGCTGCAGGATCCCACTGGTCCCTGCTGTCCTCTGGGACCCGTGTGTCTCCCAGAAGACAGCGGGGGGTAGAGGAGGGGCTGGACATGGCGTAGATCGCCGCGGATAGTGCGGCGATCTATGCCTGGAAGTGGGAGCAAATACCTGGATTACACACGGATTCCTCCCCCCTCCCCCCCCCCCCCTGAAAAGTGTCAAATGTGACACCGGAGGGGGAGGAATCCGTAAAGCGGTAGTTCCATTTTTGGGTGGAACTCTGTTTTAAATCACTAGTAAAAAGGCTTGTCCAGCAGTGTTTCCTCCTCTGACCTGCTGTTGACTCACCGACATTCCCATTCACTTTAATGGGACGGCTGGTGATGCGGCAGTGACACAACAAGGTGAGGGACGTGGCGGCAGCAGGTGAGTGGAGGCCCGCTAACAGGCGCTGCCATGATGGGTCTGAAATGACAGGTGCTCTTAAAATGTAACTTATGCTGGCCATACACTATACAAAAAATCAGCCGAACCCATTTTCAAAAAACAAACATTCGGCCGTGAGAGCAAACGATGGTGTCATCATGTAATGACCGATAAATCGTTCAGAGGACATGAATTGATTTTTAGTTCCTTTTTTTTTTACATATACCTAGTGCAAACAGTTCGGACGGGAAGCACATTAACCTTTCAATTTATCGTTCGTTTGGCAGAAAATTTACAAACTTGTCTTTTCATTTTTTCGGCTCAAAAACATCCCAACGATTATCTATTTTGTGCCCATTAACTGGCCGAAAAACGAACGAACTGTCTAAATGACCGAATTTCGGCCAATTTTTCGTATAGTGTATGGCCAGCATTATTCTTGCTGGTAGTTGGGAAACCTTCATTTTGTTTGTAAATATTAAAGATTCTATTTAGAATAATAAACTGTCAGGTTAGTAAAACAGCGATATCAGAACCGATTCAATCATACAGTTTCTAGTGTACATAGATTTGAAAATCAATGAGATAAAGGAATATTCCTGAACTTCGGTTTATCGCATGGTTTACATTGTGTGAATGCATCAATGCCATGCATTTTATCTCAGCTTGCAGAGCTTGGATTCATTGAATGAGTTTCCAAAAAAATTAATATTGCTAAATATTACAGCCTCATGCTACATAACTAAGCTCCATTTCATGCTGAATAAACTAAATTATTAATGTATCTTAAATAGAAAACTATCTTTTAGATAGATTTTTTACTGCAAAAGCATTGAGGGTGATTGCTGCTGCGGGACTATGCCTACTCCCGCAGCAGCAGCCGCCCACACATAAAAATGCGCTGCCGCTCAGGAGAGGCACGGCAGTTTTTTTAAACTTAATGGCAATCCCACGCACTGGAACCCGCAACATGGCTTCCTGCACTGGGAACTGCGCTGCACTTGCGGTTTTTGTGCGGGGAGCATTTTCCAGAATGGAGCAGAGACCTTTTCCTGCATTTTCAGGAGGCACTGCAATCCATTCAAATGAATCGGCTGCCGTGCCCTCACAAAACGCGGGCTTACAGAGCCGCACAAATGTGAACCAAGGTGTGGACCTACCAATAAAATCAGTTCTTTCCATGATTCTCTAGGACTTGTTAGCGCTACCTCAGTACGTAATTTTCAGGACCTGTTGCTTGCCATGAATAGAAAAAAATGCTCCCGACTTATGACAGAAAGCTTTGTTAAATCTGGATCTCAGGAGTATGGGGAGCTTTTCGTGTAACTAGAGATAGCAGAAACTGCAGCACTGAAATAGCTCAAGATTAACACATACAGATTAATCTAAGAAGAGCATTCCCCTTCCTTTTCTGCTGTTCAGGTGAAACCATATGGAAGTTCAGTTAGAGAGCTCTGTGATGCCAGTGCCATGGGGGCACCTAGTAAAATTTGTTTTGAAAAATAAATATTTAGCTTCAAGTGACACTAATCTTTGTTTTTAACTATTTGCCTCCCAATCCAATTCTGATACTTCTCTCCTACATGTAAAAATCATAATTTTTGTTTGCTAATAGATTACAAACATATTATATTATATATATTTTTTTTTTTGCAGAGACCCTAGGGAATAAAATTGTGTTCGTTGCAACTTTATGTCACATGGTATTTGTGCACCAATTTTTCAAAAAAAACCTCTAAAGTTAGCCCAATTTTTTTTTCATATAATGTGAAAGATGATGTTACGTGAGTAAATAGATACCCAATGTGTCACGCTTTAAAATTGCGAACACTTGTAGAATGGCGCCAAACTTCTCCATAGACGACGCTCTCAAAATCTTTACAGATTTAGAGTTACGGAGGAGGTCTTGGGCTAGAACTATAATGCTCTCACTATAACGTTCACGGTCATAACTCACATGTGTGGTTTGAACACTGTTTACATACGTATGCGTTCGCTTCTGCATGCAGGGAAGGGGACGCTTTCATTTTTTTTTTTGTTTATTTTACATTTATTTTTATATTTTGACACTTTCTCTTTTTACATTTTTTTTTTTTTATCACTTTTATGCCTATTACAAGAAATGTGAACATCCCTTGTAATGGGACACAACAGGTGCTCTTTACAGCACGATCTGGGGACTCATAGATCGCCTCTAGGCTGGAAAACCTGAGAAATAAAATAAACAATTTCGGCTTCCTAGCCAAAGAAACGGCAGTGTCTACATCTGCCGAGGCTGGACGTGACGACCATCTTGTCCTTGGTCAGCTCTATGGTAAACGGCTGCTGCCGGCCAATCCGTTCTCCGGCTCGCTGATCACACAATCAAGCCGGTAGAAGCACCGGAGGGTGACATGAGGGGGTGTCCCCTTCTGCCGCCTGTAAAAAAAAACAGTTAAGTGGCTGAACAGCCACCATGATAGTTTTTACGGTGCAGGGAATCGCCAGCAGAAAAAGTTATCTGAATGATGCCTGCAGCTGCACCCATCATTCTGATATCCCCACTCAAAGTCCACAACGTCATATGATGTCCTTGGGTGGGAAGTGGATAAAAACAATTCTACTCAAGTATATATACTTAACCACTTAAGCCCCGGACCATTTGGTAGCTAAAGGACCAGAGGTGAATTCAGAATTTTGCACTGCGCTGCTTTAACTGTAAATTGTGCGGACATGCAATGTTGTACTGAAACGAAATTTGCGTCCTTTTCTTCCCACAAATAGAGCTTTCTTTTAATGGTATTTGATTGCCTCTGCGATTTTTATTTTTTGCGATATAAATGGAAAAAGACCGAAAATTTTGAACAAAAATGATATTTTCTACTTTGTTATAAGAAAAATCGAATAAACTCAATTGTAGTCATACATTCAGGCCAAAATGTATTCAGCCACATGTCTTTAGTAAAAAAAATGTCAATAAGCATATATTTATTGGTTTGCGCAAAAGTTATAGCGTCTACAAACTAGGATACATTTTCTGGAATTTACACAGCTTTTAATTTATGACTGCCTATCTCATTTCTTGAGGTGCTAAAATGGCAGGGCAGTACAAAACCCCCCCAAATGACCCCATTTTGGAAAGTAGACACCCCAGGGAAATTGCTGAGAGGCATGTTGAGCCCATTGAATATTTTTTTTTTTTGTCCCAAGTGATTGAATAATGACAAAAAAAAAAAATTACAAAAAGTTGTCACTAAATGATATATTGCTCACACATGCCATGGTTATATGTGGAATTGCACCCCAAAATACATTCTGCTGCTTCTCCTGAGTACGGGGATACCACATGTGTGGGACTTTTTGGGAGCCTAGCCGGGTACGGGGCCCCAAAAACCAAGCACCGCCTTCAGGCTTTCTAAGGGCGTAAATTTTTGATTTCACTCCTCACTACCTATCACAGTTTCGAAGGCCATAAAATGCCAAAATAGCACAAAATCCCCCCAAATTACCCCATTTTGGAAAGTAGACACCCCAAGCTATTTACTGAGAGGCATGTTCAGTCCATGGAATATTTTATATTTTGCCACAAGTTGCAGGAATATGACAAACTTTGTTTTTTTTGCACAAAGTTGTCACTAAATGATATATTGCTCACACATGCCATGGGCATATGTGAAATTACACCCCAAAATACATTCTGCTGCTTCTCCTGAGTACGGGGATACCACATGTGTAGGACTTTTTGGGAGCCTAGCCGCGTACGGGACCCCAAAAACCAAGCACAGCCTTCAAGGTTTCTAAGGGCATACATTTTTGATTTCACTCCTCACTACCTATCACAGTTTTGAAGGCCATAAAATGCCAAGATAGCACAAAACCCCCCAAAATGACCCCATTTTGGAAAGTAGACACCCCAAGGAAATTGCTGAGAGGCATGTTGAGCCCATTGAATATTTTTTTTTTTGTCCCAAGTGATTGAATAATGACAAAAAAAAAAAATGTACAAAAAGTTGTCACTAAATGATATATTGCTCAAACATGCCATGGTTATATGTGGAATTGCACCCCAAAATACATTTGGATGCTTCTCCTGAGTACGGGGATACCACATGTGTGGGACTTTTTGAGAGCCTAGCCGGGTACGGGACCCCGAAAACCAAGCACCGCCTTCAGGATTTCTAAGGGCACAAATTTTTGATTTCACTCCTCACTACCTATCACAGTTTTGAAGGCCATAAAATGCCAAGATAGCCCAAAACCCCCACAAATGACCCCATTTTGGAAAGTAGACACCCCAAGCTATTTGCCGAGAGGCATGGTGAGTATTTTACAGCTCTCATTTGTTTTTGAAAATTAAGAAAGACATTTTTTTTTTTTTTTCTTTTTTCAATTTTTAAAACTTTGTGACAAAAAGCGAGATCTGCAAAATACTCAACATACCTCTCAGCAAATAGCTTGGGGTGTCTACTTTCCAAAATGGGGTCATTTGGGGGGGTTTTGTGCCATCTGGGCATTCCATGGCCTCCGAAACTGTGATAGGCAGTGAGGAGTGAAATCAAAAATTTACACCCATAGAAATCCTGAAGGCGGTGCTTGGTTTTCGGGGTCCTGTACGCGGCTAGGCTCCCAAAATGTCTCACACATGTGGTATCCCCGTACTCAGGAGAAGCAACAGAATGTATTTTGGGGTGCAATTCCACATATAACCATGGCATGTTTGAGCAATATATCATTTAGTGACAACTTTTTGTAATTTTTTTTATTTTTGTCATTATTCAATCACTTGGGACAAAAAAAAAAAAAATATTCAATGGGCTCAACATGCCTCTCAGAAAATAGCTTGAGGTGTCTACTTTCCAAAATGGGGTCATTTGGGGGGGTTTTGAACTGTCCTGGCATTTTATGCACAACATTAGGAAGCTTATGTCACACATCATCCACTCTTCTAACCACTTGAAGACAAAGCCCTTTCTGACACTTTTTGTTTACATGAAAACATATTTTTTTTTGCAAGAAAATTATGTTGAACCCCCAAACATTATATATATTTTTAAAGCAAAGGCCCTACAGATTAAATTGGTGGGTGTTGCATTTTTTTTTTCCACACAGTATTTGCACAGCGATTTTTCAAACGCATTTTTGGGGGGAAAAACACACTTTTTTTATTTTTAATGCACTAAAAAACACTATATTGCCCAAATGTTTGATGAAATAAAAAAGATGATCTTAGGCCGAGTACATGGATACCAAACACGACATGCTTTAAAATTGCGCACAAACGCGCAGCGGCGAGAAACTACATTCATTTTTAAAAGCATTTAAAAGCCTTTACAGGTTACCACGTTAGATTTACAGAGGAGGTCTACTGCTAAAATTACTGCCCTCGATCTGACCTTCACGGTGATACCTCGCATGCATGATGCAATTGCTATTTACATATGACGCTAGACCGACGCTTGCGTTCGCCTTTGCGCAAGAGCAGGGGGGGACAGCGGTGCTTTTTTTTTTCTTTTTTTTTTTTATTATTGATTTTGCTTTTTTATTTTATTTTTAAATTGTTCCTTCCATATTTTTTTTTTTTTTTTATCATTTTTATTGTTCTCAGGGAATGTAAATATCCCCTATGATAGCAATAAGTAGTGACAGGTACTCTTTTTTTTTTTTGAAAAAAAATGGGGGGTTAGACCCTAGATCTTTCCTCTGCCCTCAAAGCATCTGACCACACCAAGATCGGTGTGATAAAATGCTTTCCCAATTTCCCAATGACGCTGTTTATATCCGGGGGGGGGGGGCATTCCCTCCCACTGCTTGTAAAAGCAGTCCAGAGGCTAATTAGCCACTAGGATTGCTTTTACATGAAAGCCGGCCGCTGGCTGAAAAGAATGATACCCGCAGGCATCAATCTGGTATAACCATTCAAAGTCCAGCAACATACCAGTACGTTGCTGGTCCTTGTTGGACATGTATTGTAATCTTTTTTTTCATGCAGCCTGTTGGCTGAACGAAAAAAAGAGATTGATCGGTGGGTATGCCCACCATTGGAATACCTCCCTTCATCCACCCACTTCTAATGATGGGCATATATGCCGAAGCATGGGGGCATCCTCCCGCAAAAAAGTTATGCCGCGTACACACGGTCGGACTTTTCCATGGGCAAGCCTTCGTCGGAATTTCGACCGTATGTACGCGGCATAAAAGGTTATGCCGCGTACACACGGTCGAACTTTGCCACGGGCAAGCCTCCGTCGGAATTTCGACCGTATATACGCGGCATTAGGAGCAGAATCGCTCCTCCGCCCCTGCTGCCCCCATGCTTCGGCATATATGCTCTTTTTTTAACTGTGGTGGTGAAATCACCTACAGCGTTGGAGTCACGGCTTTATGTATCGTGGGAGCAAACGCTGTTGCTGTCAAGATAAATAAATCCGCGATGCAACTGAATGGCGTACCTGCTAAGCAAATGATGGTTAACATTAAAACAAAGTAACATTACAGTACAACAGTAAGACCTTACCATACCATACCTGCAAAGCAAATACCAAAACAAAACTTAGTAAAAAATAAAACATTTTTTTAACGCAACCTGTGCCTAAAATATATATATGCCGAAGCATGGGGGCATCCTCCCGCAAAAAAGTTATGCCGCGTACACACGGTCGGACTTTTCCACGGGCAAGCCTCCGTCGGAATTTCGACCGTATATACGCGGCATTAGGAGCAAAATCGCTCCTCCGCCCCTGCTGCCCCCATGCTTCGGCATATATGCTCTTTTTTTAAACTGTGGTGGTGAAATCACCTCCTACAGCGTTGGAGTCACGGCTTTATGTATCGTGGGAGCAAACGCTGTTGCTGTCAAGATAAATAGATCCGCGCTGCAACTGAATGGCGTACCTGAAAACAAAAAATTACATACCTGAAAAGCAAGCATGATAAAACATTGCAGAATAGAATACAGTAAAAAAGAGCAGAACAATAGAGAGAAAATAGAGAGAGAGAACAATAAAACGACAACTATTTTTGGTTTTTTTATTTTATATTTTTTTTGTTTTGTTTTTTACGTTTTTTTTTTTTCTTTTTTACACTTTTTTTTGTAACTTTAACAACTGTAATGGTTTGGGTCTCTCAAAATGTAATGGCATCTTGGGAGACCCTGTGTAAGTGTGTCCTAGTCTGTGAAATGCTGTACCCTACGCTAAAACTTCACTTTTGAGTGGTAGCGATCAAAACATTCACCAAGGCAAAGACCAGGCTTGTCAGGACAGAGTGGACAAAAAACACGGGTGTCACGCCTAAATCCGCGCTTGCTACAGACACGACATCTTTTTTGGGGGGTTCGTTGGGTAGGGGTACTCGGGAGGGCATACGGATAATGCCTCTCATGCAGCCGGCTTACTGCATTTGGTAGGGGATGGTGAGGTGCAGAACCGCCTGGATACAGGAGTTCTGTGACTATCTCATTCTGGAATTTTAGAAGAGATAACGTCCCGCCTGAAGCTCTGTATAGCACATGAGCATTCAGCAAAGCCAATTGGAATAAGGATAGAGACACTTTTTTGTACCAGCGTCTCGCCTTACGGTCAATTAGATACGGCGCCATCAACTGGTCGTTGAGGTCCACCCCTCCCATATTTTGGTTATATTCGTGGACACAGAGGGGTTTCTCCACAACACCAGTCGCCGTACGAATTTGGACTGTCGTGTCTGCATGAAGGGAGGTAAGAAGGAAAACATTCTTATTGTCCCTCCACTTCATAGCGAGCAAGTTATTACACTTTACGCAGGCTCTCTCCCCCAGCCTAAGACGGGCATCTACAAGCCGCTGGGGAAAGCCCCGGCGATTAGGTCGCACGGTGCCACAAGCTCCAATCTGATGATCAAACAAGTGACTAAACAGTGGCAAGCTTGTGTAATAATTGTCCACATACAAGTGGTACCCCTTTCCGAATAAGGGTGACGCCAATTTCCACACTATCTTGCCAGCGCTCCCTATGTAATCCGGGCAGTTGACCGGCTCAACCTGACTATCTTTTCCCTCATAAACCATAAAGCTCCATACATAGCCTGTTGCCCTGTCACAGAACTTGTAGAGCTTGACCCCGTATCTGGCACGCTTGCTGGGAAGGTACTGCTTGAAAGCCAAGCGGCCAGAAAATTTAATCAGGGACTCATCAACGCAGACAACTTGATCGGGAATAAACAAGGCTGCAAAACGTTCGTTGAAGTGGTTTATGAGGGGCCGAATTTTATAGAGCCGGTCGTACTCAGGGTCCCCACGTGGACGACAAAGTTCATTGTCGTTGAAGTGCATGAACCGCAAAATCTGCTCGTATCGTGTCCTGGGCATGGAGGCAGAGAACACGGGCATGTGGTCAATTGGGTGCGTGGACCAATAAGCACGCAATGACGGGAATTTGTGTGCCCATGTTGAGGGAAAGGCCCAGAAAGGTCTTAAATTCGGAAACCGTAATTGGTTTCCAATCTTTGGCAATGGAAGGCAACTGGGGATTAGCGGCGATGAATTGACCAGCATATAAATTACTCTGGTCCACAATAGATCTATAGAGCTCTTCCGTGAAAAACAGCGAATAATAATCGATTGGCATAAAATCAGCTGTTTCCACCTGAATACCGGGTTGGGCAGTGAATGGGGGAAGTACGGGTTCTGCAGAAGTGGTGGGGACCCAATCAGGATAGGCGAATTCTGCAGGAAGGGCACTATGGGCACGACGGGCCTGCCTTTGTCTTGGTGGCAGCGGGACACTACTTGTGCTTGCCACCTCGCCAGCTTGAACTGCACTTATGGGACTCGCCACGTCACCACGTGATACTGCAGTGCTGGATGTACGCCCAGGCTGTACTAGGCCGCTGGTGCTTGCCAATTCACCAGAAGGAATAGCGGCGCTAGTACTCCTCTGCTCCATGATACGAGAGCCCTGCGGTTCTTGCTCCTCACCAACCTCAGAAGATCGGGATCGGGTACACCTGACCTTAGCAGGGACCTCAACTTCGTCGTCAGAGCTATCTGACGTGGGGCCGCTGACGTCACTGTCTTCTACGGGAAGATATTCTGAGCCTGAATCTGACAGATACGTGACCTCCTCTTCACTATCTGTCATGCTCAGAATCGCGTAGGCCTCTTTACTAGTGTACCTTCGACTTGCCATTTTGGGCTCTAAATTTAGGGGTACACTAGTAAGATTCACAGGTAAAAAAAGCACCTGACTGTCACCAAATGTATCAAACGCTACCAAAAAAACTGTTAGCGATCGCAGGGATCAGGCCTGTCTCTGCGAACGCTGCAGTTATGTGTGTTGTGTTTGGTAAGTGACAGTGATCGATCGATACTGCACTTGGGTGGGCTGGGCAGGGCTGGGCGGAGGGGCTAAACGCAGGTACTAGCAGGTATCTTTGCTGATCCCGCTAACACTGCGTTTTTGGGAACCCTAAACCGCTGGGGACGCTAGTATAGATCTGATCAGATACTATACCACTAAGGGAGGTGTATGCTTTGCGCGTGGGTGTTAGCGTTACTGGCACTAACCTAAAGCTGCCTGGGGCGACGCAGACCCTCTCTGGCGCTAAAACCTAATTGATATCACCCGCCGGGCGATCAGGGGGTTAAACCTTTATTGGGTTATATACGGCGGGTGCCCTGATGCTATAAAAAGCAAACTAACCAACCAGTGTCACCCGTAACCTTTATATGGTGATCACTGGTGAAAGGGTTAACTAGGGGCAATCAGGGGGTTAAAACCTTTATTAGGTTAAATATGGGGGTACCCGACGCTATATAAAAACCTGACGGGTTACCTAAATAACGAAATAACTCACTGGGTAACCAGTGTCACCAGTGACGCTTATACGGTGATCACTGGTGAAAGGGTTAACTCTAGGGGCAATCGGGGTTAAAATAATATATGGGGGTACCTGACGCTAATAAAAACCTGTGGCGAACCTAAAAATAATTAACTGGCTATCTAGGACACCAGCGACAAGAAAAAAGCGATCGGAAAAACGATCGCTTAGTGACGCTGGCGTTAGGGGGTGAAAGGGTTACCTGGGGGGCGATCAAGGGGTTAAACCTTTATTAGTGGGGGTTAGGGGGCTACCTTGGACCTAAAGGGGCCTAATCCTAACTGCCCTGCAACTTTTTACAGTCACAAATGACACTGATTGCAGTGATCAGTAAAAAAAATGATCACTGCAAACGGTGCACTGTGACTGGGGGTGACTGGGGGGTGATTTGTGTGCCTACGTGTACTGGTGTCAGTGGGCTGTTGGTGCACTTACTATGTGATGTCTTCTCTCCTCGCGCCGGATCGAAAAGACCGACACGAGGAGAGATGACATCACTTTTACATTACAGGCAGGGGAAGCTCTCTCATTCGCCGGGAGCGATCGAGAGGGGGTGGCCGGAATCGAACGGCCGTCCCCTCATGCCGGATCGCTCCCTAACACTTAACCACCGCTCACTGTACAGAAGGGGGGTCCGATCGGACCCCCCAACTATACAAAGGCGATCACGTACATATACGTGATTCTGCCTGTCGGTGCCATTCTGCCGACGTATAATTACAGTGGGCGGTCGTTAAGTGGTTAAAGCGGAGTTCCACACAAAATTTGAACTTCTGCTTAATCCACTCCCCGCCCCCTTACATGCCACATTTGGCATGTCATATTTTTGGGGGGGGAGTGGGGGCTTCAGTAGGAGTGGGACTTCCTGTCCCATTTCCTCCTTCCACCTAGGGCCCGCTTAGGTGACTCGTCATATCGCCTAAGGCGGGCCCCTCCCTGTAGGCGATCACCTGGGACATGTGACGGGTCCCAGGCGATCGCCTGGCCACTCAGATTGCGCCGCTTGCACATGCGCAGTGAGTGCCTGGCCGTGAAGCCGAAAGATGTCACGGCCGGGTGATCCCACAGTAGGAATGGAGGCACCGGCGGAGAAGTGGGGAGAGGAGAGAAGCTCAGTTCGGCTGCGCCGCTTGACAGTGGAGCAAGTAAGTGTCTGTTTATTAAAAGCCAGCAGCTACACTTTTTGTAGCTGCTGACTTTTAATAAACATAAAAAAAGGCTGGAACTCCCCTTTTAACTTAAATTCGCTTCTATTGCTCTTGGCCTCCTCCAAATCTCCTAATTCCTTTTGTCTCTTACCTTCATTGACTATTTCCTTTTTTTTCTGCTGTGATCTGATTTCCTGTGTACAGTGGGACCATTGCGAACAAACGTCGTCTCCCTCTGTTAGGAAGGTAGCCACCCTCTCTTATTTGCTCCTGAGATGGACTACAGACTATGGGATGTGTAGTGTGCATAAACCAGTGCACATCATAAACCACGAAGTTCAGGTGCTAAACCATAACGGTACATATCCTAGAGGAGTAATATTTTGTGCTTGAAGAGGCCTAAAATGTATTCTGCGTCAGGACAATGACCCCAAACATACAGCCAATGTCCTGATCTCAACACCATGGAGTCCATCTGGGATTACATGAAGATACAGAAGGATTTTAAAGTGGTTGTAAACCCTTTACAGCCACTTTAACCTACAGGTAAGCCTAGATTAAGGCTTACCTGTAGGTGCTTGAAATATCTCCTAGACCTACACGGTCTAGGAGATATTTGCAAATCACCGTACAGCGATTTCTTCTGCGCATGCGCTGGCGTTAGAAAGGGCACGCTGTGCCGTTTCTAGCTCGGGTTATGCCGTGAGTGGTGGCTCCCCGCGCGTTGGTGGCGACGTCACGCGACTCCGGACAGTCACAGAGCCTGAGTTTGCGGCCCCGGAAGGAAGAGGGGTGAAGAATGGACGCTCGCTGCTAGCGAGGAAGACGGGGACATTGCAGGCTTCTCCTGCAGGTAAGTGTCACATAATGGGCTACTATGCGATGCATAGTAGCCCATTATGCTTTACCTTTGCAGGGAAACAGAGGAAGTAAAACCCATCAGGGTTTACTTCCTCTTTAAGCAGCCAACGTCCACAGAAGATCTCTGGTTAGTCCTCCAAAATGTTTGGAACAACCTACCTGCCGAGTTCCTTCAAAAACTGGGTGCAAGTCTACCTAGAAGAATTGAAGATGGTTTGAAGGCAAAGGATTGATCACATCAAATTTTGATTTTGATTTATCTTCTCTATTTACTTTCCATTTTGTAAATTCATAAAAATAAACAATTAAAATATATATTTCTGAAAGCATCCTTATAATTAGACGGAGGAAATGTCCTTCACGGGGACACAGACGGCAACAAAAAAAAAACACAAACAAAAAAAAAAACTATCCACGTTCTAACTCGTAAGAAGGGAAGACTCCCACCATGCCAACATCCAATGATTATAGAGAAAGGATTGAAAGAGTAAAACTCTCTAAAAGAATAAAAGGACTTTGTGGTCACAACATGAGACAAGTATAATTAGCATAAAACATACATTTTATTACAAAATTCTTAACTTTTTTTTTTACATATAATAACAAACGACAACACCCTCTACTGGACAAGGTCAACAATACCCAATCACCGAGACATGGAGGCATGGATGCTTTGATAATTATTGGAAAGTCCATAGATGTATAATGAAAAACCGTATAGTATCAGATGGTTAAGGTCAATGAGCTCCTCCAGGCTAGTTCTGACAGACTAGTCTGGAGGAGCTCATGGGCCTAACCATCTGATACTATACGGTTTTTCATTATACAGTAAAACCTTGGTTTGAGAGTATCTTGGTTTGAGAGCGTTTCGAAAGACGAGCAAAATTTTTATCAATTTTGACTTGATATACAAGCGATGTCTTGATGTACAAGTAGCGTCATGCAACGGAGTATAAAAGAGAAGAGTCCCCTCTAAATTTAGCAATATGGTTACATTAATTGAAGGTACAACATTTAGCAACATATTGCTACACTTAGAGGTGCCTCTCTTCTCTTTTATACTCCGTTGCATGACGCTACTTGTACATCAAGACATCGCTTGTATATCAAGTCAAAATTGATTAAAACATTTTGCTGACCCTGTGCTAGAAGTGGAATAGTGGATTTGAAGAAATACAGGTTTTGATAGTATGGTAACCAAAAAATTCTGAACCTCTGAGTTAAACAGAGACGAGAAGAAGGTACGTGTTGAAAGAAACACTGGCAGCTTGCTTGAATAGAGTCCTAATGGGGACAGATTACCCCAACTTGTTGTCAGACAATTTAGGTGTCCCCTGTGTAGTAAATTGGTTCAGAGGTTCAGAATTTTTTGGTTACCATACTATCCAAAGCTGTATTTCTTCAAATCCACTATTCGACTTCCAGCCCAGGGTCAGATACCAGCCATCTTTTGGTCGTTTTTTCCCCTCCCCCAAAATTACCGTGTGCATCTCCATACCTGTTCCGCACTGGTGGTTCAAGGTTGCAGTGCGTGCCAATTGGGGTTTCGGGGGGTCCTGCCCTGATTACTTCTCTAGGACCGCCATCCTTTCATGTGCCGTTGCCGCAGAACCAGGAGAGGGGGAGATCTAACTATACTCTCAATCTGCACCACTTTTAGTGAAGCTCCGGAGGAAGCGATAACAATTAAAATCGCGAAACATGTAGAGCTCAGTTTTTAAAGTTCATCAGCAATTTGTGGAATTAATTCAAAGGAGCCATCTCTACTCAGCGTGGTATTTCCCTTGAACCATCCACATCGTTTGATGTTGTGTTTTTTATATGATTATTATTGTATTCTATTAGTAAGTACAATAAATTTGTTGTTAAATATTCAGGTTGCTATATTAAAATTTATTATTTTTTCAAATACGTGCCTATAAAGTCCATTTCTTCCACACAACTCCCTATTTAATCATATCAGGATGTGGCACATTTGTTACTAAAGGTGTTGATTACCACCTAAGGGCAACTGCAATCAATCTATTCTATGCTGGTAGGTTAATTAGCCTCTGTCTAAATTGGCCCTAGTATATGATGGTGAGTTAGGGACCTTAGATTGTAAGCTCCTTGAGGGTAGGGACTGATGTGAATGTACAATGTATATGTAAAGAGCTGTGTAAATTGACCGCTATATAAGTACCTAAATAATAATAATAATCTATGGACTTTTCAATAATTATTGAAGGATCCATGTCTCGTTATTTGGGTATTGTTGACCTTGTCCAGTAGGGGATGGTTGTCGTTTGTTATTATATGTAACAAAAAAAAACAATTGACAATTTTGTAATCATTTTTTTTTTTTTTCCTTGCCTCATTTTGGGCCCGCAAAGTCCTTTTTATTCTTCGAGAGAGTTTTATTCTTTCAATCCTTTCCCCAAGTTCTAACTCCTCACTACTCTATCCCAATGCCTTTTGGTTCTACTTTAAACTTTCTAAAATGAAAAAAAAAAAAATGTAAAACTCACCCACAATAGATATTATATCTCCATGTGTTGTGCTCCATGCCATAATGTTCCTATTCGCATGTAATTAGGAAGCTGTTGCTATTTGTTCATAAGTTGGTCTATTCGCCTCTACATAACAAGGTGACACACGCAGGTTACCCCGATCATTGCAGTCTGTAGTTTCAGCTTTTGGACCGGCCGTGTTTTTATTTTTATTTTTTTTGGAGGAAGAAATTTCATCTTTTGTAAACGTTTTGGAATGTCCTCTTGTTTTGCTGTAGCTGGAATCCTTGTGTCAACATTACGTCTGATGCGAAGACTTCATATTTTTCATTATTGTATAACAGCTGGACCATTATTGACTTGAATGTGCCAGTTCTTCAATTTAACTGAAGCCTGGAGGGGGTTTAGAAGGGTCCTCATGGCTCTCTGTGAAGGGGGGGGGGGGGGGGGATAATTTAAAATTAATGTCTGAAGCTATGACTGCAATCTGACACTGTGGGAATGCAGGTGGTCTGAACTCTGTGTACAGAAATTAAACCAACATGCCAATTCTCCTTTGGGTTCAGCGCAGACTGGCCTTGCTTCCCGGGCCTTGAAATGCCTTCTGGCATTCACTGATTAAATCTGACTTATGCTTGTTGTGTTTAACAAGGGACAAGAACATGGGAGCATCATCCAGACTGTACGGACATGTTGTAACTGATAAATGGTGGAATGTCTTGTAACGTCAGTCAGAACAAAAGATTAATAAACATTTGCGCTGCTTGCAACATGTAATTGGTGCTTTGACGGAGCAAAGTTAATTTTCTCTTCTGTAAGCATGATTGGCATCTAAACTATTTCCTCCAATCTGCGCTTTTACGGTATTCTCCCAAAATTATAGTAACACAAAACTTGTGACCAATATTCCACCTAAAAAAGCTGCTGTATTTAAAAAATCCATTATCCTACTATATCTCAAAAGGCTACTCCTAATAGAATACAGCGCTATAAGCTTTCTGACAGGAAGATCCTTACAGCGGTAGTAAACCGCGACTGATTAACCACTTCCAGCCCAAGAACGTCATATGACGTCCTGGACCTTGAGTGGGGCTATCTGAATGATGGGTGCAGCTACAGGCATCATTCAGATATCATCTTTTTCAGCCAGTGATTCTGTGCACCGTAAGAACAATCATAGCGGACACCTCCCTCTCCCGCCGCTTCTCCGGGCTCGTCCGTGCGAACGGGGAGCCGGAGAATGAATCGGTCGCCTGCCGCCGGAAGTTGATCATGGAGATTTCTGGTGACCGGATGGTCCCCAGTCATTTCTATGACCCTCGGAGCCCAGGGCGTGACGTTATGACGTCACGTCCGGGTCGGCAGTTGTAAACAATGCCGGGGACTAGCTGGAAAGGCTGAGACAGTTGTGTTTTTTTTTTTTTTATCTCTGTCTTTCCAGCCTTGAGGAGAGATGTGGGTGATCTCTCCATAAAGAGGACCTGTCGCGCTCTATTCCTATTACAAGGGGTGTTTACATTCCTTGTAATGGGAATAAGTGATTACATTTTTTTTTTTTTTTAAAGAGAAAGTTTAAAAAATAAAGGTAAAATACACAACAAAAATATTTAAAAGCGATCCTGTGTGTTTGCACACAGAAGCGAACGCATACGTAAGTCGTGCCCACATATGTAAACGGCGTTCAAATCACGCGTGAGGTATTGGCGCTAGTCCAAGACCTCCTCTGTAATGCTAAACTGGTAACCTGTGAAAAAAAATTAAGGCGTCGCCTATTGCCTTGTACACACGGTCGGAATTTCCGATGAAAAAAGTCAGACGGAATTTTTTCATCTGATATTCCGATCGTGTGGTTGCCCCATTGGACTTTTTCTTTTGGAAATTCCGACAATTTTTTTAGTATACCGTATATACTCGAGTATAAGCCGAGTTTTTCAGCACATTTTTTGTGCTGAAAATGCCCCCCTCGGCTTATACTCGAGTCCTCTTTTTGCGCCTGATCTCCCGGACTTTGGGGACCCGGTACCGGCTGGCCGGCACACATGTAGCCCCACTTTTTCTCTACAAGTGTGCAAAGTTTGTTGTCCGGGGGACCTACGGCCGGGGAGCATCGATTTTTCAAATCCGGGCACCCCTTCCATAGACTCCAATGTTAAATGGTAATTTCTCCGGTGAATTTGGGGACCCGGTACCGGCCGGTCATAGGTCCCCTGGACCTCAAACTTGGCACACATATAGCCCTATTTCTCTTTTACAAGTTTGCAAAGTTTGTAGGCTAGGGGACCTAAGGCCAGGGAGCACCGATTTTTCAAACCAGGCACTCCTTCCATAGACTCCTATGTTAAACGTCAGTTTAGTCATGGGCACAGTGAGGCATGCACACAGTAAGGCAAAGTGAGGCATGCAGATGGACACCCTAGGCTTATACTCGAGTCAATAAAATGTCCCAGTTTTTTGTGGTAAAATTAGGTGCCTCGGCTTATATTCGGGTTGGCTTATACTCGAGTATATACAGTATATAAATCTGCTAGTACATCCAACACTCCCCTCCCCTCCCAACAGACAGACAATGGTGTTGTCCTAGGTGCATCTGTTGCTCCTTCATCCAGAACCAAACTCCAAAATTGTTCTCGTACGTGAACAGAACTAACGATTTTCGTTTTATGTGTACTGTTTTCGTAAGAAAAATCGGATACGAAAGACTATGCAGGATCCGAAACAATAAACAACAAAAAAAAAAAGCTTTTGTCCAGGAGCCTGGTCCAGGAATTCACAGCCATTGTCGAGCGCTTCTTTACCCATGCGTTGACACCTTTGCATTTTTTTAGTACGTTTTGCAGTTTGCAGAAACGCATTATAGTCCAACATGGTTTCCTATGGTACACGTTCACAGCTATGCGTTTTCCAGCCAGTGCGTTTATGGAAAGGGTCGGGGACTTATCTTCCTGCATTTTGTGTGTATTAGACTTCAATGGAATCGCACCAGAAACACAAGTGTTGTGTTTGTGATGCAATTTTTATTTTTCCTCTTTAAACACTGAATATAATTGCTGGCAAAAAAACAAATGGTGAAAACAAAATGGCATGCCCCCCCCCTCCCAGGTCCATACCAGGCCCTTAAAAATGGCATGGGGGGGTCCATGCCAGGCCCGTCGGGTCTTATATGGATTTAGGGGGACACCCCCACGCCAAAATAAAAAAAAAATGGCGTGGGCCCCCCCAAAGTCCATATCAGACCCTTATCTGAGCATGCAGGTCAGCAAAGGGCGGGGACAAGCAAACGCCCCCCCCAAACCATAACAGGCCACATGCCCTCAACATGGGGGGGGTGCTTTAGGGTGGGGGCAGCCCCAAAGCATCTTGTCCCCATGTTGATGGGGAATAGGGCCTCTTCCCGACAGCCCTGGGCGGTGGTTGTGGGTATCTGCGGGCAGGGGGTTTATCGAAATCGGGATGCCCCCGACTCCCAGATCCCCTTATGTAAATGAGTATCAGGTACATTGTGTACCCTTACCCATTCGCCAAAAAAAACAAAACGTGTAGTGTTAAAAACACAGACTTTTTTTGACAAGTCCTTTATTAAAAATCGTGTGGTTTGTGTTTTTTTTTTTTTTTTACCTTCGGTCCTCCTCTCTCTCTATGGTGGTTTCTCCCCCCCCCCCCCCCCCCATGTTGAGAGAATGCGGCCTGGTATGAATCGGGGGGGCACGCTTGCTCGTCCGTCCTCTCCCTTTCCTGACCTGCCGGACTGCATGCTCGGATAAGGGTCTGATGTGGATTTTGGGGGGGGGACCCCCGTGCCATTTTTTATTTTTGGTGTGGAGGTGTCCTCTCCAAATCTATACCAGTCCCGAAGTAATCCCATACCAGACCCGTTTTTTTTTTTTTTTTTGCCTGCTATTTTTTTTTCTTCATTTTTTATTTAGCTGTCAGTGGGTTGCCCCGTGACTCATTGGTTGTTAAGGACGTGGCAGCTGGCTTCCCGGCCCGCTCCTTACCAACCAGCTATTTACAGTGTGTTTTTAAGAAGGGGAAAAAAAACCTGTAAAACTCA
>CM055120.1:33048494-33100994 GCA_029206835.1 Rana muscosa
CCCCTAGTTTTAACCCCTTCCCTGCCAGTCACATTTATACAGTAATCAATGCATATTTATAGCACTGTTCGCTGTATAAATGTGAATGGTCCCAAAACAGTGTCAAAAGTGTCCGATATGTCCGCCGCAATATCGCAGGTCTGACAAAAAAATTGCAGATCGCCGCCATTACTAGTAAAAAAAAAATATATAATAAAAATTTCATAATTCTATCCCCTATTTTGTAGGCGCTATAACTTTTGCGAAAACCAATCAATATACGCTTATTGCAATTTTTTTACCAAAAATATATAGAAGAATATGTATCGGCCTAAACTGAGAAAAATTGTATTTATTTATTTTTTTTAAATTGGGATATTATTATAAAACAAAAGGGAAAAAAATTGTGTTTTTTTTTTCAAAATTTTCTTTATTTTTTTGTTTATAGCGCAAAAAATAAAAACCGCAGAGGTGATCAAATACCCCCAAAGAAATCTCCATTTGTGGGGAAAAAAATGATAAAAATATCATTTGGGTACAGCGTTGTATGACCGTGCAATTTACATTCAAAATGCGTCAGCGCTGAAAGCTGGTCTGAATACGAAGGAAGTTTAAGTGCCCAGTAAGCAAGTGGTTAAAAAAAATTAACTTAAAAGATTTTAGCAAATGGCTGCAATATAACAAAGAGTGAAAAATTTAAGGGGGTCTGAATACTTTCCGTACCCACTGTATCTCTATTGGACAGCGGACGTTAGCGGATGATCATCCGCTGACAATCGTCTCCGCTAAGCACTGTTTTTTTTATGACGTAAGAAAACCCAATTTTTTCATCCATAAAAAAAAAAACGGAACGGATGAAAAACTGAATTTAGCGGATGATCCGCTGACATCCGTTTTTAAACCTATTTTATTCCCCTCATGAGCCCAGGTTCACACTGGGCTGTGGGAATGAAGCCGTGCGAGTTCAGCTGAACTTGCACGATTTCAACCCGGTAATGCAGTCCGACTTCGTGGGCAATTTGACAGACATCTGTGCAGGTTCATGCAAAAATGTCTATTGAAATCGCACCCGAAGTCGCCAAAAGAAGTACAGGAACTCCTTTTGGGAGTCGGCGCTGCACCAATTTGGACGGTTGTATTGCCGGCAATAGCCGCCGATTTGACATGTCAAATCGCATGCCAAATTGGGCCAAAAGTGAACCTAGGCTTAGAGTTTTTTTTTTCTCTGCCTCTAAACTAGGGCTGGGCGATTTTCCCCCCCAAAAAAATCTGCGATTTTTTTATAAAAAACTCGATTTACGATTCGATTTTTTTTTATTATTATATTAATTAAAGTGCATCAACAAACAAAATTGCAAAGGCAAACCCTTTAACTGCAAAGTCAGTGTGCAACAAACACACAATATATTCCAGCGCTCATGGAACATACATTATTAACTATTGAAAACTCTTGAAACTCTGTGTGTGATTCCTTCTGTCCCAGCCTTGCTGCGATCCTGGCTCTGCATCCTTTTGTGTTGGAGGGCCCTCCACACGCTGGTCTGCCTGTTGTCCATCATTCAAGGTACTGTGCTCACACGGAGATCATGCCACAGGCTTTGTTTTGACTTTTTTAACCCCTCCTTGCTCCACGGATGTCACTGCAAGTTTAACAAGTTTGTCACCACTGGCAACTGGAGAGTTAAGATTCATTTGCCCTCTGCACATTTGGGATTGGATCCCTCTCTTTATTGTGATAAATGGACTAAGCTTTTTTATCAATTCTTCAAGAGTTTTCAATAGTTAATAATGTATGTTCCATGAGCGCTGGATTATATTGTGTGCATGTTGTGTATTTTGTACTTCTGGGTACGGATTTTTTCTTGCTGCGCTGGATCCTGTTTTTTACCCCTTTTGGATACTTTGTACTTCCCAAAATATTTGGGATTTTTTTCTTATTATTATTATTATCATCCATTATATTTTTTTCTTTATCCACCAATTTAGCGCTTGTGACCTTTTGTTTTTTGCAGTGTGCAACAAAGATTGTTAAACATCCAAATTATTAATACTGTATTTGGATTTAGCTAATAAAACAACAAAAAATCCTGAGGTTACTCTTAGTTGAATTGAACTGTGTCCATGCCTCACTGTGTCCGTGCCTCACTGTGCCCGTGTCTCACTGTGCCCATGCTTCAATCACTGTGCCCGTACCTGATGCAGATTTTCATGGTATACGGATTTTACTGCTACACCGGTGGCCATTCCAGTATTCAAAAGCCGCGCCTCCTTCTCGTCTGTAATAGGCGGAACACTCAATTTCCCAGCATTCAGTGTTCCGCCCATCATGGTCATCCTCATAACACAGACGAGGATGAGAGGATGTCCGTGATAGGCTGAATACTGCCTGCTGTGAAATTGAGTGTTCCGCCTATCACAGACAACGAGGACTCGGGAGGCGCGGCTTTTGAACACTGCAATGGCCGCCGTCTGTCTGCATGTCACGCTGATCAGGTAGGCAGACGGCGGCTGCAGCGAGTAGATGTAATTGGGGTAACGCTGCCCAGTGCCATTCCGGATACGCCCCCTGCAGTCCTGCTACGGAAACTTTGAAGGGAAGGAAAAAAAAAATCTAAAAAAATCGATTTTCTTCAAAACTGAATCGATTTGAGCTCAAAACTCGATTCAAGATTAAAATCGATTTTTTTCCCAGCCCTACTCTAAACTCCCCTCCATGTTAGCCTATGTGTCAATGAACACTATATGCATTTTCAAGAGTTAGGTGGGAGTTTAAAAGAAGAAAAAAATTAAAATAAATCATCATTGTGCATTTTGGAGAGGAGCATTTAAAGCATAAAAAGGGCTTAAAAGCTCCTTATGCGCATTAACGCTCATTAGTGCACATTAACACTAGGCACTTTCCCGCATTAATGCATTCTAATGGGCAGAAATCGGGCCAATAGAATAAACTAAGGCCAGACATATTAAAGGGGTTGTAAAGGTTTGTTTTTTATTTTCTAAATAGGTTCCTTTACACCCCATTCACACAGGGGCGGCACGACTTCTGGGGGCGACCTCGGCGGCGCGATCTCAAGACGACTTGAGACGCCCGCCGAGGCGATTTGCATAAAGACTTCTTACAGAAGTCAATGCAGGTCGCCTTGGGTCACCCCCAAAAGTAGTACAGGAACCTTTTTCTAAGTCGGAGCGACTCAAGTCGCTCCTATTTAGAACGGTTCCATTGAAAAGCGTTGGACGCGACTCGTCAGGCGACCGAGTCGCCTGACGAGTCGCCCCTGTGTGAATGGGGTCTTAAGCTAGTGCATTGTTGGTTCGCTTACCTTTTCCTATTTTTTTTCTTTGTTTTCTTTGTCTGAATTTCTCACTTCCTGTTCCTCCTCAGTAAGCTGTTCAGTAAGCTGTTCTGGCTGACTCCACACCACTCGGATGATGGTGTGAAGTTTAGTGAGGAGAAACAGGAAGTGAGAAATTCAGACAAAGAAAAAAAACTTTTAGAAGGTAAATCAAAGGAAAAGGTAAGTGAAGCAACAATGCACCAGCTTAAAGGAACCTATTTAGAAAATAAAAAAAACGAACCTTTACAACCCCCTTTAAAGCGAGTTACCGCACGTGGGTACTCATTAATGCCCATGCAAAACGCAGCTTTTACCAAGTTTTTGCTGCTTCTAAACTCCTGTAGGAGAAAAAAGCGTCAAGAGCATACAGTGTGCTTATTGCCTTAGTAAATTTATGGGGATGCAGCGGCTGCACAAACGCCTGCCTTGATTTGCTATGCTAAGCAGTCCTGAACGCAAACCATGTGCGTTGGGGGGGATGCACACCCACACACCTATCAAATTAGGACAAGTGACTGTCTGTCACCAGTACCTTACCATACACTGCTCACTCGCAGTACCCGACGGCTCTGGATGCATAAACAAAAAAACGACCAATTCACGATGTACAGACCTCAGCGGCCAAATTAATGAGATCTTAAGCTGGAGTTCAGCTTTAAAACTACCGTATTTATCGGCGTATAACACGCACCCTAACTTTAAGAGGGAAGTTTCAGGAAAAACAACTTTCCACAGCCCCCTGCGTATAACACACAGTCACAGTTTACCCTCTATTTTCAGGGTAAAAAAGTGAGTGTTATATGCCAATAAATACAGTATATCATGCATTTCCATGACACCTCAATCCCCTTCTACCAGCACCCTGCAGAACATAGTGAAGATTTTTTACATTACGGCTGGGCAGGCGGTTGAAAACGGTTTCTGCGGTGAAGAATTAACAGCCGCCGTTGACTAGGAACAAACAGGTTAAGAGAGTCTCATAAATAACCCCAGGCTAGTTGGTGTAAAGCTTTAAAGATATCAACACTCAAGCCTTAATCCTATAGTGAAGCAGAAACTAATTTAAATTAAATAGCAAGAATACAAGAGCATATTTTGGCACATGATAAATCAGGCTGTTTAAAAATGCATTTGCAAGGGAAATAATTTTAATCGAGGTCGGAGCTTGAGCGAGCGGCTCCACGCGCCCAGACTGACAATGGCTAAGTGTGCAGCTACAAAGCAGCTTCAGTCTCCTATTCCCAATCAATATTATCATTTTACCTTAAAGTGTTCCTAAAGTCAGAAGGTTTTTAATCTTCATGCATTCTATGATTTTTTTCATTCTTTTCACCTTAGTGCTGTTGGTTTTCCTTTTTCAATCACTTCTGTTTTAGATGAACTTGCACCAGGGCCGGTTCCACATCATTGCTTTGGACCAGCTTCGCAATGATGGATCATGCCTGAGTATTAAATATATCAGCATGGCCAGTGTGGTCTTCCGCAGGCAGAAATAATAGGATTTTTATAACAGCTTACCTGTAAAATCCTTTTCTTGGAGTACATCACGGGACACAGAGCGACATAGTCATTACTAATGGGTTATATAGATACCGTCAGGTGCTGGCACTGGCAACTTCCAAAACCGGAAGTACCCTCCCCTATATAAGCCCCTCCCATCCGGGAGCACCTCAGTTTTGTAGCAAAGCAATAAGTGTCCACAAAGAGGGGCGGGAGCTCTGTGTCCCGTGATGTACTCCAAGAAAAGGATTTTACAGGTAAGCTGTTATAAAAATCCTATTTTCTTTCTCGTACATCACGGGACACAGAGCGACATAGTCATTACTAATGGGATGTCCTAAAGCAATGCCAAATGAGGGGGGGGATACACCATATATAAGCTGAGCGCTATCAGACATGAGGATCTTTTGCGGCCTGCAACACACTGCGCCCAAAGGCGACATCCTCCTGACTTCTAACGTCCACCTGGTAGAACCTAGTAAACGTGTGAACTGAAGACCATATTGCGGCCTTACAGATTTGAGCCAGGGAGGCCTGGTGATGCACTGCCCATGAAGTTCCAACTGCTCTCGTGGAGTGCGCTCTAACTTTGAACGGAGGCGGTCTCCTTCTCAAGCCATAAGCTTGCATAATGACCTGTCGAATCCACTTGGCTAAAGTAGATTTTGACGCTGCCTGACCCTTTCTGGGGCCTTCCGGCAGAATAAACAAAGTATCCGTTCTGCGAATCTGAGCAGTGGCTTTTAGATAAGCTTTAACTGCTCTTACTACATCCAAAGAATGCAATAACTTTTCCTCTACCGAAGTAGGTTTGGGGAAAAAAGAAGGAAGAACCACATCTTGGTTCAAATGAAACCTCGATACCACCTTAGGAAGAAAGGCTGGATGAGGACGTAACACTACTCTGTCCTTATGGATAACCAGATATGGCTCCTTACAGGACATAGCTGCTAATTCCGACACTCTTTTAGCCGAACAAATGGCTACTAGAAAAATCAATTTCCTGGTGAGAAGCACCAAGGAAATATGCTGTAATGGTTCAAATGGTTGTTTCTGTAGAACCGACAGAACCAAGTTTAGATCCCATGGACATATGGGAATATTAACCGGAGGACTAATACGCATCACTCCTTGTATAAAGGCTTTGACTAGTGAATGCGAAGCCAAGGGCCTTTGAAAAAATATTGACAAGGCCGAAATCTGACCCTTGATAGTACTCAAGGCAAGCTTCCTATCTACAGCCCACTGTAGGAAGTCCAGAATCCTACCTATTACGTACTTATGTGGATGCCATTTCTTGGCCTCACACCACGCGATGTACGCCTTACAGATTCTATAGTAAATCTGCCTGGATACCGGCTTCCTGGCATTGATCATGGTAGATACCACAGCATTAGAGAGCCCTCTCTTTTTTAGAATGTGGGCTTCAATAGCCAGGCCGTCAAACCTAGGGCTGGTAAGGAAGGGTGGTATATCGGTCCTTGCGAAAGCAGGTCCGGACGATGTGGGAGAGTCCAAGGACTCCCCACTGACATTTTACAATCTCCGCGTACCACGCTCTTCGGGGCCACGCTGGAGCCACCGGAATCACTGGTTTCTTTTCTACCCTGATTCTGCGGAGTAATCGAGGTAACCATTGTGGCGGTGTGAATGCATATATCAGCTTGAACTGATCCCAAGGGAACACTAGGGCATCCGAGCCGCAAGCTAGGGGATCCCTTGTCCGAGAGACAAACCTGTCCCCCTTTGCGTTGAATCTGGATGCTAGAAGATCTACATCCGATGTTCCCCACCGCTGACATATTGTCCAGAAAACCCCGGGGTGAAGGGACCCTTCCTCTGGGCCTAATTGCTGGCGACTAGAAAGTCCGCCTTCCAATTCTCCACTCCTGGAATGAATACCGCAGATATGGCTGGGACATATTTTTCTGCCCATTTCAGGATGTAATTTACTTCCCTCTGGGCTGCACGACTCCTGGTGCCCCCCTGATGATTGATATATGCCACTGCTGTGGCATTGTCTGATTGAATTCTGACAGGGGACCCTTGGAGTTTGGATGTCCATGCTACTAGGGCATACCGGGCTGCTCGTATCTCTAAGAGATTGATGGGCAGGGCCTTTTCTGCATCCGACCATCTGCCCTGGAGAGACTATTGCTCCAGTACTGCTCCCCAGCCTATAAGGCTGGCATCTGTAGTGACCACCTTCCAAGAAATCGGACTGAAGGATTTCCTTTTTTCCAGATTCTGGGGAACCAACCATCAACGGAGGCTCTTGCGAACGGAAGGGGACAAGGACATTGTAAGTCTAGGGCCTGAACTTTTTTGTTCCAGGCTGACAGTATGGCCCCTTGCAAATTCCTTGAATGGAATTGACCGTAGGGTACTGCTTCGAATGATGCCACCATTTTTCCCAGCAGCCTCATATACAGGCGTATGGACGGCTGTCTTTTTTGTACCCACTAAGTGGATCAAATCTTTCAAAGACAACACCTTTCCTCGAGGCAAGAATATTTTTCTCTGGCCTGAATCCAACCTTAGCCCCAAGTATTCCAGACTTTTGACTGGTTTTTAGGGCTGACTTGTCTCGGTTGATAATCCAACCGTGAGATTCCAGATACTTGATTGTCTTGTGAACGACCACGTCTAATTTTTTCACTGAGTGGTCTATCAGCAACAAGTCATCCAGATATGCCATTATCATTACACCTTGTGTTCTTAGATTGGCCAATAAAGGGCCAGAATTTTTGTAAACACTCGTGGTGCTGTGGCCAAACCGAAGGGTAAGGCTCTGAACTGAAAATGGCGCCCTTCTACTGCAAAGCGTAGAAATTTTTGGTGGACTGGAAAGATGGGAATGTGCAAATAAGCATCTTTGATGTCGATCGCGGCTAACCAATCCTCCCCTTGTAGGGCAGTGGCCACCGATCGGATCGACTCCATCGGAAAGTCCTGATATACAGGAATTTGTATAGCCCTTTTAGAATTAATATGGGCCTCCCGTCCGCGTTTGCTTCGGGACTGTAAAGAGGTTTGAGTAAAACCCGAACCCTCATTCTTCCAGGGGAACCTCCATAATTACTCCTTGGAGCAATAGTTGTTCTAGTGCCAACAGGAGGGACTCTCTCTTCCGGGGATCCCTTGGCACGTTTGACCTCAAAAATGGGAAGGAGGAGAGTCTTTTAACTCCAAACTGTATCCCAAACCTACTGCGGAGAGCACCTATCTGTCTTGATCGTGTCCCGCCAGGTCTCTTGCGAACAACTGGAGTCCTCCCCCCACCCGACTGAGTGGGGGCTTCAATGAATTTAACTTTGGGGGAGGTTTTGTACCTCCCCTGACCCAGGGTTTCTCATTACCCTGCTACTGTCCCTGTTTTTTACCCCCGGGAATTGACCGAGGAGGCCGTCGGAACTGTTACACAGCCGATGCCCCAGGGACTGGAGAAGCAGGCCTCTTAAAGAGGGACCTCTAACTCTGTTTTTAACCGGCAAGAGCGTATTTTTACCGCTGGAAATTTTCTGGATATATTTGTCCAGGTTTTCCCTGAATAAGCGTTCACCATGAAATGGGACGCTAACCAGCCATTCTTTACAGGGAGCTTCAGCAGACCAGTTTTTGAGCCATAGGAGCCTACGCATATGTACTATAGACAGCGTAAGGCGGGAGGCCTGATGGACTGAATCCTCTATGGCGTCAACCGCAAAGCCTAAGGCTCTAGGTAGATCAGCTAGGGCAAAGCCTGCTGATCTGTCAAGTCCCTCAAGACCTGTTTCAACTGATCCTTCACTGCTTAGCAGACCCCAATAGCTGCTACTGCTGGTTGTATCACCAAGCAGATTTTCATAAGGACTCCAATCTTTTATCTATTGGGTTCTTGAACATTTGGACATTATCCACTGGACATGTCAGTGATTTATACATACAAGAGATGGCTGCGTCCACTGTAGGGACCTTCCATTTTTTTTTTTTTTTTTTTTTGATGAACTTATCCTCCATGGGATAGACCACCGGAAATCTCTTGGGGGAATAAATATTTTCTCAGGACGTTCCCAATCCTGGTAAATGAGCCCTTTCAGTAAAGGGTGAAGTGGAAAAGAACAAACAGTCTGGGGGCTTCTAGCGACCCCAACGAGGATACAGTAGTGGTTGATGGTTCCGCAAGGTGCATTTTTAAATGCTGATCGGACCATGTTAGTCAGAGACTGAACCCATAATCTTTCAGCTTGAGATGCTGAGAAAAGGTTCCCCCACTGTTGATTCCTCTATAACTGAATCAACCTCATCCTGATCCCCTTCAGGCAGGTCGATCCCTGTATGGGACTGTTGCTCTGCTAACAGGCACTCTGAAGGAGGAGACGGAGATCGGGCGTGCTTTCCCTGACAGGGAGGCAGCGATAAATGTTGACAATCTCTCTCTAATCCTCCCAGAGCTGAGGAAAAAACCTCCTCTGTTACATACACAGGAGCAGGTGAACTGAGGACAGCCACAGTACCAAGTACCCCTGCGGGGTCTCTACGGTCACTTACCTCTGAACTTCAGGGGAGACTGGTGCAGCAGAAGTATGCCCAAGATCCTCCGAGCCCGATGAGACCCCCTTCGCTTCCTGGAAGATTCAGTTCCGGAGCTTCTGGACGGCATATTCCTAAGCCTAAAGCTGAGGTATTCCAGCCGTAATACACCACTTTTACTGAGAATAGTCTAGCACAATTGCTGCTATATCACAGTTGGTGTCTACTAATGTGCCTTTCTAGGGGATGCCTGTATCAACCGCTTGCTGTATGCCCTTTTTTTTTTTTTTTTTTAAATGTTGCCAGCTCTGTCTCTGTACTTCATAGCCAGCTCACCACACAAAACTGTGGTTTTTACATGCTGGGACGCCCGCACATGCGCAGAAGCGCTGCGGCGCACACAGAGCGTCATCCCCCAGGCTCCGCCCCCTTTCCTGGCTCACCTCTATATATAGAGGCGCGTGCACGCGCACGGCCACGTGCGCCTTTGGCGCTAATTTTGAAAAATGGAGTAGGGACAAGAGCCAGGGCCCCTCTTTGCCGCAGGCCGGGGGATGGACGAGCATTGCAACATGGCAGAGGAAGCAGTTTCCCATAAGAGAACTCACCATCTGCCTGGACTTGCTCTGCTGAGAAGAAATTAGTCCACATGACAAGAAAACATTCCACAGCGGCCTCTAGTGGACAAACACAGGTACCGCAGTCTAATATCTTAAATATATATAAAAATAATTTTTTTTTTTTTTTCTTGACCACCATTAAAAATTATTACTTTTTTTAGTAGTTACAGGCATGCACAGAATTTTGCGGGAATACCATTAGGTAACAGACAGAAAGAAAAATTAGGCTTGGGGGTCCCCCAATAGAACCAAGTTCCTGGGGGCCCCCACTTACCTGTTCCCCGCCGCAGGACTTTGTTTGGTCCACAAAAGCCCAAACTTCACCTATCACGGCAGGCATTGTAATCAAACCTTCAGGGACCGGGTTCCCAAGGATTCCACTCCCCTGGACCTGTATAGCACCCTGCACAGAAAACATCTTGGTCGTGGGTATGACCAGAGCTCTGGATCCCAGGGTCCAGCTCTCCTAAGAGAAGCATTACAGGCAAAACCTTGCTCTTCTCTGCAAGGCCCGGGTACCGACCGTTTAGCTATGAAGCTTTTTTGGTCGGATCCGGAATAGCTTACTGAGGCCCAAAAGAACCTGTACGCAAGCTCAGTGAAAAACACATGTTTCTTCTTGGCCAACACCTTAGACACTGGCAAAAAACTGAGGTGCTCCCGGATGGGAGGGGCTTATATAGGGGAGGGTACTTCCGGTTTTGGAAGTTGCCAGTGCCAGCACCTGACGGTATCTATATAACCCATTAGTAATGACTATGTCGCTCTGTGTCCCGTGATGTACGAGAAAGAAACATGTGCGCGACAGGGTGAAAACCCCGGCGCGTGCGCGACAGGGTGAAAACCCCGGCGCGTGCGCGACAGGGTGAAAACCCAGGCGCGTGCGCGACAGGGTGAAAACCCAGGCGCGTGCGCGACAGGGTGAAAACCCAGGCGCGTGCGCGACAGGGTGAAAACCCAGGCGCGTGCGCGACAGGGTGAAAACCCAGGGGCGTGCGCGACAGGGTGAAAACCCAGGGGCGTGCGCGACAGGGTGAAAACCCAGGGGCGTGCGCGACAGGGTGAAAACCCAGGGGCGTGCGCGACAGGGTGAAAACCCAGGGGCGTGCGCGACAGGGTGAAAACCCAGGGGCGTGCGCGACAGGGTGAAAACCCAGGCGCGTGCGCGACAGGGTGAAAACCCAGGCGCGTGCGCGACAGGGTGAAAACCCAGGCGCTTGCGCGACAGGGTGAAAACCCAGGCGCTTGCGCGACAGGGTGAAAACCCAGGCGCTTGCGCGACAGGGTGAAAACCCAGGCGCTTGCGCGACAGGGTGACAAGGCGGCGAGCCAGGGGCGCATGTGACACCCCCGGCCCGAGCATCGGATTGGCTCTGCCACGGCCGCCCGTGACCCGGCTGCTCCGTGATTGGCTGCTGCCTCAGCCTACCTCTGCCTGCCGGCTCCTCCCACAGGTGCATGGCATGCAGTGGCCGAAACGAAAGAATACGCTGCTAGTGCCTGCCCTGGGCCTATCGCTGAAGAACTACAGGTAACAGCAGTGCCTGTGCCATGACACGACACTACTGTGTACATCTTTTTGTATTTACCGTTTTCGGTAAAGCGCCGATAGTTTTAGGGTTAAATGCAACTGTGTATCGCCGCCGCCGAAGCGCTGCCAATTTACCAGGATTTCAATGGGCAGGGGCGGTGGAGGAGTGGTTTATACAGCGCTGTTCCACTGCCCCAAAGATGCATGGATGGCCTTAAAATGATGCCCCCCCCCCTGAAAAAATTTCAGCGGACACCCATGAGGCCAATCCATCAGTCTCTGGTAAACTCCCAACGCTCCTCTGAATGACAGACTAGGCCTGAGATTTTACTCCAGCGCTTGTTTAGATCACATCTGGCCTGTAAAAAGCTGCGTTCTGCGGCCTCCTGAGCACTGAAAGACGTTCCCTGCTGGCTCTGGGTGATCTCACCGGCCTCAGTTTACACAGTGTCAGATTACGGGGCCCTAACTTGGGGGGGAACACTTCAGGACAAGTGCTTTAACCCTTCGCAGGCCAGCTCAGCTCATCTGGCTCCAAAACACCGGAAGGTCGAAGGTCAGCAAACATTTTGGTAACAGGATCGCTGACAGTCTGGAGGAATGCCATGATTGGAACTCTCTATGAATGTTGATTTATTTATACTCTCTCGGGCTGTTCCAGCTCTTACGTGGGTGAAAAATTATTACAGAGAGGGCGTTTGTTGGGGAAATGTTCTGAAATCATGGGACCCAGAACAAAACAAAAAGAGACTAAGATCCTGCATGAGGCAACAGTTAATGATCTTCAAATTACAGCAGATCTTCAGTCAAGACAAAGAGTCTTCCCATAGGCAGATATATCAGGTTACCTGGACTTGGCGTTTCATTTAACTGTGCGCTGGAAAAGGCCCTGGACTTTAAAACCGTTTTAACAGTTTGCCATACTTAGAGGTTTTTAAAATGTCCTGGACTTCAACTGGTTAAAATAAGCGCATGGCTGAGCATGGTATTTTTTTTTTTTTTTTTAAGCCAACGATTGGCTGTTTGTTAACCCCTTTCCCGCCGATCGCACACATATGCAGCCTCACAGAAGTGGACTTTTTTTTCCATGGGGCCTTATACAGGCATACCCCACTTTTATGTACACAATGGGACCAGAGCATGTATGTAAAACGAAAATGTACTTAAAGTGAAACCATACCTTTTTTCACTTCTAGGGTGTAGTGGGGGGTCAGGGGCTGTAGTGGGGGTGTCAGGGGCACACTGGAACAGGGTGGGCTATGCTCTCGGAGCTTCAGCTCCTTCTACTGTGGCTGCAAAATGTCTGTACAGTACTTGTGAGGCACTTTACATACACTCACAGGTATGTCCTTACTCGCAAGTGTATGTAAAGTGAGTGTACTTAAAGCGGGGTATGCCTGTATATGCATATCTTTCCTTTATGCTCGGAGCGTGCTGCACAGTGCGCTCCCAGCACAGAGACCGGGCTCTTACCAAGAGCCCTGGATCTTGTACTAATGATTGGGACCCAGTACTGTTATAGACAAAGATGAGCTGGCCAAAGATGGGTGGAGGTGATACTCAGTACCCAATAGTATGTAGTACTGTCGGTTCCGGGTCACCTGGACGCTGTAATAGCCTCTGATTGGCTATCACAGTGATTAGTCACTGTGAGCCCACCCCTGTGTTTACTTCCTCTTTTGAATAAAGAGAAAGATACGTTGTATCTCCCTCTCCTTGCAGGGGAGGAAAATGAAAACAAACAAACCAAAGTGTGTATATAAAAAAAAAAAAAAAAAGAAAAAAAAAAAAAAAAAAAAAAAGAAGATCAAGGTTTGCCAGGGTTAGGGTCAGGGTCAAAGGTCACGGGCAGCATGTTTTGGGTAGAGTTAATTTTTTTTTTTTTTACATTAGTATCAGCTCGTGTCAGTGTCAGGCTCGGTTCACAGTTAGGCAATGTGGGAAATGCAGGGAATCCTTTGCGTTTTCCGCATGACAATCGCAAAGCGTCCATGCAATCTGCGGCGGTGTCAATGTCGTCTGAACACCCCGAAACAGATTGCAAAACGCAGTGTGATTGCCGCAATCTAATCTAGAACCCCCTGAGGAAGACACATGATTAGCTCTGTGTCGCCACACCTAGGGGAGGGGCCAGGATGGTGGAGGAGACAGTTACATGCTCTCTGAGCAAGCTGCTGATACACATAAGTTTGCCGTTGAGAGGATTTTTTATGCTGAATGTTTTCTATAGTTTGGTGCGCTGGAAGCACCTGTGAAATGTGAGTACCCTGATGTTTTTTACCTACAATACTTTAAATACTCAAACGATAATGCTCTATCTAGCCTCTTACTTTAAATTGAGGACAACGTCTCTGGATTATACCTGGGGGATCCTGCAAAGTCCGTTATACTTAGAGCCCAGAGGTGGTTCAGCTGCTTTTGTAGACCAAACTTGATTGTGCGGTCACGCACCTTGAGGTGAGCACAGTCACACAGGAGGGGAGAGCGTGTGAAGTCACTGTTCTTTTTACCTGGATCATCACCACAAGAGTTTTTTTTTTGGGACATTACCGTATTTAAATCGGTGTATAAACACGCACAGGCGTATAACACGCAGCCTAACTTTAAGAGGGAAGTTTCAGGGAAAAAACTTTCCACAGGCTCCTGTGTATAACACGCAGGCACAGTTTACCCTCTATTTTCAGGGTAAAAAAGTGAGTGTTATACACCAATAAATACAGTATATATATTTTTTCAACATATACCTTTTTCACTGAGGACTCGTTGAAAATTGAGGAATTTTTTGATATTCAATGATACTTTGATATTAATGAATTATTTCACTGTGAACTTGCTTGACACAAAAGATTTTGGTTTTCATATTTATATATTATTGTTTTTTTCTCCTAACTTGGATGTAATTGTTCAAGGCATCAATTCTTGGTATTTATATTTACACTAGTAAGCTTAAATATCACATAGCTCTGCATTTCTTTTATTTATATAACCATGCGATGCGACTCAGGTGCGGGAAAAACAAAAAAAAAGGTCCTGTACCATTTTGGTGTGAATGCGATTTCAGTCAAACAGCCATACAAATGCGGTGCGAATCACATGCGATTTCTGCAATCGCACCAGTGCGAACCTAGCCAAAATGCACACTATTGTTTCTGGGCTGTACTACGGGTACAAACAACAAACATACACATATGTGAGATCGCTGCAATTGTTAGGAGCAGGAGAATTTATTTTTGGTTGTTCTTTGGTGGTAAATCATAATAGCAGGAAATATACAGCTAGTAAAAAAAATTGAATAAAAAAATGTTTTCTTTTTTATTTTTTTTATGGCCAGTTTTCCTTTGATAATAATAATAATAATAATAAAAAAATAAAAAAAAATGACTTTTTTTTAGCGTCCTGCCTGCGCACCGCTCCCAGGGGTTTTCACAATGGAGAGACAGGAGCGGCTCTTTCAGGGCGCTATTTTTAGCGCTGTAGCGCCTGCAAAGCGCCTCAGTGTGAAAGGGGTCTTAGTGACGAAGGGTAAAACAAATGGCAACACCTGAACACAATTTTGCAACTTTGACATGTAAAACTGTACATTTCTTAACTACTAAGACCCCTGTCACACTGGGTCGTTTTGCAGGTGCTATTGCGCTAAAAATAGCGCCTGCAAACCGACCTGAGACTGCCGCTGCTGTGTCTCCAGTGTGAAAGCCCCGAGGGCTTTCACACTGGAGCGGTGCGCTAGCAGAACAGTAAAAAAAAGTCCTGCTAGCAGCATCTTTGGAGCAGTGTGTATACTGCTCCTGCCCATTGAAATCAATGGGGGGCCGCCGGTATACCGCTGGCAAAGCGCCTCTGCAGAGGTGCTTTTGCGGTGGTTTATAAAACTTTCTCGGCCGCTAGCGGGGGTAAAACCGTCCCACTAGCGGCCGAATAGCGCCGCAAATCCGACGGTAAAGTGCCGCTAAAATGAGCGGCGCTTTACTGCCGACGCATCTCCCGCCCCAGTGTGAAAGGGGCCTTAGTGTATCCAGGTGTATTATACCCCCTTTTTTCAGGACCAATTGGGCTTTCTTTTGGTAGTAAATGGTAGCAGATCTCTTTTTTTTTGTCAAAGGAAAATTGGCCCAAAATAATAAAAAGAAAAAAACTTTATTTTTATTTACCTGTATATTTCTTTGTTATTACCATAACTGACAAACAAGGAATAACCAAATATAAATTTGCTCCCGACGATCACAGCGATACCACATATGTGTATGTTATTTGCTGTATGTACCTATAATAGGGTCCAGAAACAATAGTGCGCATTTTGCTTTTTTTTTTTTTTAATACTGCCTTAAACACTGACACGATACTAATTTTAAAAATGCCTTTTAAAAAAAAAAAACACCCTAACACTGACCCTGGCACTGAACTAGATCAAATCTTGAGCTAGCTATTTTTGTTCTTTCATTTTTTTTTTTTTAAACCACTTCAATACCAGGCACTTACACCCCCTTCCTGCCCAAGCCAATTTTCAGCTTTCAGCGCTGTTTAAATGACAATTGTGCGGTCATTCTACACTGTACCCAAACAGAATTTTTATCATTTTGTTCCCACAAATAGAGATTTCTTTTGGTGGTATTTGATCACCTCTGCGGTTTTTATTTTTTGCTAAACAAATAAGAAAAGACCGAAAATTGAAAGAAAAAAAAGTTTTTTTTTGGTTTCTGTTATAAAATTTTGTAAATAAGTACGTTTTCTCCTTCACTGATGGACACTGATAAGGTGGCACTGATATGAAGCACTGATGGGCATTGATAGGCTGCACTGATGGGCACTCATGGGTGGCACTGGTGGGCATTGATAGGCTGCACTGATGGGTACTGATACGTGGCACTGATAGATGGCACTGATAGGCATTGTGGATGGGCACAGATTGGCAGCTGCCTGGGCATTGATTGGCATATCCCTGGTGGTCTAGGGTAGCATACCTGGTGGTCCAGTGTGGGTGGCCATCCCTTGGATGGCTCTTTACCGAGATCGTTGTAGCAGTGTGTCAGACTGACACGCCGCACCGATTGCCGCGATGCGCGCCCCCACGGGCGCGTGGTGGCTGTTATCCTGCTGAACGACCTGTGACGCCCAGTCAGGATAACTGAACCACCGCCCGGCCGTCATTCTGCTATAGGCCGGGCGAGAAGTGGTTAATGTTCATTAGATTTTGTTTTTACACACTTTTGTTTGTTTGCATCTTTCTACCCTCCAAGGAGAAAAATATGCACCATATTATATAATGTATCCTGTATTCATACAATGCACCTTTCTCTCCATTCACAAGAGGAAGAAAACACATGGGTGGGCTTATGCAGTGACTGATACAGCCTATGATTGGCTATCACAGCAATCAGGTAACCAGGAACTGGGAGTCCTGGGTCCCGATCGTTGGTGAGAGCCTGGTCTCTGCACTGGGAGCGCAATGTGCAGCACGCTCCCAGCACAAAGAGATACGCATAAATGCAGTCTCACGGATGAAGACCCTCTTCCATGAGGCCGTATATCTGCATTCTGTACGAGGGAAGGGGTTAAAAAATAAGTTTGTGTTCAGGAAGAAAAATAGGTGACAGTACAATAGGTAAACACAATAAACATCCATATATATTATAAAGTGCAATATACAAGATTTTCTAGTGCTATAGCAAGGAACACCCAAGATTGATGAGCAAATGACATTATTATTGTCAATGACATTACTGGTAAGAAGTGTAAGCCAAGCCAGAAAGATAGGAGAATTATCAAGATTACTTACTTGCTGTACTTCACTTTCACCATTTGAAATTTTCTCTGTATATACAAATGAATTGAATATTTTCTAAAACAAAAAAAAAAAAAAAAAGAAGTAGTGTAAGCAGATGAGAAGCACAGAATATAGCCTGGTTTATTTATAGCTGTTTAGGTAATGAACTACAATTCCCAGAATCCCCAGGCCTGCCCAACGCCACAAGGTTTACTCACTAAAAGGTTATACTGTACAAGCTTTTACATGTTACCCCCTTTCTGGACTTGGCACCTAATTCCAGCCAGTCATCTCCCCACCTTCCCCCGCTCCTTCAACCTTTCTGCTGCCAGCGACTTTTTCTTTTACATGTCAACATGAACATTTTAAGCATAATAATTAGTTACAACCCCCAAACGTTTCATCTATTTTTTTGAAAGCAGGGACACTGGAGAATAAAATGGCAGTAGTTGCAGTTTTTTATGTCACATAATATTAGCAAAACGGTTTATCAAATACACAAAAGGGCCCTTTCACACTGAACGCAGTTGGATGCAGCTGGCTGCATTTTAAACTGCAACTCTGGTGCACACCCCGTGGACTATCTTCCTTTCCCTCTTCGGCCCGGTTCACACTAGTGCGATGCCAGACATCGTGTGCGATTCGCACCGCATTGCTGTGCACATCACATCAGATACGATTTCAGCCATACAAACTGAATGGCTGAAATCGCATTTGCACCAAAATGGTGCAGGATGCCTTTTTTGGTCCGCACTGGAATCGGATTGCATGGGTGTTCACACCTATGGGATCCGATTCCTGCACCATTTTACAGTTCACACTGCGAACCAATCTGGGGTTGTCGTTAACTTTACATTGACAGCCGCAGCAGTTCGCAGATCTCATTGTGGACCACTGAGCGATTCAGGTGCGATGCGGGAACCCGCACTGGATTCACAGGGTTCTCACGTTGCACTAGTGTGAACCGGGCCTTCTACTAGCATTTTCCTCTCTTTCTCCTCTCCTACCTATTATACTTTATGCATGGAATCTATACGTTTATCAGGCCGCCAGGTAGTGCCCTGGTCGGGATGAGTATACTTCTATTCTAACGTTGCATCCACTTTGACACAGAGACTCTTGACTGCAAACTTTATGTATCATCATGCTAGGTTTTATATATGGACGATTTTGTGTACAGGTATTCTATGACTCTAGGGGTACCTTGGAATGATCTAGGGGACGTTACACTAGAAACTTCCATAACTTTACTGTTTATGTTTCCTTTATACAGCTGTTCAGTTATATTTTCCGATGGTCTACTTCGCAATGTAACCATCTAAGAAGTGCTGACCTTATATGTTGAATTATATGCTAATAAACCCTTTTTTTTTAAACGAACTGCACTCTAAGTGCATAGACAGCCCAAAATCCAGGTAATCCTATGGGCATAGTTTACATCATTGCTGCGCAGTTCAGTGCATGCATACTGCATGTTTCTGCACCATTAAAGGGGTTGTAAAGGTTAATTTTTTATTTTTTAAATAACAAACATGGTATACTTACCTCCTCTGTAAAAGGGTTTTGCACAGAATGGCCCCGATCCTCCTCTTCTGGGGTCCCCCCAGCGGCGCTCCTGGCTCCTCCCCGCATCGAGTGCCCCCTTGGAGACCCGCAATCCAAGGGAACACCCAGGCGGGCGTGCTCCCGAGTCCTGCTGCTGTGTCCATTGACACAGACAGCAGGACTAGGCCCCAGCTCCTTTGTCACCGGATTTGATTGACAGCAGCAGAAGCCAATGGCTACGCTGCTATCAATCTATCCAATGAGGACCCGAGACAGCGGCTGGAGCTGCTGTGCTTGTCCCCGTCAATGAGACGATCGGGTTCAAGAAAGAAAAAGGGGGGGGGGGTCTGGGGGGCTGCTGCACTACAAAAGGTTTTTCACCTTAATGCATAGGATGCATTAAGGTGAAATACCTTGAGGGTTTACAACAGACTTTAATGAAGGTACCGTACTACAAATGTACCGCACCATGCCGCTTTAAAGTGGTTGTATACCCTCATATACTACATGCACCTACAGGTAAGCCTACATTAAGGCTTACCTGTACGTGCTTGCAATATCTCCTTAACCCACATGGTTGAGGCGATATATGCAGAAAAGCGAGCACCGATGTCTACGGCGCCGGCGCACTGAGCGCGGCGGCTCTTGAATGGGAGCCTGCCGGACACTGCGATTCCTCGCACATGCGCAGGAGTGATGTCATCGCCGCTCCGACCAGTCACAGCGTCGGAGCGGCGATACCCGGAAGTGACTTCCGGGTATCATGGCGGCAACGGAGGACGTGTCCGAGGACCGCTGCGGGGGCTTCGATCTAAGGTAAGTGATTGATAATGAGCTAGTATGCTAGTCATACTAGCTCATTATATATGCCTTTGCCCTGCAGGTTTAAAAAAAAAAAAGTTTTGCGGTATACAACCGCTTTAAGCCAAGAAGGCCAATCCGAAAAAAACATCGAAAAATGCACTGCAAATGCAGCGCTAAACGCAGCGCAAAACGCATTCAAACACGCATCAAGCGTGCTTCAAATGCATGTAATCATGCAGTCAAAAACATGCAGTTATGTGCAGTTTTTTTTTGCAGGCTACAAATGCATTTTATTTATGTTTAAAGGGGAGGGGGGGGCACTTGTTTATGATATAGTTATTAAGAGCTTACAGCTATACAACTATAAATCATTATATCACAGCATTGTTATATTGTATCGCTTTACATTATTATTATTTTTTTTAAACTAAAATTTAAATTCACCATTCCGTGTAAAAAAAAAAAAAAAAAAGTCACAGAGCTCCTGAAAGTGGAACTATATTGATCTGTTCTCCAGCGCTGCGATTCCCCGGAGCTCCCCGCCGGCTGCTGACATCTTCAGTCTGGTGGCTTATGGGTATGGGGATCCCCTGCCGTTTCCACGAACCGGGCTGAGATGACGTCACTCACGTCCCGTGCATGCAAGGGAGTTCAGTCCCTTGCTGAATTACACTGCGGGCAGGCAGGCAAGTAACTTTTTGCAGAAGACACATAGCATGTTTCTTCTTTATTAAAAATCCTGTCTGTTCTCATTTAAATTTTCTTAAACTCATAACAAAATATTGTTCTTTAACAAAGAACATACATTCCACATTAATAATTATGCTACCAAAGTTAGTGTGCACTGTAAATTGCCTCCAGCATTGCTCCCGTTTCTTCTTACAGGAGGCGGCCATTTTGTTGAAGCCCAAAGCCCCTGCACAGCAGTGAATCTTTAGATTGTCTGCAGATTGGCCTCTATTAATCTGGCACAGTGCCTAAAAATAGAGAGCAACTGAGCATGTGTGGAGCAGGGTGATATTTACAGTATTACTGGATTTTAAATAGAATTGGCACTTATTTTTAATATTTTACATAGCTATACTTGCAAAAGGGGCCGGCCTGAAGTGATCTAGCAGGATTTAAATTTTCTGACTTAGGCCCCTTTCAGACATGCGGATCCCATAGGGATCCGCTCCTTACACATCTGCTTGCTCAGCGGGGATCGCTCTGTTGATCCCCGCTGAGCCGGCAGATGACAGGGCGGTCCCTGCACACTAGTGGTGCAACGGATCGTCACTGATTCGTGATCCAAACGGGTCACCCTGTTCGGATCAGCACACCCCGCGATCCACGGAGTGCTCCTGGGCCTCGGCCATAGGAAAGGCTGCGGCTTCGGCCTAGCTCCGGAGCGGCGGCCATCTTGGTACACCCGGCGGCGCCCGCTGTAGTGACGTTTCGTCGCAGCCATCTTGCTCTACCCCACACTCCTGCACAGTAATGATAGTGAGAAGGGGCCAAGCGGACATCTTGTTACACCCAACTGAGTTTTAGATTTCAGTTATTTTCAACACAAAACGGAGCTTATATGCTTAAATACAGTATTTGGAAATCCGAAGGACTGTTTAGATGTTAAAATTTTAAAAGCAGCAGCAAACCTTACATGCTTGCTTATGTGACAGAACACCTGATTTTCACATTTAACTAAATGTTAAATGTGAAAATCAGAGGTGTTCTGTCACATTAGCAAGCATGTAAGGTCAGCAGGTTTGCTGCTGCTTTTAAAATTGAACATGTTTAGTGCATTTAAGAAGATTGTCAATACATTCAGACCATTTCTCGAGGGGCAATACAAAATCGTATTCCTGTTCCCATTTGAGCATGTATGGTAATTTATCCTGCCAGGTGGTATTATACTCCAGCCAAACTCCATTCTATATTTCCCACAGTTCCCAATACCTGCTTTAGAGATTGCACCTCAATCGGCTCCTTCTCTCACATTTTTTGGGACTGTGAAAAAGCAGCCCAATTATGGAAACGACTAGAGAAATTTTCTTCTAAAATTTCAAACAAAATTATAACCCTTACCCTTCCCAATTGTCTCTTGTTCGCCCCGATTTTGGGTTTGAACACGTTTCAATTAAGAATAGTCCATACAATTTGTGTATCCATCCACTGGCTGATAGCTTATCATTGGAAATCCCCATCGTTACCAATTTCCCAATTGAAAATTAGAATAAACGACATTTACCTTATGGAAATTTTTTTGCATACCTTGCATAATACCATGCACCTACTGGATAAAAAATGGAACCTATGGTTCAAATATTCAGACTACCTTTTAGACCCATATTAGAATCCCCTTTTCACATCCAATTCTTTTATACACAAAAATAACCCTGCATTTCAAAATACTACTGAATCATTTATTTTTTATATGTAATAGATGTTGTCATAAATAAATAAAAGGCGGTTACTCTGTCATAAATCATTATAATTATTGATTGAAAATACTGTAATTCTCTGATGTCATGACATAATGTTTGTACCATTATTTTGTACACAATAAAAAAGTTTGTAAACAAAAATAAATAAAATAAAATTGAACATGTAAACAGTCCTTCGGATTTACAAATACTGTATTGAGAGCCCATTCACACAGGGGCGTCTTTGGATCCGACTCCAAATCGCCCCAGGTCGCCCCTAGTCTCCTCAGGTCGCGCTGGCTGAAGAAATCAATGTAAATTAATGGAGCCGTCCTTATGCACACTACTGCAGTCACTCCGACTTCAAAAAAGGTCCATGTACTACTTCAATCCGACTCCTAGGCGACCTGTAACCATTCATTTCAATGGGAGTCGCCTCTCACTGTCTTAATAGGAGCGACTCTCCAGGAAGAAAACATACATTTCTCCTACAAAACTCTCCCTCCCACACAGTTGATTCTTGTTTGATTGGCCACTGGAATGTCTCCTGTCCTGCAGGCAACTTGAAGTTGCCTTGTAAGTAGCTCCAGGTCACGCTGTGATTCATTCTCAAGTCGTGTCTGAGTTGCCTCATAAAATCGCGCTGGAAGTCGTGTTGCCCCTGTGTGAATGGGCTCTTAAGCTTATAAGCTCAGTTTTGTGTTGAAAATAACTGAAATCTAAAACTCCGGTGGGTGTAATGAGATTTGTCTTTTTCTTTTTTTTTTTTGCCGATTCGAAAAACAATCCGATCCGTGATTCTGATCCGAGGATCGATCCGAGAGTTTTTTGATCCGTTGCACCCCTAATGCACACTGTGCAGGGACCGCCCTGTCAGATCTCCGCTCTCCTCTATGGGGGGATCGGATGAACACGGACCGTCTGTCCGTGTTCATCCGATCCGCTCTGCAGACGGATGGAAAAATAGGATTTTTCTCCGTCTGCAGAAACGGAGCATGTCGGCGACCGATGAGATCAGGTGTCAGTTCATCCGCTGACACCCGCTATACCATAGGGATACATGCATGTCCCTTTTTCATCCGTAAACGGATGGATGAAAAAACGGACATACGGTCCTCTGGTGTGAAAGGGCCCCAAGGTAAAATCCCACTTGAAGAATAATGAGTATAATCTAAGCAGTGACTGTGCCCTTTGAACCTGTCAGATGTACCCCCGGGCATACATGCACCATATGATTACACCATTGCTATAGATGGGGCCCCCTTCCCCTTTAAATGGAAAAATTCAGCACATCTCCATCCTCGGAGGAGAACTTTTCCTGTTTATTGGAGATTTTTCTTTTTGTTTCTGCCTGCTCCAGTGTCCATTTAAAAAGTACACAGGGTCGTTTCTAGGCAGTTGCATTTAGAAGCATTTTTTGGAACGCAAGTTCCAAAAAAAACGGGGAGCCCGCAACCAACAGTTGTTTCGCTGACATGCATTTTATTTTATTTTTTTTACATCAATGTGCATTATAGCGAAACCATTCATGACAAAAGCACATGAAAATTAATTATTGGTAAAAATTTCACATAAAAATGTATCCAGCAAAAAAAAAAGGTAAAACGTTACGACAATTCAAAACATGTACTCGCTTTAAACGCCCTAATTTCCCTGAATACCCATTTCTCTCCAACCTCCAAAAATTTGTTAAAATGTCACGAACGTTCAACTTCACCTTTTAACATCTCCTAGTAGGCCCAAAAAGTCTCATTTTAACAAAACGCACCCTCACAATAAGAACTGCCGCCAAATCTTTGAACTCTCCCCTATTCGAGTGTAGCTGCGTTCTGGTTTTCATTAAACTTGCGCTGCCGAGGTAAAAACCTATTAGCCAAACTGCCATTTTTTTTTTTTACAGATGGCCCAAAACCAATAAATCCGTGTTAAATAAGAACTGTACCATTTTATGGAAGAGGAAGAAAAAAAAAAAAAAAAAAAAAAAAGTCAGAGGCAAGCAGCAGTTCACAGATAACGTCTCTCAGTTCTTCCCTAAGGCTACAAAATAATTGCATGCAGAGTGCCAGAAACATGCCCGCCTCCTTGGTTTACAGGCAAAGCCGAGAGAGAAGAATATGTGATTTTTTTCAAAAAAAATTTTGACTTGTGAAAACACGGCTTAGGCAAATTATATCATAATAAATATAAAATTAAAATCAAACGTTAAAGGTCATCTTATGGGAGAATGTGAACTGAAACAATAGTGCATACGACACATTACCATGTCTATGCATTGGGCAATGCTGACCAATGGCAGCCCAATCAGGTGGAGGTGAATAAGCCCCCCTTAGGAAAGTCAATATTTGCATATCTGAAGGCTCGCCTCACTCCATGGAACATTGCTCAGCCCCGGTGGTAGGTTTCTCAGCACTAGGGTGGAGAAAAATCAAATCAATTTTTTTTTATTTGATTTAAAGCGGTTGTATACCCTCAAATACTACATGCACCTACAGGTAAGCCTAGATTAAGGCTTACCTGTAGGTGCAAAAAATATCTCCTAAACCTACACGGTCTCTGAGATATTTGCAAAAAAGACTGTACCGATATCTCCTGTACCGATAACGGCGCAGGCACACTGAGCGTGGCGGCTCTTGAATGGGAGCCCGCCGGACACTGCCGGAACTCGCGGGGATCGTGCCGTTCCTCGCGCATTCGCGGAAGTGACGTCATCGCCGCTCCGGCCAGTCACAGCGCCGGAGCGGCGATACCCGGAAGTCACTCCGGGTATAATGGCGGCGACGGAGGACGTGTCCGAGGACCGCTGCGGGGGGCTTCGATCTAAGGTAAGTAATTGATAATGAGCCAGTATGCTAGTCATACTAGCTCATTATACCTTTGCCTTGCAGGTTTAAAAAAAAAAAAAGTTTTGCAGTATACAACCACTTTAAATCAGAATTTTTTTATTTTTTTTAAATAAAATGCTTTTAGAGTAAAAATCTATCGAAAGATAGTTTTCCATTTAGGATACATTAATAATTTAGTTTATTCAGCATGAAATGGAGCTTGGTTATGTAGCAGAGGCTGTATATATTCTGCAATATTTACATTTTTGGTAAACTCATTCAATGAATCCAAGCTCTGCAACCTGAGATAACATGCATTGCATTGATGCATTTACACACTTTCACAGTAACCATGAGTTCAGGAATATTATCCCATTGATTTTCAAATCTATGTACACTTCAAACTGTATGATTGAATCAGTTCTGATATCGCTGTTTTACTAACCTGACAGTTTATTATTCTAACTAGGAAACCTTCATTTTGTTTGCAAATATTAAAGATTCTAACTACCAACAAAGAAAGAGCTCCACTAGTGTGATGACGTCAAACACACCAATGTCTATTCAAATAACCCTTCATACACTGCACTTATAATATACAGTTGTGCTCATAAGTTTACATACCCTGGCAGAATTTATGATTTCTTTGCCATTTTTTTTGAATAACACAAACTTTTCTTTCACTCATGGTTAGTGTTTGGCTGAAGCCATTTATTATCAATCAACTGTGTTTACTCTTATTAAATCATAATGGCAACAGAAACTACCCAAATGACCCTGATCAAAAGTTTACATACCCTGGTGATTTTGGCCTGATAACATGCACACAAGTTGAATGGCCATTTAAAGGTAACCATCCTCACCTGTGATCTGTTTGCTTGTAATTAGTGTGTGTGTATAAAAGGACAATGAGTTTCTGGACTCCTGACAGACCCTTGCATCTTTCACCCAGTGCTGCACTGTTTCTGGATTCTGAGTCATGAGGAAAGCAAAAGAATTATCAAAGGATCTGCGGGAAAAGGTAGTTGAACTGTATAAAACAGGAAAGGGATAAAAAAAGATATCCAAGGAATTGAGAATGACAATTAGCAGTGTTCAAACTCTAATCAAGAAGTGGAAAATGAGGGGTTCTGTTGAAACCAAACCACAGTCAGGTAGACCAACTAAAATTTCAGCCACAACTGCCAGGAAAATTGTTCGGGATGCAAAGAAAACCCCACAAATAACTTCAGGTGAAATACGGGACTCTCTGAAAACATGTGGTGTGGCTGTTTCAAGATGGACAATAAGGAGACACTTGAAGAAAGATGGGCTGCATGGTCGAGTCACCAGAAGAAAGCCATTACTACGCAAATGCCACAAAGTATCCCGCTTACAATACGCCAAACAGCACAGAGACAAGCCTCAAACCTTCTGCCACAAAAGTCATTTGGAGTGATGAGACCAAAATTTAGCTTTTTGGCCACAACCATAAACACGACATTTGGAGAGAAGTCAACAAGGCCTATGATGAAAGGTCCACCATTCCTACTGTGAAACACGGTGGTGGATCGCTGATGTTTTGGGGATGTGTGAGCTACAAAGGCACAGGAAATTTGGTCAAAATTGATGGCAAGATAAATGCAGAATGTTATCAAAAAATACTGGAGGAACATTTGCATTCATCAGCCAGGAAGCTGCGCATGGGACGTACCCAACATGACAATGATCCAAAACACAAGGCCAAGTCGACCTGTCATTGGCTACAGCAGAATAAAGTGAAGGGTTCTGGAGTGGCCATCTCAGTCTCCTGACCTCAATATCATTGAGCCACTCTGGGGAGATCTCAAAACGTGCCGTTCATGCGAGACAGACCAAGAATTTACAGACTGGAGGCTTTTTACCAAGAGGAATGGGCAGCTTTACCATCTGAGAAGATAAAGAGCCTCATCCACAAATACCACAAAAGACTTCAAGCTGTCATTGATGTTAAAGGAGGCAATACACAGTATTAAGAACTGGGGTATGTAAAATTTTGATCAGGGTCATTTGGGTAGTTTCTGTTGCCATTATGATGTAAAAAGAGTAAACACAGTTGATTGATAATAGATGGCTTCAGCCAAACAGTAACTATGAGTTAAAGAAAAGTTTTTGTGTTATTATTCATATTCTCTGAAAAATGGCCAAGAAATCATAAATTCTGCCAGGGTATGTAAACTTATGAGCACAGCTGTATATAAATAAAATCAACTTAAAAGTATCAACCAGAGCGCAGGAAAGAAATAGGAGGTGAAAGTCTGCACCTGCCAATTCAAGCTTTAGGCTTCATTCACACGAGGCGGATTCCGTTACCACAGAGTCCGCCAGCTTCCGCTGATCTCCGCTGAGCCGGCGGATGACAGGTCCCTCTCTGCTCACTGAGCGGGGAGAGGCTTGTCCAGCGCTGCTTTCTCCTATGGAGAGATCGGACAGCATGTCCGTTTTCATCAGATCTCATCCGATATAGACGGATGGGGACATATCGCCATATGTCTGATTTTAGCAGATCGGAGAGGGTCGGATGTCAGCGGACATGTCTCAGCTGACATCAAACGCTCCATAGGCTTACATAGAGCGCCCAATCAGGTCCGCCAACAAAACTGAAAGGCGGACCTGAACGGTCCGTCCGTGTGAAAGGGGCCTAAAGGTCTCCTGTTGTAGATAAATGTTCCTACTAATTGCCGCAAAGCCGCGCACTGGCGCATTTTGTCATCTTGACTTCGTCCTGGGATTCCCAAGATGAAGTCGAAATGACGAAACGCGTCAGCGCGTGGCTGTGCGGCAATTAGTAGGAACATTTTACTACGATGAGAGAAGCGCTCGGCAGACCTTTTTCAGCAAAGAGCCTTCAGCTGGCATCTGTTGGACCGACCGCCATACACACGAGCGGAATGTTCAATAGAAACCGGCTGACCTTGGGCCCATGTGTACTAGGTTTTACCCCTTAGACCGGATGAATATTTAATCCTTGCAGTGCTGGGAAAGGGGGGGGGGCACACTACGAGGGTAGTTATTTTGTAAATCCTGGAGTTGGACATCAAAGAAGAATTCCAGGTACGGTTATTTTGTAGTTACATTGGTCCCAGCGTACCATACCCAATTCCTGAACATTAGGAGAAAAAAAAAAAAATAGTTCTATCTTTTGATATTTCATACTTTAAGCCAAAAACGGTCACCTGAGCACCAAGATCTGCTGATTAGAGCATAAGTACAACCTAAAATGTGTGTTTTCTTCTTTCAGGAAACCGTTAAAGGCCCTGTGAGCGCAAGTCATTTCTTTCTTTTTTTTTTATTCTGTGCAATCAGGGACAGAAAGGCTTCTGAAAAATTGCCAAAAAGTAATCAGCAAGGCAGAGGGTTACCGGCAGAGGTTAGACTGAGGCGAAAGGCCAGGGAAATGGGTACCACATGTTGAAGACAGAGGATTGAGCTGTGTAATTTGACTAAAGCAGAGCTGGTCACACTGCTAGCAGGCGTCCTTTTACACAGCTCTTATCCACGGCGTAAAAATAAAACAGATGAGTACTGTACTGGAGGGACTGCGGGGAGAACATCAGAGCTCGCCATTAGGGACAAAAACTGCTGCACAAATACTGAAGGGGTATTGAAGGCTTCATGGTGGCGTTTTTCAGCATTAGGCCTTGTTCATACAAGATCATCACCATCCGGCATCGCCATGACTTCAGGGAGGCTCCCACTTGGCAGCAAAAGTGCCCACCAGCGACAAAAATTTAAGGGGCCTGTGGCAGCTTTCAGGGTGGCGTCATGCTAACCGTGTGAATTTTAATAGGCATTGGATAGATGTGTTGGCGTGTGTGTCTTGGACGGTTTATCATAAGTTGTAGATATAGTCATTTTTAGCAGGGTTCCCTGAGAACGGAAAGTTATTTCAACCGTTCCTCTGTGTTGAAAAGGTTGGGAAAGGCCGATATAGCATTAACTTCCTGGAATCCATCTGGCCTTGACTCAGGCATGCAGCTGAGAAAGCTCCTTCAGATGAAAGAAAAAACTGCCAATGAAGACATGAAAAAAATGCTAAATGTTTTAACTTTCCTGCTAGTTTAAAGTGGTTTTAAAGGCAGAAAGTTTTTTTTTTTTTATCTTCATGCATTCTGTAAATTAAAATTAAAGAGGAACTGCAGTCAGCTCACATGATTTGTAATAAAAACATCTTTGCCATTCTGAAGCTTCCCTCCAACCACTTTGCATATTATTGTATATATACTGTGATTCTGTACTTGCCAAACATGTTGCAGAAATCTCCTTCCACTGAGTCTGGCTGCAGCCATTTTAACTGTGGGCAGCTAAAGCTGCTGCCTGTTCACTTCCTAGATTTCACCTCCAGCTCTGCAGCTCTCATTGGCCCTCTTGTAGAGAGAGAGAGGGAGAGAGCGAGAGGGAGGGAGAGTGAGAGTGAGTGAGGTCATAAGTCTAGGCGAATGACCAGACAAGAAACAGGAAGTGTATAAGGTATTTACTGGCAGAAAAAAAATGTTTTACTATCCAAAGTTAAAACAACAACAAGGGCAGAAGATTTAATAGATGGAAATTTAAAAAAAAATGACTGAAGGTCTGCTTTAACCATTTCCCTAGCCGCCCATAGTCATACGACGTCCGCAGGTGGGATGTCCCATCCTGAACAGCTTCCCAGCGGTATAGGGGGCGTGCCCCCGCCGCATCACTCGGGAGCCGATGCGCGTCCCCGGTGGCCGCGATGTCCGCCGGGCACCCTCGATTACTCATCACAGAGCAGGGACGTGGATCTGTGTGTGTAAACACACAGATCCATGTCCTGTCAGGGAAGAGGAGACCGATCGTGTGTGCCTTGTATATAGGAACACTGATTGGTCACCTCCCCCAGTCAGTCCCCTCCCCCCAGTTAGAATGACTCCCTAGGACACACAGTTAACCCCTACCCTGCCAGTGACATTTATACAGTAATCAGTGCATATGTATAGCACCGATCACTGTAATAATGTCACTGATCCCAAAATAGTGTCAAAAGTGTCTGATGTGTCCGTCGCAATGTCACAGTCACGATAAAAATCGCAGATCGCCGCCATTACTAGTAAAAAAATAATAATAATAATAAATGCCATAAATCTTTCCCCTATTTTGTAGGCGCACTTTTGTGCAAACCAATCAATATACGCTTATTGTGATTTTTTTTTACCAAAAATATGTAGACGAATACATATCGGCCTAAACTGAGGGAAAAAAAATGTTTTAAAAAATGTTTTTTTCAAAAAATGGGATATTATAGAAAAAAAAGTTTGCTCTTCGTTTTGTTTATAGTGCAAAAAATTAAAACAGAGGTGATCAAATGCCACCAAAAGAAAGCTCTATTTGTGGGGGGTAAAAAATTATAACAATTCATTTGGGTACAGTGTAGTATGACCGCGCAATTGTCATTCAAAATGTGACAGCGCTGAAAGCTGAAAATTGGTCTGGGCAGGAAGGGGGTGAAAATGCCCGGTATTGAAGTGGTTAAGATAAAAAAAAACTTCTGTGTGCAGCAGCCCCCTCATACATAGCTGAGCCCCATATTGATCCAGCGATGTTGCACAAGAGCCTCGGCTGTCCAGGACTCTGCCTCATTGGTTGGGACAGGAGCAGGCACCCGCTGCTATCAAAGTCAGTGAGCCATTGGAGAGAGAGAGGGGGGCGGGGCCGAGTTGCAGCTCCTTGTCTAAATGGACACACAGAGCAGCAGCGGCTCGGGTGCCCCCATGGCAAGCTGCTTGCTGTGGGGGCACCCGGCAGGAGAGAAGGGCCAGGAGCGCCGACAGAGGGACCTGAGAAGAGGAGGATCAGGGCTGCTCTGAGTAGGAGTAGGCAAGTATAACATGTTTGTTATTTTTAAACACAGGAAAAACAAGCTTAATATCACTAAGGATTAAAAATGGCACCACAATGCTGGTGGGATGTATGGTGCGGGAAAAATGCAGACCTGTTGGGTGGCACTTCATGTCACCGCAGCAACACAGCACTGCTCTGCAAAGGAATGAATGAAGTTAAAAAAAAGGTCGGGAAGGAAACCATGCAATGTGGTAAAAGGCCCATCATACCGCCCCACACACTTTTTATCACGTGGACTAGTGAGGTGTGGCATGAGGTCTGGCAGGGGGGGGGTGGTGGGATAAACCTTTAAACCAGATCATATCACTTTTTATTTTTTATATGAGCCCTGAAAAAAGATGATTCGCAAAAAATTAAAAAATGAAGGTAGAAATGAAGCCAATTCAGACAGTCCTACCGATATCTGTCATACGAGACAAATTGTCTTTGGGGAGAAGACGGCTTGAAGAAGGGAACAATCTATCCATACACAGCTGGAAGAGATTTTAGTGAGATGCTTGTATTGGTAAGGAAGGGATTTTGGGGGTGTTAATGGATTTGATGGTTTCATGATTCTTATTTTTTCTGTGCTATACTTTGTTTCTTTATATTTTCTTTAATCTTTTATCATGGATCTTGATAAGAAAAATATGAAATGTGGCACAAGTAGTGGTTCTAAAGCTAAAACATTTTCTTTACCTTAATGCATTCCCTGCATTAAAGCTGAGTTCCGCCGAAAAAAAATATATATAAAAAGTCAGCAGCTACAAATACTGCAGCTGCTGACTTAATATATGGACACTTACCTGTCCTGGGTGCCCGCGATGTCGGGTCCTGAAGCCGATTTGTCCCTCTGCACTCAGGTGCTGCCGCCGACATCTTTGGTAAGGTAATCAGGATTGTGAAGCCTTGCGGCTTCACTTCCTGGTTCCCTACTGTGCATGCGTGAATCGCGCTGCATGATCCCACTGGTCCCTGCTGTCTTCTGGGACCTGTGCGTCTCCCAGAAGACAGCGGGGGGGGGGGCTAGGTGCCGGACGTGGCGTAGGTCACTGCGGGTATCTATGCCCGGAAGTGGGAGCAAATACCTGGAAAACACAGCGGAAGTTCCATTTTTGGGTGGAACTCCGCTTTAAGGTAAAAATAATTTTACCACTTGATGTGCGCCCCCCTAACACTTACCTGAGTCCTGTATGGGTCCAGCATTGTGCCCGGCTGATTCCCTTCTCACTTCTTTCCCTGCTCTTACAGGAGGCTCTGAGAGCAGTGGGAGGCCATTGGCTCCTGCTGCTGTCAAATTCTGTGAGGAGGGAGCAGGGAGTGAGGCTGGACCATACTGTGTCTGTCTATGGATGCACACAGCCTGCAAGGTTGCCAACTGTCAGTAAACTCATGGACAGTTTTTGCACATCTGTAATGGACATTCACGAACAGAAGTAAAAAAGTCATGGATTTCACAAACTGCTCATGAATTTACTGACAGTTGGCAACCCTGACAGCCTGGCTCGGAAGTGTGCCTGTACGTGTGTTACTATAACACACAAGTTGCTATGGAGGCACACAGAAGAGGAGGAGTACAGAGTGACAGCAGGGGACCCCAAAATAGTAGGCTCTGAGCTGCCCTGTGCAATACCACTGCATAGAGCAGGTAAGTATACCATGTTTATTTATTTTATCACAAAATAGCCTTTAGAACCACTTTACAGGCACATAGGAAGCACAAATGTAAAAAAAAAAAAAAAAAAAATCAATCTGTAAAGGAGCTGTTATAGCAATGATCGATAATTTTATATATTCTGTTTCTAGCCTATAACTGCCTCCATGTCCCCAGTTTGCAACAACTCCTATATCCTGAATGTAGTATTGTATCTGACCATCTCCTGCAGTGTCTGCAGCTTCCAATCATCTCTTTAGCATGTCTGTAGTCTGACCATCTCCTATTGCACACTTGCAGGCTACTTCAACTGTAGTATTTCTGCAGTCTGTTTTCGGTAGCACTATATTTAACCAGTTGCATGCCCGCAGTCTCCGGCCATCTCCAGTTGCATGCCCGCAGTCTCCGGCCATCTCCAGTTGCATGCCCGCAGTCTCCGGCCATCTCCAGTTGCATGCCCGCAGTCTCCGGCCATCGCCAGTTGCATGCCCGCAGTCTCCGGCCATCGCCAGTTGCATGCCCGCAGTCTCCGGCCATCGCCAGTTGCATGCCCGCAGTCTCCGGCCATCGCCAGTTGCATGCCCGCAGTCTCCGGCCATCGCCAGTTGCATGCCCGCAGTCTCCGGCCATCTCCAGTTGCATGCCCGCAGTCTCCGGCCATCTCCAGTTGCATGCCCGCAGTCTCCGGCCATCTCCAGTTGCATGCCCGCAGTCTCCGGCCATCTCCAGTTGCATGCCCGCAGTCTCCGGCCATCTCCAGTTGCATGCCCGCAGTCTCCGGCCATCTCCAGTTGCATGCCCGCAGTCTCCGGCCATCTCCAGTTGCATGCCCGCAGTCTCCGGCCATCTCCAGTTGCATTGCCCGCAGTCTCCGGCCATCTCCAGTTGCATTGCCCGCAGTCTCCGGCCATCTCCAGTTGCATTGCCCGCAGTCTCCGGCCATCTCCAGTTGCATTGCCCGCAGTCTCCGGCCATCTCCAGTTGCATTGCCCGCAGTCTCCGGCCATCTCCAGTTGCATTGCCCGCAGTCTCCGGCCATCTCCAGTTGCATTGCCCGCAGTCTCCGGCCATCTCCAGTTGCATTGCCCGCAGTCTCCGGCCATCTCCAGTTGCATTGCCCGCAGTCTCCGGCCATCTCCAGTTGCATTGCCCGCAGTCTCCGGCCATCTCCAGTTGCATTGCCCGCAGTCTCCGGCCATCTCCAGTTGCATTGCCCGCAGTCTCCGGCCATCTCCAGTTGCATTGCCCGCAGTCTCCGGCCATCTCCAGTTGCATTGCCCGCAGTCTCCGGCCATCTCCAGTTGCATTGCCCGCAGTCTCCGGCCATCTCCAGTTGCATTGCCCGCAGTCTCCGGCCATCTCCAGTTGCATTGCCCGCAGTCTCCGGCCATCTCCAGTTGCATTGCCCGCAGTCTCCGGCCATCTCCAGTTGCATTGCCCGCAGTCTCCGGCCATCTCCAGTTGCATTGCCCGCAGTCTCCGGCCATCTCCAGTTGCATTGCCCGCAGTCTCCGGCCATCTCCAGTTGCATTGCCCGCAGTCTCCGGCCATCTCCAGTTGCATTGCCCGCAGTCTCCGGCCATCTCCAGTTGCATTGCCCGCAGTCTCCGGCCATCTCCAGTTGCATTGCCCGCAGTCTCCGGCCATCTCCAGTTGCATTGCCCGCAGTCTCCGGCCATCTCCAGTTGCATTGCCCGCAGTCTCCGGCCATCTCCAGTTGCATTGCCCGCAGTCTCCGGCCATCTCCAGTTGCATTGCCCGCAGTCTCCGGCCATCTCCAGTTGCATTGCCCGCAGTCTCCGGCCATCTCCAGTTGCATTGCCCGCAGTCTCCGGCCATCTCCAGTTGCATTGCCCGCAGTCTCCGGCCATCTCCAGTTGCATTGCCCGCAGTCTCCGGCCATCTCCAGTTGCATTGCCCGCAGTCTCCGGCCATCTCCAGTTGCATTGCCCGCAGTCTCCGGCCATCTCCAGTTGCATTGCCCGCAGTCTCCGGCCATCTCCAGTTGCATTGCCCGCAGTCTCCGGCCATCTCCAGTTGCATTGCCCGCAGTCTCCGGCCATCTCCAGTTGCATTGCCCGCAGTCTCCGGCCATCTCCAGTTGCATTGCCCGCAGTCTCCGGCCATCTCCAGTTGCATTGCCCGCAGTCTCCGGCCATCTCCAGTTGCATTGCCCGCAGTCTCCGGCCATCTCCAGTTGCATTGCCCGCAGTCTCCGGCCATCTCCAGTTGCATTGCCCGCAGTCTCCGGCCATCTCCAGTTGCATTGCCCGCAGTCTCCGGCCATCTCCAGTTGCATTGCCCGCAGTCTCCGGCCATCTCCAGTTGCATTGCCCGCAGTCTCCGGCCATCTCCAGTTGCATTGCCCGCAGTCTCCGGCCATCTCCAGTTGCATTGCCCGCAGTCTCCGGCCATCTCCAGTTGCATTGCCCGCAGTCTCCGGCCATCTCCAGTTGCATTGCCCGCAGTCTCCGGCCATCTCCAGTTGCATTGCCCGCAGTCTCCGGCCATCTCCAGTTGCATTGCCCGCAGTCTCCGGCCATCTCCAGTTGCATTGCCCGCAGTCTCCGGCCATCTCCAGTTGCATTGCCCGCAGTCTCCGGCCATCTCCAGTTGCATTGCCCGCAGTCTCCGGCCATCTCCAGTTGCATTGCCCGCAGTCTCCGGCCATCTCCAGTTGCATTGCCCGCAGTCTCCGGCCTTCTCCAGTTGCATTGCCCGCAGTCTCCGGCCTTCTCCAGTTGCATGCCTGCAGTCTCCAACCATCGCCTGTATTATGCCTGCAGTCCCCAACCATCTTATGTAGCATGCCCATAGTCATAACTCCTTCTGCGGCCATAATAGCCTCTATTTTTTTGGAAAGGTTTTCCACAAGAGGTTGTGTCTGTAGGAATTTGTTGCAATGGGAAAGTATATTTTCAGGAATGGTTCATTTGCTCTGGCCAATCAAAAATATTCCTTATTTGCCGAATTCATCCATTCATTTCATGTGCAAAACGTCCACACCCAGAGATCTAATTATAGTATAACTAACCAATACTGATGCTCGGTGATATAATTATGACACATTGATATCAGATCACAAGACAAACCAGATAAATAACTGCTACAGTGCTCCATCTGTTAATTTATTCCAAGAGGGAAAGTTCCCATGAGAATAGGTGACTTATTAATTACAATGGCACATTGTTAGTACAACAGCAAAAACATATGAAGATCATATCATATATGATGAACACACAAAAACACAAGTGAAAATTTAACAAACTCTGCTAAGCACTCTTTGCATACAAAGAGAGAATATAACAGAGTGCAATCTAAAGGTCCGTACACCCGATCGGATATATATATATAGTTGTTACTACTTAGATCAGACCGTGGTATTTAGTCATCTCCATAGAGCTTCTTTTAAAACACATTTGAAAACATGCTTTGCATTCTTATACATCAGAAGGAAGTGATATAGTGCCCACTTTATAATGTTTTGGATTGAATTTTAAAATCCCAAACACTTTTCAATGTCTCCGTATTTGAAGTGCATTAATTGTATGGATGTACAGACTTACACACTGGTTTCCATGATTTCTGCTCGCTGACCAGCGACTGCGCAGTGTGGATGGAGACTCGGCTTACCATTTCAGTGTGATGACCCCCAGCACTTCCGCCCTTTGCCTGGCAGTGTTAACATTCACAACCAGGCTGGGGCGGCCGCGAGATGAGTGTGACGCGTCAACGCCTTTTCACGCATGCCGATGTATTTCCGCAGTCTACGTAATCGATTACGTTGACGCGTCGTTGCAGCACTAGCAGACATCCCCAGGTACTGGCTGCAGCACAATAAATAATCAAGCTGCCGATTTGACTGCTCCAGCCCCCCTATGTTCTGGAAGCCTTCAGAATGCAGGAGGAAGCAATCAAACCCTGAAGCCTATGAACTCTAGAGCAGACCAAAGTAATCAATAGCTGCTCCAATGATAATAGGGGAGCCCAAAAATGGAATATACCTATCATCCTAGCAAACTACCAAAGAGGGTTATACACTTGTCTTACTTATTATTGGTCCATCAGTTTGACAGGAAGTCCCCATTCACCAACAAGTAATCTAGACTGGCAGAGTCAGAGCCTGCACAAAGAAAGTGGATTATTACTTTTACCCTGCAATCTTTGAGTGAATCACTGCTATGTGGGAATCAGATGAAAGAGCTTCATATTCCTAGTAGGCAACTTATAAAAATATACTCCATAAATTTGCTTTAAAAAGCCAAACCGACCTTCCAGTATAAAATTTGCTAAATACACTCCAGGTGCACCAAAACAAAAAAGGTGTGCAAAGTCTTATGCCGCGTACACACGATCGTGATTCACGGCGGTGAAAACACTGCCGTGAATCACGACAGGAAAAACGAGGGAACGGCTTGTTCCCGCACACACGGCCGTTTTTCCCGTAATTTTTTCTCTTGACGAGAAAAACGACCGTGTGTAGGCTCCGCGGCAGTGTTTCCCTATGGGAAAACTGTCGCGGAAAAAAATTACAGCAATCACGACGAGAAAAATTAGAGCATGTTCTAATTTTTCTCTTCATGATTAATGCCGTTTTTCCCGTCGGGAAAAATGACAAAAAGCATACAATCGTTTTTCTCGTCAAAAGGAACAAATTTAATTTTTCCCAACGGGAAAAATGATCGTGTGTACGCGGCATAACGGTAGGTTTCTTTAGAAAACAGCCACAGTCTAATGGCCCGTACACACGATTCGAATATCGGACAAAAACGGTCATCCGAGGAAGAATCGTACGATTTTCGGATCGTGTGTACACTACTTTCGAGAGCCGATCACGACAATTTATCAGATAAATCGATCGGACAAGCACGAAAATTCTCGTTTTAGTCAGTATAGGTGTCGTCTGAAAATACAACACAAATACATTACAACACATGACATCACTTCCGATTTTTTTTTTCTGTCGTACGACAATTTTCGTGACTTTAGTAACCTATTCAATTTCTACTTGCGACTATTAAGCGAAAAGTGTCGTACAATATTCGGATCGTGTGTACGGGCCATTAGTAGAAAAGGCCCGTACACAGCCAGTATGCAGCAGAAAAAGCCTCTTGTTATCTGTGTGGAAGCAGTGGTCTCTCTGCAGTTGTACAACATGGTCCTTGCTGAGTCAGAGCTAGAGCTCTTAAACCAGCAGGGGCATAAGCCATGCTGATTTCAGAGCTATAGATCTCAAGTGCAACACTGGGCACGTGTTCTTTCTGCAAGCAATATGAATAACCAGAGGGCTACTTAAGTAGAAGTCCCTGGGCACAAATAACACTGAATGGGTCTCCAGATTTCAGCCTCAATCACATGGCAAGTGATGGACAAAAAAAAGCAACGGTGCATTGAATTCTATATTTATATGGAATCAACACACACAACCTCACAGTGAGTACAGAGCCTTGCTCTGTGTACAGAAGCAGTGGTCTCTCTCTGCAGAGGTCTGACAAGCCCCTGAGTTAGACCTATATCTCTGCAATTGGTAAAGCTTATGCTCTTTGCTCTAGGTCTGGCTCAACAGCGGCATTTCAGACTACTGCTAAAAGACCACTGCTTCCACCAAGACAGCAAGGGTCCTTCTCTGCAGCATGCTGGCAGCGGACAGGCTTTTCTACTCAGGCTGTGTCTGATTTCCAAAATAAAGCGAACTAGAAAACCTTGCACACCTATTGTTTTGATGCGCCTAGAATATATTCCAAGTCACAGATGAAGTTCAGTTGGGTTTTAAAGCAGGGTTGGAACAAAGAACATGTTGTTCTGGGAGTCGCGTTTCAGCTGCAAATTGCATATTCATACTTTCCAGTTTCAAGATCTGAGATAATACCATTGACAGGTTCTATCTGCGGAAGCATGAATATTAATCCTAATAGCAGGTAAACAATGAGCCCAATATTGCTACTGCTGCATCTTTTTATAGTTCTTTAACCACCTCAATACTGGGAACTTTCACCGCCTGCCTGGGAGACTAGAGTATTTACAAGGTAACCAGGCCCAAGGGGGAAGGTGGTTAGTTTAGCATCAGAAAAAAGTTTAGCAACCTTGTCTGTGGTGGCAGGGCTAAATGAGGGAAGAAGTACTGTACCTGTGGGCATGGAGTGTGAGTGGGGTGTGCGTATATATATATATATATATATACACACAGGTCCTTCTCAAAAAATTAGCATATTGTGATAAAGTTCATTATTTTCTGTAATGTACTGATAAACATTAGACTTTCATATATTTTAGATTCATTACACACAACTGAAGTAGTTCAAGCCTTTTCTTGTTTTAATATTGATGATTTTGGCATACAGCTCATGAAAACCCAAAAATCCTATCTCAAAAAATTAGCATATCATGAAAAGGTTCTCTAAACGAGCTATTAACCTAATCATCTGAATCAACTAATTAACTCTAAACACCTGCAAAAGATTCCTGAGGCTTTTAAAAACTCCCAGCCTGGTTCATTACTCAAAACCGCAATCATGGGTAAGACTGCCGACCTGACTGCTGTCCAGAAGGCCATCATTGACACCCTCAAGCAAGAGGGTAAGACACAGAAAGAAATTTCTGAACGAATAGGCTGTTCCCAGAGTGCTGTATCAAGGCACCTCAGTGGGAAGTCTGTGGGAAGGGAAAAGTGTGGCAGAAAACGCTGCACAACGAGAAGAGGTGACCGGACCCTGAAGAAGATTGTGGAGAAGGACCGATTCCAGACCTTGGAGGACCTGCGGAAGCAGTGGACTGAGTCTGGAGTAGAAACATCCAGAGCCACCGTGAACAGGCGTGTGCAGGAAATGGGCTACAGGTGCCGCATTCCCCAGGTCAAACCACTTTTGAACCAGAAACAGCGGCAGAAGCGCCTGACCTGGGCTACAGAGAAGCAGCACTGGACTGTTGCTCAGTGGTCCAAAGTACATTCGGAAATCAAGGTGCCAGAGTCTGGAGGAAGACTGGGGAGAGGGAAATGCCAAAATGCCTGAAGTCCAGTGTCAAGTACCCACAGTCAGTGATGGTCTGGGGTGCCATGTCAGCTGCTGGTGTTGGTCCACTGTGTTTTATCAAGGGCAGGGTCAATGCAGCTAGCTATCAGGAGATTTTGGAGCACTTCATGCTTCCATCTGCTGAAAAGCTTTATGGAGATGAAGATTTCATTTTTCAGCACGACCTGGCACCTGCTCACAGTGCCAAAACCACTGGTAAATGGTTTACTGACCATGGTATTACTGTGCTCAATTGGCCTGCCAACTCTCCTGACCTGAACCCCATAGAGAATCTGTGGGATATTGGGAAGAGAAAGTTGAGAGACGCAAGACCCAACACTCTGGATGAGCTTAAGGCCTCTATCGAAGCATCCTGGGCCTCCATAACACCTCAGCAGTGCCACAGGCTGGTTGCCTCCATGCCACGTCGCATTGAAGCAGTCATTTCTGCAAAAGGATTCCCAACCAAGTATTGAGTGCATAACTGAACATAATTATTTGAAGGTTGACTTTTTTTGTATTAAAAACACTTTTCTTTTATTGGTCGGATGAAATATGCTAATTTTTTGAGATAGGATTTTTGGGTTTTCATGAGCTATATGCCAAAATTATCAATATTAAAACAAGAAAAGGCTTGAACTACTTCAGTTGTGTGTAATGAATCTAAAATATATGAAAGTCTAATGTTTATCAGTACATTACAGAAAATAATGAACTTTATCACAATATGCTAATTTTTTGAGAAGGACCTGTATATATATATATTGTGAGGGGGTTAGCTCGGCAGCGGGTGTGTGTGACCCCCGGGATGGGCTCCCCACACAAAACAGGCCCAGCAAACGGAGGTTGTGGTTTTCAAAAATCAAAAAGGTGCGGTTTATTTTCTTTTTACAGTGACAAAACACAGCAAAGCAAAAGAAACATAAATAAAATAAATCCTGGTCAACTTGACCTCTGACTAAACATACAGGTTTCCTAACTAACAACTGGGATCAGCCTAGTGCTGTCCTAGTCCCTAAGTCCCTGGTTTTAAATGTCCAAGCAAATAGCCACACAGGCTTTGTCTCACCGCACAGGGGTTCACTCTCCCTAGACAGTCCACACAGGTCTGGTTCCAGGCATGAGCCAACACCTAATGAATCTGGGAGTTCTTATAGAGGCCTAAATGAGCTGACAAGCTTCAGCTGGTCTCATCAACTCCCTGTCTGCACGACGCCCCACACTCTCCCTAGAGGTATGAGTCATCCATGAGCCCACTAGCCTCAGCTGGGCTTATACAACTCTCCACCTAGTTGTATAAGTCGGCGTAAAGCCTGAATCTGGGCGAAATATATCTACCCCCCTGGATGCAACCAGGTGACTTTACCTTCCTGCTGTCACATACCCCCCCCTCTTGTTTTAACCTCGGGGTTGGAACACCAGCAATCAGGCATTCATGTACTCGAGACAAAGCATCCACATTCCCCATTTGAACGCCAGGGCGATGCTTTACTGTGAAGTTGAATTCCTGGAGGGCCAGGAACCACCTATTCACTCTTCTATTTGTTTCCTTGTTTTGAGCCATCCACTTTAACGGAGCGTGATCCGTAACCATGTCAAAGTGCCTACCTAGCAGGTAGTACCGAAGGGAATCTAGAGCCCACTTCACCGCTAAACACTCCTTTTCAACGGTGGCGTAATTTACCTCATGGGACTTCAACTTCCTGCTGAGGTAAATGACTGGGTGCTCTTCCCCGTTCCAGACCTGGGACAATACTGCTCCTAACCCCACATCTGACGCATCACTTTGTACAACAAAGTCTTTAGAGAAGTCGGGTAAGTACAACACTGGCTGGCTACATAAGGCTTGTTTCAAGAATTGGAATGCTGCCTCAGCCTCGGGGGTCCATTTAATCATGACCGACCCTTTCCCCTTCGTCAGGTTGGTTAGGGGCACAGCCTTAGAAGCAAAGTGGGGAATGAATCGCCGATAATACCCAGCGATTCCCAGAAAGGCTCGTACCTGCTTCTTGCTGTTGGGACGTGGCCAACTCTGGATGGCCTCGACTTTGTTGAGTTGGGGTTTTATTACTCCCCTCCCAATGGTGTACCCAAGATATTTGGCCTCCTCCTGCCCAATGGTACACTTCTTGGGGTTAGCCGTAAACCCCGCTTCCCGAACAGAGTCCAGGACTGCTTGCACTTTTGGCAGATGTGAGGCCCAATCTGTGCTATGGACAATTATGTCATCCAGGTAAGCCGCAGCATACTTCCGATGGGGCCTCAGCATCTGGTCCATTTTCCGCTGGAATGTGGCCGGCGCATTCTGTAACCCGAACGGCATTCTTTTATATTGGAATGCCCCGTCTGGGGTTACAAATGCGGTTTTCTCTTTGGCCGACTTGGCCAGGGGGATTTGCCAATACCCTTAGGTGAGGTCAAGAGTCGTCATGTATCGGGCTGTTCCCAGCCGGTCGATCAACTCATCTATACGTGGCATGGGGTAGGTGTCAAATTTTGTAACTTTGTTCAACTGACGAAAATCGTTACAAAATCGCCAGCTCCCATCCGGTTTAGGCACCAACACAATGGGACTAGACCAATCACTTTGGGACTCCTCTATCACCCCTAAGTTCAGCATTTTCTGTACTTCCTCCCGTATTGCCTCCCGTCGGGCCTCTGGGATCCGATAGGGTTTTAACTTCACCCTTTCACCGGGCGGGGTAATGATGTCATGCTCTACCCCAGATGTTTGTCCCGGCAGCTCAGAGAATACCTCCTTGTTGCGAAGCACAAACTCCTTAACCTCCTGTTGTTGGGGTTGTGACAAGGTGGCTGCTATTCCAACCTCAGGAATCACGCAACCAGTTTGAGCTGGTGACCAAGTGTCTGCGACTAGGGACTCTCTATCCCTCCAGGCTTTCAACAGATTAACGTGATAGGTCTGTTCGGGCTTTCGCCTTCCTGGTTGTCTGACCTTGTAATTCACTTCGCTCACTTTTTCCATTATCTCATAGGGGCCTTGCCATTTGGCAAGGAATTTACTTTCAACCGTAGGGACAAGTACCAGTATCCTATCCCCCGGGGAAAAGGTACGGGTCTTGGCTCCACGGTTGTACACTCTCTGCTGTGCTAACTGCGCTTGGGCCAAATGTTCCTTCACGATGGGCATTACCTGTGCAATTCGGTCTTGCATCAGGGCGACATGCTCAATCACACTCCTGTGGGGAGAACTCTCACTTTCCCAAGTTTCCTTGGCAATATCCAACAACCCTCTTGGGTGTCTCCCATACAGTAACTCAAAGGGGGAGAATCCCGTAGAGGATTGGGGCACCTCCCTAATAGCAAACATCAGATAAGGAAGTAGACAGTCCCAATCCTTTCCATCTCTATCCACCACTTTCTTCAACATTTGTTTTAGGGTTTTGTTGAATCTTTCAACCAGCCCATCGGTTTGGGGGGGATACACAGATGTCCGTAATTGCGTCACTTTGAACAATTTACACAGCTCCTTCATAACCCGGGACATAAAGGGTGTACCTTGGTCCGTAAGCAGTTCTTTACAAATACCCACCCGGCTAAACACAAGAGATAGCTCTTTGGCTATGGTTTTGGCCGAGGTATTTCGGAGAGGGATCGCTTCTGGATAACGGGTGGCATAGTCCATTATAACTAATATGTACTGGTGCCCCCTAGCGGACTTGATTATAGGCCCTACCAAATCCATGGCGATCCTCTCAAACGGGACCTCAATGATGGGTAGAGGGACCAGCGGGCTACGGAAATGTGGCATCGGGGCCGATCTCTGACACACAGGGCAGGAGGAACAATAATTTTCTATGTCCTTCATCACCCCCGGCCAATAGAATCTCTGTAATATCCTCTCTCGGGTTTTCTCTGTCCCCAGATGACCTCCAAGAATGTGCCCATGGGCCAACTCCAACACCAACTTCCTGTAAGGTTTGGGCACCACAAGCTGCTCAACGGTTTCTTCTGCCCTTTTTGCCACCCGATACAGTAGGTCCTTCTCTACGCTGAAGTATGGGTAAGTGCAGGTATTATCTGGGTTCACTAACTCGCCATCTATTTTCACTACGTTTTCCCGTGCCTTTATTAGGGCGGGGTCTTTCAACTGTTCTGTGGCAAAGTTTTCCCTGTGAACCTCAAGATCAGAAAACTCCACAGACGGTAGGTTTTCGTCTGAGGAGGTGGGCTCCTCTCCAGTTTCTTGAGTCTCCCCTGCCAATACTGATAAGGGAAATTCCGGAGAGTCCTCACCACTCTCAGAGGAGTTCTGGCTATCACATTCCTGGTACATAGGGGCACCAGTGGGGGGCTCAGGATCATCCCACAGTTCCCAGAACTTCGGAAAATCCCTTCCCACAATGGCGTCATGCGGTAACTGAGATACTAAGCCCACTGGATGAGAGAGGGTACCTTTGGGGGTCTTGAAACACACTGTAGTCACTGGATACTCTCGGGTGTCCCCATGCACACAAATAACAGCTACCTTGCTATTCCCAAAGACCTTTGTTTTAACTAACTCAGCCTTTATCAGGGTCACAAGGCTACCTGAATCCAGCAATACCACAACATTTCTACCATTAACACACATTTTGCATAAATGTTTCTCAGTTCCTCGAATGGCAGTGCATGCGACTGTCGCACACAGCGACTGACGTCTGCCCGTCAGAAAGTCACACTGCATGGGTTCCTCCACAACCGGGCAATTGGCTGCAATATGTCCCGCTTGCCGGCAGCGGTAGCAAACGATCCTTCTTGCCGCCTCTTGAGCCGCTGATTTCCCAGGCTGTTCTCGCCAAACTTGGGGTAGAGCTCCCACCCTCTCACTCTCTCCACCCTCACCCCTTGGAATCCTCTTATCCGCCCCTGGGGATGGTCTGGTCTTAGGGTGGAAAGTCCGAGTGTCTCTGGAAGAGGCCGTCAGGTTCTCTGTAGCCAAGTATTTCTCCACACGATCCACAAGACCATCGGCCGTCTCTGGGTCTCCATGGCTTACCCACTTTTGGATGGCAGTAGGAAGAGCTCTCAAAAACCGATCCATTACAACACGTTCCACAATCTTTGGTGCGGACAAAGTCTCTGGCTGTAGCCACTTTCTGCTCAGGTGAATGAGATCATACATTTGAGACCTGGGGGGTTTTCCAAGCTGGAAAGTCCAGTTATGCACACGCTGAGCCCGGACAGCCAGGGTGACACCCAGCCTTGCCAATATTTCAGCTTTTAGCATCACATAGTCTTTTGCTTGGTCAGGCTCTAGGTCATAGTAAGCCTTCTGCGATTCACCAGTTAACAGAGGAGCCACCAGTCCAGCCCACTGCTCCTCAGGCCACTTTTCTCTTTCAGCAGTCCTTTCAAATGTGGTCAAAAATACCTCTGGATCATCCTCTCCAGTCATTTTTGTCAATAAACGACTCACCCCAAAGGACGCGGTATTAGTGGGACGGCTTTCCTCACTGGTCTGCGGACGTTGCTGCATTACTGCTTCCATTTGTTGTAGTCTCTGCTCTTGCTTCTGTAACAGGTCTATGAAGCGGGCCTCAGATTGCTGCTGGGCTTGTTGCTGAGCTTCCAGACTCTGTTGGTGAGCTTGCTGCTGGGCTGCAAGGCTCTGTTGATGAGCTTGCTGCTGGGCTGCGAAGTTCTGTTGTTGAGCTGCAAGGCTCTTTTGCAAACCTGCATTTGTCTGCTGTTGATTGGCATTTGCTAGAGCCAGCTGCTTCAGTATCTCCTCCATGCTGGCTTAACAAAAAACTGCCACTGGTTCTCCACCAACTGTGAGGGGGTTAGCTCGGCAGCGGGTGTGTGTGACCCCCGGGATGGGCTCCCCACACAAAACAGGCCCAGCAAACGGAGGTTGTGGTTTTCAAAAATCAAAAAGGTGCGGTTTATTTTCTTTTTACAGTGACAAAACACAGCAAAGCAAAAGAAACATAAATAAAATAAATCCTGGTCAACTTGACCTCTGACTAAACATACAGGTTTCCTAACTAACAACTGGGATCAGCCTAGTGCTGTCCTAGTCCCTAAGTCCCTGGTTTTAAATGTCCAAGCAAATAGCCACACAGGCTTTGTCTCACCGCACAGGGGTTCACTCTCCCTAGACAGTCCACACAGGTCTGGTTCCAGGCATGAGCCAACACCTAATGAATCTGGGAGTTCTTATAGAGGCCTAAATGAGCTGACAAGCTTCAGCTGGTCTCATCAACTCCCTGTCTGCACGACGCCCCACACTCTCCCTAGAGGTATGAGTCATCCATGAGCCCACTAGCCTCAGCTGGGCTTATACAACTCTCCACCTAGTTGTATAAGTCGGCGTAAAGCCTGAATCTGGGCGAAATATATCTACCCCCCTGGATGCAACCAGGTGACTTTACCTTCCTGCTGTCACAATATATATATATATATATATATATATATATATATATATATATATATATATATATATATATATATATATATAGCCATCTCAAGTAGCACGTCAGCACGTCCCTGACCATCTCCAGCAGCACGTCCCTGACCATCTCCAGCAGCACGTCCAGTCCCTGACCATCTCCAGCAGCACGTCCAGTCCCTGACCATCTCCAGCACCACGTCCAGTCCCTGACCATCTCCAGCACCACGTCCAGTCCCTGACCATCTCCAGCACCACGTCCAGTCCCTGACCATCTCCAGCACCACGTCCAGTCCCTGACCATCTCCAGCACCACGTCCAGTCCCTGACCATCTCCAGCACCACGTCCAGTCCCTGACCATCTCCAGCACCACGTCCAGTCCCTGACCATCTCCAGCACCACGTCCAGTCCCTGACCATCTCCAGCACCACGTCCAGTCCCTGACCATCTCCAGCACCACGTCCAGTCCCTGACCATCTCCAGCACCACGTCCAGTCCCTGACCATCTCCAGCACCACGTCCAGTCCCTGACCATCTCCAGCACCACGTCCAGTCCCTGACCATCTCCAGCACCACGTCCAGTCCCTGACCATCTCCAGCACCACGTCCAGTCCCTGACCATCTCCAGCACCACGTCCAGTCCCTGACCATCTCCAGCACCACGTCCAGTCCCTGACCATCTCCAGCACCACGTCCAGTCCCTGACCATCTCCAGCACCACGTCCAGTCCCTGACCATCTCCAGCACCACGTCCAGTCCCTGACCATCTCCAGCACCACGTCCAGTCCCTGACCATCTCCAGCACCACGTCCAGTCCCTGACCATCTCCAGCACCACGTCCAGTCCCTGACCATCTCCAGCACCACGTCCAGTCCCTGACCATCTCCAGCACCACGTCCAGTCCCTGACCATCTCCAGCACCACGTCCAGTCCCTGACCATCTCCAGCACCACGTCCAGTCCCTGACCATCTCCAGCACCACGTCCAGTCCCTGACCATCTCCAGCACCACGTCCAGTCCCTGACCATCTCCAGCACCACGTCCAGTCCCTGACCATCTCCAGCACCACGTCCAGTCCCTGACCATCTCCAGCACCACGTCCAGTCCCTGACCATCTCCAGCACCACGTCCAGTCCCTGACCATCTCCAGCACCACGTCCAGTCCCTGACCATCTCCAGCAACACGTCCAGTCCCTGACCATCTCCAGCACCACGTCCAGTCTCTGACCATCTCCAGCACCACGTCCAGTCTCTGACCATCTCCAGCACCACGTCCAGTCTCTGACCATCTCCAGCACCACGTCCAGTCTCTGACCATCTCCAGCACCACGTCCAGTCTCTGACCATCTCCAGCACCACGTCCAGTCTCTGACCATCTCCAGCAACACGTCCAGTCTCTGACCATCTCCAGCAACACGTCCAGTCTCTGACCATCTCCAGCAACACGTCCAGTCTCTGACCATCTCCAGCACCACGTCCAGTCTCTGACCATCTCCAGCACCACGTCCAGTCTCTGACCATCTCCAGCACCACGTCCAGTCTCTGACCATCTCCAGCACCACGTCCAGTCTCTGACCATCTCCAGCACCACGTCCAGTCTCTGACCATTCTCCACTAGCATATACAGGAGTCCAACAATCTGCTGCAGTAAGTCCATAGTCCTCGACTATTCTCTGTAGCACGCCAACAGTCTGAAAGTTTTCTGCAGCATTACATACAATGATTATGTGTAGAAATGACCCTGAGGATACCGATGCCTATTGTGTGGGCCACCATGGCACCACAGGTAACAAATATCAGTCTGCATATGAAAAACTGTCAGGAAAATATGAAGCGTCAAAAAATTGTAAAAAGTCAGATCAAAAATTACATTTAGGAAATTGTGGACTTACTGAAACTGTGCTACGGGTTCTCTTTAAAAACAGGATGTTTTGGCTTATAAGGACTGACCATTTCTTCTCATGTATGGGCACATGTAGTGGTCTCAACAGTTTAAAATCTAGACAAAGCCAAGCCTTGTCAACAATGCTGGCCATGTCTATTGCTAAAACTCCACAGTAGCTGCCTCACATCTGGCCTGGAGAACTACAGCAATTTCTGGCTTTTTTCTGTTATCAATTTGGGAAAAAGGTTTTTCAATGGCATACATGTGTTTTAATATTCACCGCAATTTCATGTTTTTTCCACTTTAATATAAAATCTGGTTTCCACTCGTACAAAGGCCTAAGTCACACAGTTCCAATTAGGCCGTCTTCTCTTCACCAGGCAACGAGGCCTTTGTAAAATGCTGATTGGGAATATGAAAATATAATTAGAAGATTGTAGCCCCAAGGCCTACGCATTCCTGACCGTTTACAAGTTTTCATATAAACGCCCATTAAAACACATATATAAAAAGAAAAACACATTCCATATGACACAGAACATCTTATTGAGTTTTTATTCCCTGTACGGTCTGCAAAGTATATTGGTTCGGTTTACAATTTTTAATGCCCAATTCCAGATTTATAAAACCAGTGGAGGCAGCCATATTGGAGCCACAGTTTAATGGAGGCTTAAAAAAAATTATGAGCCCCAAAATATGAAATTTGTGCTACTTTCAGACTGCGGCCAATCCAAAATGGTGGGCGTTTGAAATGGACGGCACGGACGGTAAAGCCAACAAAAGGGTAAGAAAGTCAACAGCATGTCAAAACATTTTTTTATCACTTTGTTGTAAAGACCCATCACAAGATTATTGCGTGATTTCGTGATATGAGATCTTTACAATAAAGCGAAATGGAGAACAAAAAAACTGAAACAAAATGCAGCCAATTCCCATAGGGACCAGATTCCTGGTTTCATTTTCCCCAGTAAGGACTGCTTACTACAGACTGTTCTGTTCTAAGTTTTAATAAAATAGCCACATACTTGACCAATGTACTGGGTTAGCATTGCAGCCAGGAAACTAGCATTTTCAGAAAGGGAAGTCGGCAATGGCAGCCTTCACTCTTCCTCAGTAAAGTTCATCTGTAATCGGAGTTCTGCATTTTTCACTGCAGCCATGCGGCTTCTGGTATATTCAGTGCAACAGAACTTCCTGAAGCATGTACTAGGCTACAACTTATGGCGGTATCACCAATCACATTTTAGCTTTCTAAGCAGGTTTAAAGCCGATTGGTGGCTATGAGAAACGGACATTACCTATGGCCTCCTTCACATAGACATGTGCATTTTTTGGAATGGCAGGAGGCTTCCTGCTGGCAGAAAATGCATCCATTTAGACATGTGAAGACAAGATGTGTTCATATGCATTGTGTTTAAAGACGTTTAGACACGTTTTATGTCTGTTGTGGTTAAATGCGTTTAAAAACGTACAGTAAGTATTAAAAACACAGAATCTGGGCGGCCACGAGCACATCCCTGCTCTATTTTTTTTATGCTGCTAAATATAGTGCTACATAATGGCCCCCAATGCACACACATCTGCATACAGCATTTTTATATCCAAGTGGTTTGCAAACTGAAGCCCCAGGGCCATATGTGGCCCTCTGTATGCCTTTATCTGGCCCTTGGGGCTCTAGTACTCCCATTGGCACCAATGACGAGACACCCTTCCTTCCACTGACACCAACAGTTGGGCACTATTCCTCCCGCCGACACCAACAGTTGGGCACTATTCCTCCCGCCGACACCAACAGTTGGGCACTATTCCTCCCGCCGACACCAACAGTTGGGCACTATTCCTCCCGCCGACACCAACAGTTGGGCACTATTCCTCCCGCCGACACCAACAGTTGGGCACTATTCCTCCCGCCGACACCAACAGTTGGGCACTATTCCTCCCGCCGACACCAACAGTTGGGCACTATTCCTCCCGCCGACACCAACAGTTGGGCACTATTCCTCCCGCCGACACCAACAGTTGGGCACTATTCCTCCCGCCGACACCAACAGTTGGGCACTATTCCTCCCGCCGACACCAACAGTTGGGCACTATTCCTCCCGCCGACACCAACAGTTGGGCACTATTCCTCCCGCCGACACCAACAGTTGGGCACTATTCCTCCCGCCGACGACGGGGCACTATTCCTCCCGCCGACGACGGGGCACTATTCCTCCCGCCGACGACGGGGCACTATTCCTCCCGCCGACGACGGGGCACTATTCCTCCCGCCGACGACGGGGCACTATTCCTCCCGCCGACGACGGGGCACTATTCCTCCCGCCGCCGACGGGGCACTATTCCTCCCGCCGCCGACGGGGCACTATTCCTCCCGCCGACGACGGGGCACTATTCCTCCCGCCGACGACGGGGCACTATTCCTCCCGCCGACGACGGGGGCACTATTCCTCCCGCCGACGACGGGGGCACTATTCCTCCCGCCGACGACGGGGGCACTATTCCTCCCGCCGACGACGGGGGCACTATTCCTCCCGCCGACGACGGGGGCACTATTCCTCCCGCCGACGACGGGGGCACTATTCCTCCCGCCGACGACGGGGGCACTATTCCTCCCGCCGACGACGGGGCACTATTCCTCCCGCCGACGACGGGGCACTATTCCTCCCGCCGACGACGGGGCACTATTCCTCCCGCCGACGACGGGGCACTATTCCTCCCGCCGACGACGGGGCACTATTCCTCCCGCCGACGACGGGGCACTATTCCTCCCGCCGACGACGGGGCACTATTCCTCCCGCCGACTACGGGGCACTATTCCTCCCGCCGACTACGGGGCACTATTCCTCCCGCCGACTACGGGGCACTATTCCTCCCGCCGACTACGGGGCACTATTCCTCCCGCCGACTACGGGGCACTATTCCTCCCACTGACACCAACGACGGGGCACTATTCCTCCCACTGACACCAACGATGGGCACTATTCCTCCTCTTACTAACCACAGGCATTATGTCATTGTTTTACTCCCCCTGACTACCAAGCCTGAGGCATTGTTACTCCCTCTGACCACAGTACGGCCCCTCTAAAGTCTAATGGACAGTAAACTGGCCCTTTGTTTAGAACGTTTAGAGACTCCTGCCATGTGAACAAGGGCTTTCTGTAAAAGTGGGTGCGTTTGGGAACATCTATCCTATATTTCAAATACGCAAAGAAATTGTGGTTCCCAAACCCCCTTCTATAGTTACACGTCCTTGAAGGTATCAGACAGAAACCTCAGGTTTGACTTGGATATACCCTGAATGTCAACTGGTTTTCCTACATATTGTCAAATTTATTTTAATCAAAAAGGGCTGATAACTCGGATGCTCTTGAATAAAAGTACTTTATTGGTTACATGGATACAGGCTATATGCTGACAGGTTTCGGCTAAGCCCTCATCATGAAGGCTTCTTAGCCGAAACGCGTCAGCGTATAGCCTGTACCCATGTAACCAATAAAGTACATTTATTCAAGAGCATCTGAGTTGCCAGCCCTTTTTGATTCAAGTATTGTATTTGTGGGCCCTGAATGTCCTGGCTAGAGCACTGAATCACAGCTCGTGGACTTCTATATTGGCAGTGGAGCTGGGGTAACATTTTGTTTCTCAAATATATTTGTCTAAAAATACATCTGAAATGTATGTGGAATTGTTCATTTATCCCTGCCTTGCTATCTTATGTAAAATCTCACTTCTTGAAGCAAAGAAAAAAAAAAAGAAAAGAAACGCGATACAAGACAGAGGTTTACAATCCTGCTGTGCGCACATACATACAATTTTTAATTAGTGAGATCCCAGATGAGGCAAGGATCACAGGAGATCATTTCTAAACTACTGATACTTCTATTATTTAATTAAGACAATCAAAGAACAGCAGACTATAATTATCTACCTCTAGTACAAGACATAGGCACAGAAACCTACATGTTTGGCACATGCTGGGTGAACTACCCATTACTGTATTACCTTTCCAGTAATATATCAAGAGAGTTCAAAGAGGTTTATGCAAATGTTTCCAACCCGCAGTACGGCCTGCAATCACGTCTGTCTGGTTGGAGGTCGTATGATCCATACATAATCTGTGCTTCAGGAAACCACTTCCCAGACATCCCTCCAACATGCCGTGTGTCTCAGGATCATTTGATGGCTGTTGGGTAGTCAGGAGGCACAAAATGACCCCCAAGCAATCCACCTTTCCATTACAGGTCCACTGAGAAACAGGACACCCAATTACATGTCTTTTCAAGTGAACTTTAATGACCATTTTAAATACATCTCCTGCTTATTCCTTGTCCTATTAACTGTTTTACAACTAGAAAAACAAAAACAAAACCGACTCCCTGAGGCTTGGCTGTAAATGCTTCTGCCCAATTCAATACAAAAATGACTAAAGCTGTCCATAGATGGGTATTTTTTTTTATTCGTTCAGCCAGTCGTATTCCTCCATCCATACAGAGGTGAATGGGGGAATTTCCCTTCCGGGACTTTTTATTCCGACAGCGGGACTCGCCATCGGCACATTTTTATTCCGACAGCGGGACTCGCCATCGGCACATTTTTATTCCGACAGCGGGACTCGCCATCGGCACATTTTATTCCGACACTGTCATAGACAGCGTCTATGACCGGGCCGCACAGCAGGCAACCAGCCAGCGATGTACAACCATAAAAACAGGAAAAATAAACTGCGCTAAAAATTTTTTTTGTATCCTAAAAAGCAGTAACTATGCTGTAAGATACATATGAAGGGGGGAACAAACATGAGACTTTGTATGAGGTATATCAACTAGTAGCAAAGAGATATATAGATAGATATCTATATGTATATATCTCCCACTGGAGACGTG